>UFQX01000127.1:1090342-1203646 GCA_900497675.1 Arapaima gigas | reverse complement strand
AAGAGACGGGGAAAAACAGAAAAACAACCGCCAAACAACCGGAGCAACACAGACACGTAACACAAGTGCACGGACTGTAGTCTAGGAAAACAAGAATCCAACAGTAAAAGGTTTAGCAAGAGAATTAGAGACAAGCCAACAGTTTGCTCAACTGGCCATTGGGTGACAACAGGAAAAAGATGCAAAAAAAAAAAAATTATTGGGCATAAGGGTTAGTAATTTTATGTTTTGTACTGCATATTATGACAAATACAATTTGTAAAGTGACAAACACTCACTTATTTGTATTTCTTGGTTAAAAACGTGCAAACTAAAACAATAGCAAAATAACATGTTTGTATAGCAGCACCTTGGGAGAGGTATTTATGAGGCAGTGCTAAACTACACAGTATACTTATTCAGTTTTATATAAGTATATAAATACATTAGATACCATCATTACAACCTGTCTGCTCACGGATGATGAATGTGTTCTTTAAAAAAAGGTCTTGCAAAGCCAAGAAACACAAATCACATGCATCCGGTTGGGGTTAAAGGTTGATTTTAGCTAAATACTGTGTACCTGCACGTTACTTCCTCATTGTTCTCACAAAGATGAGTAAAACAGATCAAACCGGACGAGTAAGTCTGTATGACAAAAATATATATGCATAAAAATGAAATGTTGCAAACACTGATGCAGAACAATAAATTGCTTGTGGAAATGAACTTGGCAATTAAAGCATGCAAATTAAGGCAAAATAATTCTCAGTCGTACGACACCGGCCAAGACAGCAGACAGCAATACCCCAAACTCGAGTGTTTCCGTTTGAAGTTATTCCAAGGACGACAGCAAGAAAAGAAGGAATAGTAAAAGTCGTTATTACAGCAGGAAAACTGGTTGTTGTTACTCCTGACGTGCTTCACACAAACGAAAGAGCTGAAACTCTTACCGCTAAGCAGAGCCTGGGGCACGCGCGCTTCCCGCGTGCCGCTCCGTGAAGGAACGAGACCGTGGCAGGCGGCGCCATGAGAGACGATGGGGGGCCGTTCACCGCGCGACACCGCGCCTGGGGGACAATGAGCTGCTGAGGCCAAGCAGCGTACGCAACGGATTCATTGTGTCACGGCGATGGAATGCGCGAGCGCGATCGGTCCTGCGGGACCCCGACATCAGACCACCGCTCAAAGACACGCGTGCAGACACAGTACAAACTGGTTACACATGAAACCACCACTTACAGACGTGCGTTCACACGTATGAAAGTTGCATAGTTACATTTCAATCATCTATTACATACAGGAATAAATACAGCACTTATGAAATTGTTCACACGTGAAATCACCACTTACGGACATGCACACATATGAAAGCAGTTGCTTGGTTACATTTCAAGCCTCTATTTACATGCATGAATACATTATATATCAAACCAGTTACTGCAATATACATACATGTATACACACATACATACAAAGAGTTATTACAACGGACCATACACGNCTATTTACATGCATGAATACATTATATATCAAACCAGTTACTGCAATATACATACATGTATACACACATACATACAAAGAGTTATTACAACGGACCATACACGTATGTTTACATGTGTACACCCAGCTGCAGTGAAGAGTGAGTTGGCCACATGTGCAGAGGTGCCACTGTGTGAGATGTCCCTCAGTGTGCAAAAAAAGAATGAGGGACAGAGGGACCAACTGACAGCAAAAATATTTTTTGCTAATGAAATATGAGTGTTTGATGGTTTTATTTGCACATGGAGCCGCAGGCTATAGTTTATATAAAACTTGGACTGAATGGGCTACTCTGTTACACATTAATACAGTTCTTTACCCTCACAGTGTGTTCCAGTTTGGGCCAAAAGAAGGAGATGTCCTCTAGAGATGGAAAGTGTATAAAATCCAGATGGGGGCCATGTAGCTATAAATCATATCAATGTGGAAGCATGGCATGTGCATGTTGTGTTTTTATAACACCGCTGGGGGGGTACGTGCTGGGTGATCAGGTGGACTTTCTCATGTGTGGCCACACCACAGTGTCACTGGGGCAGTGTGCCTCACAGCCATGCTATTGTTTACACCCCTGCATTTCTTTATTCTCAGGCAGCACTGCAATGGAGCAGTGGGAGGGTGGGGGGGTCTATCAACCTGCTCATGTCCTCCACCTCATGTCCACGCTTCGGAGCACATGGGCTTTACGGCATCTTCTTGAACCCCAAAGTGGAGCCCATGATGGTGGACCACTGCCAGATGTGGACTACTGTGGAAGATTTGTCATGACTTTCCAACACCCTTTCAGGAGGGAACTCTTATGCCATTCTTAAGGAATGTGCCCCCCCACCACACACACACACACACACACACACACACACACACACACACACACACACACACACTCTTTCCCAAACCAAAGGTGTCAATATTGAAAGACCAGTACAAAAACACAAGGTTCCCTTTTGTTCACATAGGCTGATGTGAGGAGTGGACTTTAACACTCTTGTTTCATCACTTTGGACTAATTTAGTTCAGTTTTTTTTTTCTTTTTTAAGGTAAGAAACATACAGTATTTGCACAACACCGCTGAATAGTATTCTATGTATTTTCTTAAAAAGAATGTTAATGTTTAACATTATTTCATTTCATTTGTGTTTATGGTATTTACATTTAGTAATATTTTTTTTAAAAAACTGCAGAAGTTTCATGCACTGTAAACACTCGATAAGGACGTCACCTTTACTCCCGCAAACACTGTAAGTAAATTTGACAAAATAATTAGAGAATTTCTGCCCCCTACTGGATAATGTTCTACACTCGCGTCAAAATTATTATTTATTGTTAGTATTGCACATTTTATTTATATATTTACAATTCTTAGTACACAATTTTTTAAAAAATCTAAAAAAAAACAAAAAAGAACGTGAAGGTTTACAGTTACATGCTGGAGGAAGCATACAATTCAAAATTCAATTACGCACCTTGGTTTCTGTAGAAAAGTCTATGTATATTCTAGTTCAGTTTTCAATAGGTTAATACTGGGTTTAGTGTTTGACCATTTTTGTCTTTGAATATGGTGTTTAAAAATTATATATGTTTATTAAGGTCCATATATCTTAAAATGTTTGCACATTTATATATCAGAAAAATATCTGTATATGTGAAATACACTTTAACCTTCAAGTGTCTGTATATTAAATTTCCCACATCATCCCAGAACAGTTTACTGTAAGTAGTCATAGAATAGCTGTGCAGTGATTTTTTGCTCCACTGCACAAAATACACATGAATTATCCAAATCCTTTCCAAATCTCAATCATGTTTGTTTTGTTGGATATATTAGAGGTATAATTTTTCACTGAAACCTTAATTTTTCTCAATGATGCAATATTTTTTAGGTAGATTGTATATTTATTACTATTTATTTATTGTATATTTATTACTCACCCATCACTTGATTAGGAATGCCATTTAATATACTTTATAAATTCAAGTGTTTTGAAGCCGGCTGACTTATTTATATATCTGAACCCACACTTAGCTTTAAAACAATAGATTATATAAAGATGGTTTTCATTTGTTGTTTATTGTACAGATTTTCCACTTCTAACTGGGAACATAGAAATTTATAGTAAAAGTCAAACTAAGAAGACTACAGTAATACTCCATAAAAAATGATTTCTGGAATTTTAAAATGTGTTTTTAGCACTGAATGAATTCATACAGGAAAACAACCATAATTCAGAACTGAAGTTGTATATATTCATGGAAACATTTCCGATTACTCAAAGCTAATTTTGTGTCTCGGCTGGGTTTAAGTGATGCCTTAAGCATTAAACCTAAACATTATTTGTAAAAGCATTCACTCAGTACAACAAAAATACTTGCACTAACAACATGAACACCACAGTGGTCTCTCAAATGGTGCAGCGTACGTCAAACATCGACTGATCATATGACATGACTCAATGGTGCCACCAGACAGTGCTGGATTTTTGTGTTTTGTCCCTGTACCTCTCCTTTGAGCACCCAGGTGAAATGTTCAGTAACATCATTTAGTCATGTCCTGAATGGAGACACAGGGGTGTGACACTGCAGGGACCTTCACATGTGAGGGTGTTAAAGTGAAAGTCTGTGTGTTATGGGTCAAAAGGTCCATGTGTGCATCTGTATGATCTCCAGCCTTTCCCATGTTACTGTGCCAATGTACTGTATTTTTAAAGTTTCAACCCATCATTAAAAAAACTACCAGTATGTGATGCAGCATGTATAGGATGACTTCACTTTCCAAAAAGGAAATGTTAACTTTGGTAATTTACATGTGCAAGGTTTCAGTGTTTAATATGACTGGTGCCAACTGTATGAAAGAAATGTTTTCTCTGTTGTGAATTTGGGATTTTCGATAATTTGGATTTTATTAGCTTAAAACCTTGCTTTCTCACTGATCACATGATTTAAATGGACTTTGGCAGGTCTCTCTGCATTGCAGTCCAGAAGCCTTAGATATATAACAGTATCCTACCTGTGGTAAAACTTGTCAAGGTAAATTGAGGTAAATCTTTTCCTTGTCACCAGTGTATAATACTTAAAGCATAGTTTGTGTTCTTTTTTAAGACTTTTCTCTGATCATTATCATCATTAAGGTGTCTCAGGAGAAGGGAATAGCTGTGTGTCGATGCAGAGCTTCTCTCTACCAGTCAGTTACCTACTCCAGCTTGTCTACAGCCCACGGAGGGGAGAAGTGAACAGATGGCCAGAAGGAGAGAAACATGAAGGCAGAGAGAGGGAAGGAGAAAAAGAGACAGTACCCAGGAGGCAGTGCGCGCTGGGCTTTTGTTTCCAGTCCTCATCCAGATTTTAAAACATATGTGGGCACTGGTTTATAGGTGACAGGCAGGGGTGGGGGAGATGAAATGTGTAAAAACTGTGGGGATGCATAAAAGTCTTCCCGTGCAAAAGTAAATGCTTGATGAGACTCAGCAACACATAAAGGTCAGTATGTGAACCGGGATATGGTAATGTCCGGATTTTAGCTGTAAAGATAGCATTATTTATTTATTTTCCTCAATATATGTGGTGCAATTCTGCTTGTTCTATTTTGTACCTTCAGCAGTTACCATCATTAGCTTACAGGTATAATTAAATGCAAAAACAGAAAATGTTTATTGCAGTGCTGAGAATTTTATTCATGATGATTGACAAACTTTAAGGAAATAAATGCATTACAATCAATATTTTTTCATTTAAAAACTACAAAATCTATTTGCTTGTTAAACATGTCAGATTCATTACTGTATAAATGAACTAAAAGAAAATGTGAAAGCATCAATTAATTATGAAGAAAAATAATAGAGAATTGCCTTTAAATATGATGCAATAAAGATTAAATGTTCGGCCATACTTGCATAGGAAAAACTGGTGGGAGATTGAAGTCATGCTCAGCATGACAGCCTTAATCAGCTTGTTACAGAAGGAATGAAAAATCATTAATTATCAGATACTTTATAAATAATTTTTGAAATATTAAATATACAAACATTATAAAATAAATTATCTGAATACAACTGAGTTACCAATGGACACAGATTTTAAAAAATCAGCAATTTGGAATTTTGATTCCTTCACAAAATGTAAATCACAATCATGAAGCAATTCTTACGGTTATTAATGATAGCAATCAAGTAACAGGAAAAGGCAACATATAAAACATAATGTTGAGCACAGTTATGCTTTATCAAAGTCAATTATTATTAGAAAAGAAAATAAGGCTACAGTATACATTCCAGTATGAAGTAGAAAGTAAGGCACAATATTTATTTAAAATAAATATAGTGGATTCTGTTGTACTGGAGAGCTTATACTTGAAATCCACAAGGCTTAAATGATACAAGTCTAACAACAACTGATATGCCGACTTAGTATGTGTAGTTATTCTCTAAGTGTATTCAACACAGCCTCACAGCCAAGCTCAAGACATGTTGGATATTTTAGCGTCACTTCTGTGTGTTATGTTGATTTGGTAATTAATTCTTTATCTTCAACCATGTGCCATGGGCAAGAGCCCATCCTGAAAATGATCCTGCCACCATGTTGCCTCATTGCAAACTCGTAATTATACTTGTTCAGTACTATGAAAAAAATATTTGCCCGATTTCATATTGTATTTTGACTCACGCTTCTTTAGAGAACTTTCTAAATCTAGACACTTCAGTAGGTTTTTGAACATAAACTGCTTGTTTCAGGTGTGACCACAGCATCTCAATTGGGGTAAAGTCAGGATCTTGGCAATGTTAATGTTGTTTCTTCTCAGTTATTCAGATGTGAAATGTGAGAAAAACACTGGTGTTACTCTTGGATAGTGGTGCTTTCCAGCTAGCTGCTCTCCCGTGAATCCTACTTTTGCAGTCTGTTTCTTATTGTGAAGCCATGAACACTGTCTTTAGCTGAGACAACTTGGATATCTTTTGTTCTTTAAAAAATGAATAGTTTAAAAACTGCATTTTGCTTACTCAGCTTCCTTTTGTCTAACATTGCATTGTGTCTAAAGAGCCGAAACCATTCAGTGTGACAAATATTCAACAATAATGAAGGGAAATAATGAAGGGGACAAATAGTTTTCCACAGTACTGTATGTCCCTGATGATTCTTTCTCTGCTGTACATTTGTTGTGCTCTTTAAAAGATTTTTTTATGAAAGGCTGTATCAAGGTTGTCATCAGGCCAACCTAAGGCAGAAACCTGAGAACAAGTCTTCTGTGACTCCTGATCATGTACATTGAAAGGATTTCAACTCTTTAATGGCTTTGAATGTACATCCTTCCATCTATTATTAATAACCACTTGTTTAGTGCAGGGTCACTGTGGTCCAGAGTCTATCCTGGAAGCCTAGAGTGTGAGTCAGGGTACACCCCAACTGATAGGCAAGGTTTTTAAGTATAAAAATACAAATGGTTTATCAAATACCCTATTTAGTAGTGCACTAAAATGTAAAAAATAGTAAACTTACTGTTCAATCAACCACTTCAGAAAGCTGTGTAGCTCTATAAATAAAAGGGGGGGGGGGGATTTAAATTATATTAGTTCCTTACAGTAATATTGTGAAATACATACAGTATTGCTTCTTCGGTACAGTTTTATCACATACAGATACAGTGCTGAATCTGTAAGAGATGCAAAAGTAATTAAAAAATAACCACCCTGAGAGGTATTTAAGTAAATAACAGCACTAAAAGATGGCAGTGTTATACCAAAGTAGTGCAGTATTTTAGCTGGGACAAGCAGTCCCTCAGCTCTTCCTGGTACTGCTATACCACTTCTTCAAGGCCACGCCTGTGGTGCTGCCAATCACACACAGCGCTCCACCTAGGCTCCACCACGTTGGCGATCGGCCCAGGAAGAAAAATTGCAGCAAAAAGGCAAGCACTACGTCCATGGTCCTCATGAGGGCAACAGGCCCCGCTTTCTCAATATGGAGGGCTTTGGTGAGGAACGTTTGTCCTATAATCCCCAGGAAACCAATCAGCATGAGGATCCACCTGTCCCAGCCGCAGTAAGGAACAGTCCACTCGTCAATGATGAAGAGGACAATAATGCACTCGATGAAGCCGATGATGGCATAGTACCACACCGACAGGTAGTAGTGAACGCTTTTGCCCATCTTTCTGAGCACCACCAGGGTGCAGGCAGCCCCAATAGCAGCCACAACTGCTGCTATGGTGCCTTTGATGTGGTTTGTGTAATCTTCTTCCATCCCAGATGCGTCTGAGCCGAAGAGGAATGGGGGTCTGGCAATTAAGATGACGCCTGTCAAAGTGAAGAGGGTAAAGACAAAATCCCACAGCGTGCATTTCTCCTTGAGGAAAATCCAGGCCAGCAGAGAGGTGAAGACCGGATTGCTGAAGACGATGACTGTGGCGTCAGCCAGTGGCATTTGCTGCACAGCGTAAAATAAGAGGATCATGGCGTTTGAACCCAGAAACCCTCTCAGAAACAGATAGACTCGCTGCCCTCTTGGTCCGATGAAGCCAGTCCTGGGTGTTAAAATAAAACCAACACCACACAGAAATCCAGCATGACATTCATTATCAATAACCACCTATCAAGTGCAGGGTCTTGGTGGCCCAGAGCCTGTTCCATGTAGAATAAGGTTGTTAGACTAAGCAGGGTTTGGCCCAGACGAGACACCAGTATTTAACCGCAGGGTGACACATAAACACCCCCTTTTTGCAACTTAGACTCAGCAACTCATCTGAAATACATTTTTGGATGGTGGAAGAAGCACCCCTCAGAATGCCATTAAATAGTTGAAAACAGAAGAAATATTTTGTAATATAACACATACTCTAAAACAGATTTTTATCAGGTTTGACAGAAAGGTATAGCTTTTGCATTTTTTAAAAGCAAAAGCAGGGTATTGTTATGTCTCTTATTACAGATTGTGTGTGACATGGTGGGCTACAGTACAATACGGGAAGTGCATAGTGGTTGAAGACATGACCTTGTGATATGCATGTTCAACTTCAAGGTTCAGGAAAGGCCTCGCTGTACTAATCATAATGCTGGTGATTAACCTGCTTATAGGTACTATTTAAGGCTACTGCTTACTACTATAGTACTTGTGAGCGTAGTACTTAATCAGGGTAAAAACCTGAGCATCTAACTAGTGTAAAAAGAATTACACAATAAGTGACCAGATAAAACCACAGGCAAAGCAATGTAACAGGTATAACACATAATGGTAACTTACTTGTAATAAATCATGGCAGGCAGCGTAAAAATAACCTGGAAGAAGCATCGAATTGCACTTATTTCCACAGAATGAACACCATCGATTGTCTTCACAAGAAAGGCCACAAAGGAGAAGATGGTGGAGGACAGTAGTGCATACAGCAGCCCGAGGCCTCGGCAAGCCTGCTTCTTTTCTGGATCTGAGAGAGAAGGAGAACCCTGATCACACATTGCCACTGCTGCCTCAATTTTACACACATCCATAGCACAATTTATATTCACTCTGTAACAGGAACTTCCGAAAATTGCTTGGACAATACTGAAATATTACACAAGATATTTGTTGAATTTAAAAAATTTCAAATGGTACACTGTGGCTGTGAGTTAATTGTGTGTACGGAAGTGATCTATTTATTGCATTGTATTTTTTTCTTATAACAATATTTTATTGTGGGTACAAGAATAAAACAGCAGGGCATATTTAAGGATTATTTTATAAATATATATAATAGTACCACCTGAGAAAATATTTAAGAAGTTACAGTATTTCATTACATGTTGATAGTCCTGCAATTTCTCCAAGTGTCACTTTTAACACTACATAAATTGGGTACCTGCTGGTGAGCAGACATTTCAGACACTAGGCCCACTCAGATCATGGTGAGGCCAACAAAAGTGCCAATTTGTGGCCATTTCCCAGTTGGAACTGGACTGAGCTCATTCAACATGGGGCCTGGAATACAACACAGTTCCAAGATCACAATAAAACTTTGGTCAGATTTCGAAGAAATTGTTCAGATTTGCCTGTGTTATGTACGGCATCGAAACATGAGCCAGGACTCATTTCTTCTGTGAGCAAGTTTTTAAAATACAAAAAAATATATGAGCACTGACTTTTTATCTACACGCATTTAGGAAGAAATTAAAATCATTTCAGTAATATCTCCAGCAAGGTTTTCAAGGCACAAAAAGAATTCAAGGACGCTGGTGAAGATTCTGGACTGAAGACACTTTTTTATAGTACAGTACTCGTTTTTCACAATTGCGCCGAACCCCAAGTCAGAAAATGTTTAAAAATCACAAGTATTAAGTCTGCTAATAAGACGCTAGAACTCAGCAGCAGCAGCAGCAGCAGTAAAACTGGGCTATATCCTGCAGCTCTTATCAGTGTCCTGAGAGAGCCGGGCAGTCCCGGGTGAAACGGGAAAATAACAGCGAAAAATGCAGAGTCATGCTTGCGAGCTCGACTCGGATACAGCGCACTTAATACCGTCATTAGTATTTCATCACTTTAATAGGGGAAGTTCAGTCGCACGCGCGCCTATTCAGTTCTCGGTCTTATAAAGGCTCCAAAAATGAAATTCGAACACGAAACATATTAGTCATTACTTAAAACTTATTATTTATTAGTGTCGCGATCAGCTATTGTAGTTACGTAACTCGTCGCTGAGTAAAAGGACACGGACAACTTTGGCCGACGGAAACTTTCTATAAATATTGGACATATTTGTGGATTTATGTTTCTACGTCCACACACACTCGAAGGTGGCAGGCTGCAAGGGTACAGTGCGTGTCACTCAGATGATGTGTAGTGTCTTGCTGCTGACTGTCTGCTCTACCTTTGGAGAGGGGGCTCCTTCCCTCCGCGGTGCTACTGTCACCTTCTTTCCCCCAGCACGCGCACCCGCGCCACCTCGTCGGGGGACCCCTCGCGAGGTCCACCGCCACTGTTGCCGCATCCCCGTCACCGCACGCGTCACAGTCCCGGGTTAACTGGATTCTCCGGGTTCTGAGCTCGTCCTCCCCGTCGACCTGAAGCAGCTCCACTTGGACAAGTTCGTCCTTCTCGGGGAACATGGTTAAAGCTCCGTCCGCGTGGCCACTGTCGTCACAGTTTGGCGTTCGCCGTGCGAGGTCCTCCATGTTTCAGGTGCAACAGGTGGGCAAGGCGCACGGCGCCCTCCCGCAGCCTTCCCCGCACAGGAGCGCCGCGAGCCAACGCTCAAGTGTAACCTTGATGCTTTGGTACGAGCAGCGTGAGCTGCGACGCTAGAGGGCGCAAAC
Source organism: Arapaima gigas (assembly GCA_900497675.1). Taxonomy (NCBI): domain Eukaryota; kingdom Metazoa; phylum Chordata; class Actinopteri; order Osteoglossiformes; family Osteoglossidae; genus Arapaima; species Arapaima gigas. Next base: position 1,192,856 of record UFQX01000127.1, on the reverse strand, counting down.
AGTGGCCTCACGTGTGTGCGAGCATGACGCTGCAAGGCGCCACGCAGCGCTACAGAATTGTGTATAAGAGCGCGCTGCCGACGTCCACGTGAAACTGAACAGGGAGCGTAATCTTACACCCGTTTTCCTGCCTCTCTGCCTCACTATCACACGTGTGTAGACAAGAGGTCAATCACATCAAAGTGTTACATTCAGAAATATTTTAAATTTTTTGTTAGTATTAATTGAATGTTATTCAACATACAAGTACACGAGTTTAACACTCCCTCACTTGGTATACAACACCAGGGTGCTGGACTAGGCAGGGTAAACGAACGCGCACGCGCGCACAAACACACACACACACACACACACACACATTACACTGCTATCTATGTTACACTATTATATTATATTACCATATACTACAGTTCAGAGCCAGCAGTTCACTAAAAACATGACTGTGACTGTGTGTGTGTGTGTGTGTGTGTGTGTGTGGGATTGGGGGATCCATGCTAAAAACATGCAAACTCCACAGACTCAACGATCAAGCCTATGGCCGAAGGCACAGCTCAGATGCTGTGACGCCTCCACGCTATGTGGTGACCCACAGTGCCACACACAAGTTTAACAGCAGTAAGTAAAATATGCTGAAACCCCTCTGCTTTCTTTCTAGTAATTTATTCAGGTATTGTGCACATTCATTGTCGAACAATACATTAAGATGTAGCTGCAGTGCAGAGGTTAAGACCATCACCTTACACTGTAAAGGTTCCTGCTGTAGCACCTTTGATCAAACTGCGATACAGAAAGAATACACTGCTGTATAAATAGGTAAATCACTGTAAAGGTGTATAGCTAACATTCTAAGGAAAAGGAAAACAAAGGTGAAGTTAATCTGTGCTTTTATTGAAGTTTTCTCTTTATTAGTACTATACAGTTAATACAAACAAGCAATAATAAAAATAAAACTCGGCAAGATCCCCTCCCACACAAACACAACACTAACAACATCTAAGTTTGCATTGCAATGTTAAATTCTTCTATTACAAATGTGATTTTAAAACTCCATATGAAATATTTGTCACTGGCATGGTCCTTATTATCTACAAAAGCTTAATTTATAAATTATCTTGCTTACAACTGTAAAGACAGAAAAATGTAAACATTTTATTTGGCAGGTTGTTTTCTCCTAAACCAGTTAATAAATATATTAAAAAGTACATTTTGTTCATTTACCAGTGTGATTGCACTAGTGTGTACAGCTTGTCGTTGCAAAGAATAAACTAACAATGGCTTTTGTTCTTCTAATAAAGAAATGTTCCAAAGCTACTTTACAATGGCTAACAACAAAAAATAACAAGATGGATATTTCTAGCAAGGCATTCATCTGGAAGTATTATTAGTGGAGTTCATCATGCACATAGTCCAAGAGAAAGTTCATCTTTCTGAAAGGCAGTCAAAACTGCAGTTTTTTCCCCTTCAACACACACACGGGCACACACACACTTTCTGTCTTTGTCTATCAATTGCTCAGATCAATCATTAGGTGCTCATAAATCTGAGTTTTCCCTTTAAAACTGGACGCAAGCAAGAACTCACGGTTATCAATGGACACGAGAGAGAAAGCTCTGGGTGCCTGGATGTTCAGTTCTTGGACGTGAACAAATTGACCTTTCTTCGGATCATAGCGGTAGACCTGGGTGAGGGAGTAATCACTTCCAAGGATGGCGTAGTGCCAGTTGTCAACGGAAAAAGGCTGGAACACCATAGACCCCCGTGATGGCATTGTTTGGACCTCGGTAAACATGGCACCATCCCACTTCATCACTTTGGAGTCCCCAATGAATCTGGTCAGGCAGATGAATAGCTCTGTCTTGACTTTGAAGTGTTTGACAGCGTAGACATCTTCCATCTCTGGAATGTCTGTACGCCGGTCAAACAGCTTCTGATTTTTGTTCCATTGGTAGATCACTGGCCTCTGGGAACTGCTGGACAAAATCAAGTGTGGCTTACCGGCGATCTCCAGGTACTCCACATCCGTATCGCGGTACCAAGGATGCAACGACTGATGGGAATAGAAACCATTGCCATTCCATTTGTACACTGTCGTTGTGCCTGCTTTGGAGCTGTCGGCAATAACGAAGAAGGACTCTCCATCGATACGGAAGGTTTCGACATCATTGGGCTTTCTTATTTTAAGAATATCAATATCTTGAATTTTGATGAATTTGTTAGCTGAAGTGTCCCGCTTGTAAATGTGAGAGCCGCCAAACAGCTGGGCAACTATAATGAATAGCTGGTTATTAATCACCAAAGGCTTGCACACAATGGTGGAGGTGCCTGTCAGAACAATGGGAGAAAGAGATACAATTTAAGGAATTAATAGAATTTGAATAGCAGGAATGTGTTCTGATGATTTTGTTTACTGTCAGTTTTACAAACTGCCAGTTGAATCAGTGCAGGATTTTTTTTTTTTATGTCTATGTGCTGAACACGTATTTGAATAGCACCATGTAAAGGCAAACAACACTATAGTCCACTGAAAACCATTAAACTAGCATTCTCTCAAAAGTGTTAGTGATAAGTACTCACTTTCAATATTGTCATAATTTCGAAAGACCATTTCTACATGATCCCACTCCAGAAAGCTACAAGTTCCGGTGAAGGGCTGTGCAAACACAATGTACTGATCGTTGCCAAAAGTAAAAGATTCCACAGAAATTGATTCAAATTTAAGAGTCTGATATGCTGCGAATTCTGTAAAACAAGATAAGGAAAGGTCAGGTTTAAGTGGCTGTACAGCGTGTGAGGCAAAGCAATGACGCGAAAAGGGAAAATATTTCAGCGACGCAATGGTTGCATCAGTCACCTGCTGTTATGCAATCAAATGATTGAGGAACAAGGTCATTAATTTTTTTCCCCTGGTAAAGCGGAGGGCTGCTGCAGTAAATCTGGTCCACAGTAGCATTCGTTTGGTAAATCCATTCCACAAGCCACTTCAGTTTGCAGTCACAGCTGAAGATGTTTCCTCGAAGATCACTGAGGAGAAAATAAATAAAATTGTGAATTAAGGTGCCTGTAACCCTGCGTATCAGAATAGGTTTGTGCTGCAATATTCATCACACCAGTTTATGCTCTTTAAAAGGAAAGGGCGCAGGGATAACAAGCAGAATTGACTGTTAACACATTCAGTGGTACAAAATTCATGAGTTCTGGAATAGTGACTAATTTTGCATATCTGTAAATCCAGTCTGTTGTAATGTCTGACCGGTAGGAGAAACAGCATGAGAAATACGTACACTTTTGTTAATGCTTCCATTCCTTTGAAAACATCTCTGGGTAACGTTTGCAGGTTATTATAGGCCAAGCTCCTAGTAACAGATGGGAAGACACATGAGTGTACAGCCAACGCAAAGCGCCCCTTTAATTTCCTGTATTATATGATACCATTAAACATTCTGAGAGTATTTATTATGCTTGGAATCAAGCCTTTAAGGTTGACTAATTTTAGAATGATTCATTGCTACAATAAAGTGAAATGAATCATTGCTTAGCAACAGAAGAAAAATAGTGAGCACTATCTGCGGCAGTGAAAGATTTTCCCAATCCAGCAAACAGTAATTATCATACAGTGTAAGTCTTAGAAATGGGTCTCATCATGTATGTCTGTGGTGGTCCTGGGCACAGACTAGTTTGAAGTTACAAACAGTCTATTTTTAATTGTGCCCCTGAATATGTGTTTTCTCCCACTGCTTATTGGGGAAAACAAAATGAAGACTGAAAAACATCATAGAAAGCTGGCAGACTATTACACAAATTTTACAAATTAAAAAAAGGGCATATAATACAGAACACTGCACTGGCAGCTGGTATCCATACAGTCTCCCCATTCATGTGGAGAAGGTTTTTTTAGATGCCTGGTATTTTGTACTGTCAGACAAATGCTTTCATTACCCATGTACACGTTTTGAAAAACTTTCAGTGCTGGTTACCTTAAAACTCTAGAGTGATAACTGGAGTACCATGCCGTAAACAGTCATTCACCATTTGTTGTTATATGGCGGTAACCGTGATGGATCTGCTTGTTATACACAGTTATCCACCATGGGGTTGTCAAGAATAAAAAATTCCAGAAATATTCTACTTTATTCATTCTTCTAGGTTTTAAACACTTAACATTTCGAGGTGAAAACTAATAGCAATAGCATAGTAAAGAAACCTACGTTCAATGCTAAAAATAAGAAACCAGGGATGATCCTGCAGAAATGTATCATGCCCTGCAGCATAAAAATTGTGCAGCTCTGTTTAGAGCTTAGGTGGCAAATACAGCCAGAGCTCTCAGAATACCAGCTGGACTCTCCAAGGGATGGACAGATGCTGAAGCGCTGCTGGGAGGCGGATCTACTCTATCATGTAGTGATGAACGTGCCTTGGCAGTAGGGGGTGGTATGTGCAAAACAGTATAGGGAGTGCCATATTAATGCAATTTACCTGGGAAAAAAACACATTATATATTAAACTGCAGAGTTTGCTAACAATGCAGGCTTAGCATACAGATGAGCAAATTCCAAGTCCTGGTATCTGCAAAAGCCTCCCTGGAGCCCTTATCAGCATATTGCACCTGTAAAGCTGCATGTCAGTTCCTGCTTCTTTATTCCTGTAATTTCTTTGTTTTCTGTAAGGCTTTTGACAAGGGACCACTAATGTAAGCCAATATTAGCAGGTCTAACAGTGTCACATGTTGGCGCTCGAAACACAGGATGTCCTCGTCCACAGTGGGCAGCATGGTGGCACAGCGAGTAGCACTTGTGCCTCACAGGTCCTGGGCTGTGGGTTCTGGTGTGGGATTGAATCAGGCTCAATATGTGTGAAGTTCATATATTCTCCCCATGTTCACATGGGTTTCCTCACAGTCTAAAGATTTGTGTTTCAAGTGAAATGATCAAACTAAGTTGCCCTCAGTGTGTACGTGTCTGTGATGTTGCTCTGCTGTGTGGATTGTTAAACAGTTGCAGTTTTCTGTGTCTATAGCTTAGTGTATGATGTATGGTATTGTAAGTTGCCTTGGATGAAGGTATAAGCTAAATATGAATTAATAATTATACAGGGTGACTAAAAAAAAATTAAACACTTTAATAAATTTATTACTCACTGACTGTGTCATATAAACATCTCTATATCTATAAAACTCAATCTCTGTGTGCTTTTTTTGTTCTTTATGCATAACTATGCAGACACACTAACAAACACACACAAATTGGAGGATAATAAAGTTTGCTGGCATATAATTTGTTATTACTGTCTGACAGTCTGTACATAACCCCCTACACACATACACAGGCTGATGTGCATTCTCTCACTTAAGTTCACGCACAAATGTCCTAATTTCAACAAGTTTCAAGGTAATAAAGTATTATATCATTTATTATTAGTGGACATATTATTATGGCTGGTGAATGCATTGCTGTCAGTGCCATCCACGTGTTCTACAGCCAGTAGGTGTTATATGTGAGAAAAATCAAAATGAATAAGAAATTGTACATTACAGATACACACATGGGCTGCTGCACAGATTAATGGTGTAATGATATTCAAGTTTGGTAATATATATTTTGCTTTTTTCTTTCCACTTGACTGCATGCGTCTGCCTCTGTGCCATCTGCCTATCCAACAGCACTAAGAATACTTATGTGCTAAATACAACCACTTTAATGATAAAACAGTTTGACAATGATACAATGTGACTACTTTTATTTTTTTAACTGCTACAACTTTTGACCCAGGCCGTGCCGCATAACTCAGCTGCTGTAGTCTAAACCAGTTTCAAAAGTGACTCTCACAGTTTTTTCTGTAATCTTACAAATGCTCGATATATTACACGTTCATATGATACTTAGTTACTGAATAGTACATTTATGCAAATGTTTAATTCTTTTTTAATTACTTTTTAGTTGTTTTACAAAACTAAACATCTACACACTGTAATAGAGTATGGGCTGAATTGAAACGCTCAGAGCGTGTCAGTTAGGAAATCTTTATGACATAATCTTGCTCTGAAAAAAGCCAAAAACACAATGGGAAAGCAAAACAGAGCAAAACACTTGAACAGTCAAATGATTGTCTGGGATTCGTTAACGTTACTGCTGAAAGTATTCTAACATTCATCTCACACACAGCTACACACACACACCCACCCGCAAACACACACCCACCCACTCACACACAAGACAAAGGATGCCAGTATGGTGACAATTATAATATTATATAACAGGTCTGACATTCATATGGTGTCTCCCTCCCAGCTTATGTAAAACTGAGGTCAACCACATTTTCCAGTGGTAAGTGCACATACTTTGTTTTCCCAGTTTTGTGGTCTTATTTTCATTCTGAATCACAAAAAAAGACACACTTTTTTAATTCTGTGGCTTCAAAAACGACATAAATGACAGTCTGGTTTTAACTGAATAGGGTAGCAATTTTACTGAAATATTCAAATATACTTAAGAAATAGTAAATAAAATACTTATACCTGTTATATAGTGGCAGCTGCATCACATTTCTTAAGTTTAACAAAAAATATATATTAAATTCACATGTTCATGGTAATATTTCATTGTGTTGTGTTGGAAAGGATAGGCCTCAGAAAACAGATACAAATGTAAAGAAATATAAAAAGAATGAAAAATACTTACAAGTGTATTAGGGATTTCAGACCTCTGAAAGCATATGGAGATATGGATTTGATTTTGTTGTTTTCAATAAATCTGTCAATGAAAAAAATAATCAAGGTGAGCCTTTGTACTAAATAAAAAAAAATAAATAAATAATTGCCACTTCTTTGTGAAAAAAAAAAACATTTGTATAACTCACAGATACTCCAGGTGGGGAAGACCAAGGAATGCATCCTCATTTATTGAATCAAAGGAATTGGCTGTGAACAAACTGTAAGAAATGAAGAAAGAGTACAGTTTGAGATGTCTGTGTAATAACATTTTGATAAGAGCATTTTAACATTAGGAATTACATAAAAATAATAATCATTCACTTCAAATGAGGTAGGGTTTGCCCTAAGTGCCGGTTACCTGATTATCAAAGTAAAACCCAGATCTTACCAAACAGCACATGGAACAAGAGCTCAGACAACACTTTGGCCATAACCACTCATTTAACCACTGACCACTTATTTAAAACTCATCTAAAACGTTGCTATACTACACATAATAGCAATGTGCTGTTTAGTTGATGTTTCTATCCAAAGCAATTCATCTATTTGTATACAATAGTTTGGCATTTTCACCCAAACAACTCATGTGTAAGTACCTTGTTTAAAGGTACCACAGCAGTGGGTACAGGAGTAGGACCTGTGCTGACAACCTTAAGGTTACAAGTCCAGGTCTATAATCACAACACTAACTGCACCTGCATGTGTTGCTTTAGTTAAAAGAATGTTTTGTTGCTTTGATTTCTTGCCTTCCTTCGTTGATTGCGGTCCTTATAAGCAAAATTAGCAAAACTATAATATTTAGATAGCGCTAATTTACTAATTTAGCATTATTTGTCATCATGGTACAGTCTCGTGTTTCCAGTGTTCCAGTGTACCTTATGGCACTTGAATGGAAGCATAACTTGAAGTTTTTCAGCATTCCAGTAAAATGTCTCGTTCAAAAGCTACTTGTTATGCTAAACATGAGATGTATATGCAATTGTATATGTACTCAACATGATACAGTTTCAAGTTATGAAAAATGAACGCTTAAAAGCATACTACTGCAGTTTTTTCTGACTACATATTAACTACTGTTAATATGTATTCATTTGCATATCCTTAACATACATTACTGATTACTGACCGAAATTTTTAAAAAATGGATTTTAGTTACTAGTACTGTTTTAACTGCATATCTGTAAGGGGCTTATATGTGCTCCTGGGCTTCAGGATTCACAAAACCAAATCTCCAGCCAGGATTCATGAAGGGAACAAAAATTCCCTTGACTTAGAGCAAGACAACTCATGGCTAATTATGCACGGCATTGCTATCTATGCCATGAAAACAGCTTCATCCTTGACAAATTTTGAACGTGCAGGTCATTAAACATGCCTGAAAATACACCACACAAAAGCAAACTGGCAAGTTCTCACAAAGTAACATCGGATGAGCCCATGTTTTAAAACCCACAAAGCTCACTAACCACACAGACAGGACCTGTCAAGTGTCTTGTCAAAGTCAAACAAAAAACAGAACATGCCGATCTTTGTTTTGAATAAAATTAAACTTCACAATTGCTTAACTATCCTGTTTTCTCCTGTTCAGATTCTACTTTTAATATAAAACTCGTGTAAAAATACAGGCTTTGGAATATCAAGCAATTCCCTAAGTTATGATGGGTTTATATAGCTACTGAAAATTAAATCTTGTAATGTATAGTCCAGTATCAAGGCTTTCAATTATTTATTTTGACACAAATGTGTGTTATAATGTGTTTGTGTAGGGCGCTTTGACTAATTTATGAATCTCAGTGTAACCAGCCATAAAATAATCAGTTTTAACATTTGTTGGGGTTACTGTCTTCAAAGATGATCCCAAAGAAATGCCAAGTAATCAAGTAATCATCAAAAACAACCATTTGTTAATGTTATGTCTAATGCACTGGAACAGATATGCTGAAGGTATTGTTTGATCTGGTGGGATGTAGGCACTGAAATGTACATGTGTTCCTCTTGTGTTTACTGACAGTAATCTGACTACATCATGCTTTACGTGGGTCCTGCACCTTCAGACGCCCTTTAAAACCTCATTTATTTCCAGAATGATACGGAACCCCGAAAGAAAAAAAAACGCAAGGTTCACATTGTGTTCAGCTTGCCACCCTCTGTACATTGAAATATGGCGATCGGGGGATAAAAACTGGTTGGTTGTACAGCATCAGGCAGCAAGGGGTGAAATGGAATTACACATTTTAAGATTAAATGAATAATAAAAACAAGACTCACAGCAGCTGAAGGGCCGGCGTGTGGACGAAGCTCCCCTCGGGGATCTCACTGAATCCAGATTTCACAAACGATCTGAGTGGGGGGGGAAAGTACCGTTTTCTTACGAGGAAACCTTATTTTATGAATAAAACTGCACATATAAACGAGAAATCCATAACATTGTATGGGTCAATGTTAAGTATTACATGAGTAAAACAGAGAACAATGCAGATATTCCGAGGAGTCCTCCTAAATGCATGACGAGAAGATGAGGCACATGCATGGTAGTCACTTTTTGCTTGCCAAACGTGATCATTCACACACGATGGGAGACGAGCCGTGCACATTTACACATCCACCATCACGGTATGTATGATTTCTCCGAGCACTTACAAGGAGACGACATCGGGAGGGAAGCTGCGGGGGACCGATCTAACGTTCTCGCACAGTGCATTGTCTTTGGTGCAGGTACACGACGAGGGGCATCGGGGCTGCCTGGACCTCCTGGTCTCCACCACCAGCAGGGCAGATGCCATCCAGAGCCATAACCATAACGTGTATCTGGCGAAGCCTCCCCTAGCAGACCCCATCCTTCCGAGGCGCTCCAGTAGAAAGCCACGCCGGAATGTCCCTGTACATGAACCACTACCTCTATTGCTATAATTTTAATGCCACCCCAGCGCACAGCTTTTTTTGTTCTGTTTTGTTTTGAATTGTTTTTGTTTTGATTTTTTTTCTTTCTGTGATGAAGTGAGCCCCTGCAGCCAGGCGTTCATCCGCGCGGTCCGCACTGGGAGTCGTTGCGTTGAGAATGCGGGGCGCAGACGGCGGTCTGCAACATATACAGACAAGAGTATTTAAAAAGCCCGAAATAGAGACCACAGCGCGTACCACTGGGAATATGGCAAAATATCAGCCCTGCAAGCAAGTCCTCAGCCGAGCCTTGACAGGGAAACGCGTTTATTTACTTTTTAATCCCATTGGGATCGATTTATCAATCAATACCCTGCAATAATTGAATAATTTAATTTATCATTACAATCGATTTGGAAAATACAGACAATGGGGCCCCGTGCATTGTTGATTCCCCTGAAAGGATCTTTCATTAATTCAATGGATGGTGCTGTCATTCAAAAGCCTTTTTTATTTAATTCGAAAATTAAAAATGAAAACAGATAACTATATATTACTATTATTCATAACAACAATAATAATCATCATCATAATAATAAAATCATCATCATCATCGTCATCGTCATCATAATACCATAATAACTTAGCTGAAGAACGAGATGACTAACAATATAACGAAAGCACAATGCTGAATTACAGTGCGCGATAATATTCTTATTCAACTGATGGATCAAATGGCCACCACCTCCTCATCGCCTATTTTGTTCACTGTCTTGAATAAATGTAAATATAATGACTCACTCTCTGCTAAAGGTTATTATTATTATTTTGTCCATAATAGCATAATCAAACATATCAAAACTAAACACATACAAGCAGTAACAAGTACATATTTTGAATACATTTTATTAAGATTATTATGTTTATTTGAACTACTTTATACATGTTGAACTTTAAGCTCTCTATATGTAAAGATGCAAAAAGAGGGTTGCTAGGCAGCTGGCCTCATTTTCCCATTTTTGCTTGGTCCTCAAAGTGCAGATGGTGTTTAATGGTCTTTGTTATGTTCAGAATCCGTTATCCATCAAACTGCGAGGAACAGCAGTTCTTTCTTAGAGTTTCACCCCCTTCTTTTCTTTTGAATGAATGCCAGTTCAGTTACAGTACTTAACAGAATAATGTGACCTGTTGTTTGGCTTTGAAAGGAAAGGAAAGAATTCATGCAATGCAGAAGTCTTTTTTCTACTTGGAAACTTGTTTATCGCATAAATGCAGGCTGGATGATTACTCACCTTTCTTTACTGAGCAACAATGACTTTTAATCAAACATGTTTTTCATGTTAAACTAGACAAGAACAGTTATGTTGCCAAAAGCCCTAACTTTTAATTAATGATTGTGATCATCAGTTTAATTTCCAAAAAGCCCTGCAAGAATTTAATGGAAACTAGAATACCTGCATTATGAGAAAACAGGTCATCCATTTAGGTCTTAAATATACCTGATTTGTTTAAAAATAATTAATGTACAACAATGATATAACATTTAAAAAATTAGGGTTAAACTAGTGAACATCAAAATTTGTGTGATTTTTAATTTACATTTAAGTGTATTAAAAGCAAGAAAGTTTAATTTGGGATAACCCTTTAAAGGCTGACTATATTTGAACAGGTGAGGAGCTGCACATGGTTGTTAATACATTCAGCATAACAGAACAACATCACAGGGACTGAGTAAGCATGAAGTAACAGTTCAACAAGAAAAGTACAGTGAATAAATACAGTACTATACAAAAAACAAAATGACTTATAGGGATGTATGAGGGTGTAGCTAAGTAATATGGAGGCATACATTCACTGACCTCTTTACCAGGGAATCCAGGTTGGTATAGTCTGGTATTGGTGGTGAAATGGTGAGGGAAATGTTTTCTCTGTACACATTTTTTTTAACACCAACATTTTGATTTGTTTCAGAACCACAAAGCAGCATAACATTGTTGCTGTTGACTAGGTGCTGACTAGGTGACCTCATGGTCAGTCTGGCCTTTCTCAAACTCATTTTTCCAGGAGGATAATGTGTCATGTTACAAAGCATACAGCATCCCAGGATGGTTCCACAAACACAATACTGCCTTTATCTTACTCCAGTGGCCATCACAAGCCCTACCTCTCAAGCCAATTGAACATTTTTTTGGATGACGTGTAACATATGAACAGAAAAAATGTATTGCCAGAAAACCAACAGAAACTATAAGAAGCTCTCAAGCCAGAGTGAACCAAGAACCATGCAGAATGTTTCAAGCCTTGTTGCTGAATTCATGCTGTTATGGAGGCAAAAGAGGTTTTTACCTAGTACTTGATAGAGTTACTTAATAATGTGGCCAATGATTGTATGTGGAAATAGCAGCAAGATTAGACATGAACAGGTATAACTGCTGACACTTTAACAAATATTTTACTGTACCTTAAGATATCAGCGCAAATTCTGTTTTACAGTGTTAGTGTAGCAGCTGAATACCAACAGTGGAATCTTAAAGTCCATTCAAGCTTGGTACTGATTTTAAGGTGAGTGTCACAGGTTGATAAGGGACAAGTGATTAGCTGTAAGACTAATAAAATGAAAGAAATCCAGCCAAAGTGATAACGGTATTGATAAAATGTTTTGAGAACTGTATAAGGACTCCAAACATCTGTAACACAGACGCATACCATGCACACTACCAACCTCGACTGCATCAGTGACAACACTGTCCACAGCACCATGCTGTAGGGACGATATTCAGCTAGTGCCCTACGTTAGATCAATAAATACAATACAAACGATCCAAATCCTCAGACTGAAAGCCCGCTTGAAGGTTCTACAAACAGGTGGAAAAACAACAACTGATCTTGGATCAGGAGCTGAGCTTTGTGCCGCTTTGCTGAAATTGCGTCATCAAATCGCGACGACAAGGAAACTACGCAGTGCCATGGATCCAGATATCGACTTGGTGAAGGTACAGTGTTTGTTTTCTGTGTACAGTTGTTACACTAGAATATGTCATTGACCTGTGCACAGAATAGAGTACTATTTACTTTATGTGCACATTTTTACAGCCCAGGAAGGCAAAGCATACAGTTACTTGAAAAGAATTAGCTATATCTTAACGTGAGATCCGTCCCAAGATGATATTCTTAGCATTTTGTAAGTGACCATTAAAAACCAAACGGCGTTAAAGGATAAAACAAGTCATTTTATGTATAGGAAGAACAAGAGTAACATATGTAACATATAAGAAACTTAAGCTTACATACTGTAACTAAATGAGTCATATTCTGAAAGTTATTTTGCATAAAAATGTCAGCTTGACCCTAGGCAATTATAATATTGTTTTTTGTATTAATTTTGTATGTCTAAATGTTTAGAAATATACTGTATTTATTTATTTATTATTAAAATAAATATACTATATTTATTTTTTAATAGTGTGGCGATAACCCTCTCAATGTAATATCTAGTTTGTATACTAGCAGTTTAATACTGATGGCTGCATAGTTTTATATCATGTAGAATCATGAAAATTTTAAAATAGGTGATTGTTTTATTGTTTGGTTTTACATGATTTAGTTATTACTCTCTAGAATTACAGCTGGTCCCAGACTTAAAGACCTAAGTGAGACAGAGAATTGGTTTGTTCCTCCAATGCATCTGAATCGCTTTATTACAATGGAAGTGGTATGTTATTTACTCTGATGTGCAGCCAGTCAGAGAGATGGAACTTCATTTACAGCAAAAAATGATAGATGTATACGGTGTGGGTTCATCTGCAGCTTATTGGTCTTCTTCTTGGATCTTTTTCATGTTTTATACTGTTTTAAAAAACCTAAGGCAGCATGTACTGTTTGCGATCGCTGTATGTCAGTACATAGGGTGATGTTTTGGCACACAATTTCAACTGGTATACCAGCGAACTTTTTCTGAGAATATACATACTAAATATTCTTAAATAGTCCATATCAGCAAACTTTCTTGAATGGTTTGTAAGTTAGTGACCAACTGTATTGACAAAAATACACCATCGATGTGACATAAAAAACTGACTACTGTTTCTACTTTTTTAACCAAAATTTCTCTTTATATTTGGGAAAATTTGAAAAGATTTATTTTCTAGAGAACTTAATTTTTTACAGTGTGTCCCTGCAGTAATGACAAATGTTTTTACACATTAGCATGGCTCTGAATCCCCTTCAGAGCTGACCTTCACAGTAGGCCATGCTCCTGTGCATCTCTGTGTCCCAAAGCCCTTGGTATTGCATTTCCTTCCCTTAGCAGAAATGCTGATTTAAAAGCTGACCATCCTTTCAGTGACCTTTGTAGATGACTAAGCTTCCATCTCATTTAATTTACTAATTTTTCCCTATAGTGCTGCAGAACACAAAGCAGAAAGTCACACCTTTAGGATTCTGTACATCTCCTGTTTTTTGGCATTGGCGTGTTTTTCCAGGTAGAGATAGAATTAGTTGAAGTGATGGGAAAAACTCTTAATGGTCTGCAATGTATGTGGTCTCGAGTAATTTAATATTACAGACAGCTTTTTCCCACAAATTGCATTATTAATATGCTGACTTCACACTGCTGTCCAGAATGACTTAAGTAGCTTTAAAATTGCAATGTTGTGCACAGCTAGATGTTACTTGATACAGTTTATGAAGTGCATTGCTTAAGGGTGCCATGCAACAGCAGTTGCCCCTCTGAGGTATGAACCAATAATGTTCTGTTCGTAATAACTACATGCTGTTTCCCCCTGTGAGATGTGTGAAAAATTGTGCTCTTCAGATATTTTTAAGGGTGAAGCAATCTACACGCAGGCGGCTCGTGGGCTGTGGGTTTGTATATTCTTCCTGCCTCTCCCATGTCTTTTCCAGCTACAGTACAAAGGCATGCTTTTCAGCTGAATTCAGGAATCTGAATAGTTTTCATTGTGTGTATGACTGAATTAATTTTGTGTATAACTGAGTGAATGAAATGTGTGTTTGCCCTGTGATGGACTGTCCTAAACTACTGTTTTAGGCTCTGGTGTCCTGTAGTATTACCTTGGACAAGTGCTTGTTGGTCATGGATCATTTTATAACTTTGTCTACAGTATTCTAACATGTATAGTGTCTTCCAGGTGCATGGGGGTGGCGGGTACGACTCAGACTTTAGTGATGAGGACAGTCAGGAGGGGACATCCCAGTGTGAAATTAAAAGGTGGGTTATAAAGCACCCATCGTCAGTGTATATCTGAGTTCAGTTTCTTGTTCCTGTGTTGGCAAGTCACATTTAAATATCTATCAAAAAATAATGAGAACAAAGGCTGATAAAAAGAAACCAAGCAGACAGCATACTTCTTTGCTGGATGGCATGTTTGTCTGACTGGTGACGGGCTGGTTCTCCTCTGGTTCCCAAGGAGATGTGTTCATTCTGGCACTGTCTTGCTCTATATGACTCATCCTTCATGATTAATACCATGTCCTTACGTGACACAATAGTCCTGGGAAGCTGTGGTTTATTGCAAAGCAGCGCTACACAGAAAAATAGCAGCGACGTCCTGGAAAAGCACTGCTGACCTGTGTGTTCCTAAAGAGGACACTGCAGTCAGTTATGAGCACAGCTTGGTAACTTGGAGTTCATTGCTTCAGCAAGTCCATACGTGTCTTCTAGGATCTCACTGCTACAGCAGGTTTACAACAAAGCATTGTATATTCCTACCTCACATCATAGGTTTATTATGATACTCTAATCTGTACCCCATTCACTGTTTAAGCTTCCATGATGCGCTTCCATTTCTCTGAATTGTGGGAACTTCAAAGGGGGCCACAGTTTTGAAAAATGCTTTGGTGATGGGTTTCTCCGGTGTGTCTGCCAACTGTTTGACAGGAGACACGAAGATGACCTGCTACAGAAGCCCTGTCAGAGAGGGAAGCGCCCGAAAGTGGCTCACAGGAACGTGGCCGCAGAGGAGTGGGATAGGTACACACGTCTAGTCCCAGAGCTCACAGTAGCACCAGCTTTTGCTATGCCTTCAGCAGCCTGTCATCCTGTGTTTTTCTGATTTTTAACAGGGAAGAAGCCAGGAACAGACGCCATCACCTGATTTCAATGAATGCTGTATCCTTGTTCTTCAGCGATAAGGAGATTTCTCACAATGTTATTGTTTTTTTTCCTCAACATCTGGTGCAAAATCTGCATAGCTGTGTTTGTGGAAAATTATGATGATACTGCTGTGTTTTATTTTCCCCTGCCGGGAGGAAGAGCTAGTGCAAAAATACTTTGATAAGCTCTTTAAAGAGTATTGCATAGCAGAACATGAGAAACGTAGCGCATTTGAGAAAGGTCAATGAGAATGTGGTGAGAAATTATCATTGCATCCTAAAAAGGGACAGCAGGTGCTGCAGTGATTAAAAGTTTTGCCTTGCAATGAAAGGTCTAGGATTCAAATCGGACTTTTTCCTGTCGTACCCCTGATCAAGGTACTTACCCTGAATTGCTCCAGTAAAAATAATTCGTAGCTTAGTATTCAAACCTAACATTGTAAGTAAACTTTAGAGAAAATGGTCAGCTAAATGAATAAAACAACAAAAATAACAATAAGCAATTTCTTACTTTAACCATGCTACCAAAAATTTAGATTTGATTTACTGATGATTTTTTTTAGTGACATCTTGTACAGGTAAACTGTGATTAATGTGAAATTACAAGTAAAAATACATTGTGTAATAAAACAACTCTGTTGAGTAATACTGTGTACTCTAAACATCAATCTGTGATGATTTGTAATAGTCATGTGCTTTCTGTTGACAACCATAATGTTTGAGATATAAGTTTGAGAGCACAATTCAGTTATGACAAGCTTTGTACCTAGAGATTTGCTATTTTTGGCACACGGTTATTTTCCAACATTGGTGCTTGGGACTCCTGCAAGCACAAGTACCTTTGAAAGTATAAGTAAAAACCTGTGCCTACACCACACACACACTAGGTCTGGGTTTCATTTTATTACCGCAACACTATGGTTAATAAGCTTTGGAAAAAATAACCTTTACCTCTCCTAAATTCCTAATGGTTACATTATGTTTTTTTAGCCATTTAATTTATGCTTTTCTTTTAAATGACATGTTAAGGTAGTTACAGTGACTACTCATTTATACAGCTGGATAAGTTTCAATTCAAGGTTAGCACCACGAACAAGGGAAGATTTGAACCAAGGTCCTTTGATTGCAAGGAGGTGGCTTCACACTATCTATAATAACCATTGTTTTATTTACTGTTATACTCAGATCTGTAGGCTGCTTCCCATGTAATTTGTGCCAGAAAAGATTGTGGTATCAGACAAGCATGTAAAGCTTTTCACCTTTCATGAAATGCACTTGTGTTTAGCCTGAATTGTCTGTCACTTTGGAGAAAGCTATCTGCTAAATGATTGAATGAAGATGTAAATTCTTGGGGGTGGAGAAATGCCCAGGGAACCCTGTAATTTTTTCACTGTCGGACACAATTTGTCCAAATTACTTGCGACCTATGACTGAATGTACCTGATGGCGTCATCCAGTTTTCCATAATGAACCAGACTTCAGTTTGACCGGCACAAGAAGTTTGTCAGAGACTACATATTGTACTATGGGGGCAAACGGGCGGATTTCAAACGTTCTACGTAAGTTTAATAACGTCTAGGCTGCTGCCTTGTGAGGGATGGTGTTTTGACCTTGCATTCCTTTCCTTAGGTAATAAAGTGGCCCTTAATGGTGGGGTTTATTCAGATTTTCATACTGTCCGGGAGTTTGCTGATGGTTAAAAAACCAGTTAGTGTGAATGTTTGCACAGACTGTGAACCTCAACAGTCTATTTTTCCTTTTTTAAATTCATTATATGAGAGAAAACCAGATTTAAAAAGTAATAGTATTCCAACAACATTCCTACATTTTCTGTCAGGAAGGGAGATAGACAGATAGAGAAATAGATGCTTTGAGTTTTTTTTTTTTAGAAGAGGAAATAGGTAGCAGAGTTGTTAGAGCCTTTGTTTTGGATTGAATCTCTGCTCAGTCTTCAGTATTGCTAAGAAAGTGCATAATACGTGGAGTAAAAAAAAAAATCTATATAAATGTTTCAGTAACTGGAAGTAGTTAACTACAGAAACCTAACATTGTAAGCCAGTTTGGAAAAAATTGTCAGCAAAATGAATAAATAATAAATTATAATGAAAGGAAGTCAGTTCCAATCAAGACACTTTAAACAATATGATGCTGTTAGTAGCAGTTCTAAGTTGATTGACTTTAAAAGCAAGGTAGCATCTGTCAGAAATATCCATCCAAACATTCTCCTTAACTTTTCAGGGTTGTAATGGTCTGAGGGCTATCCCAGAATTACTGGGTGCTAGGCTATAAAACTACACCCTGGATGGGACACCATTCCATCACAGGGTTGCCACATACACACTACAGGCAATTTATAGTGATAAATTAACCTGAAACCCATATCTTTGAATAGTGGGAACAGGCAAATACCACCGAGATTTAACTGGATTTGAATCCATGCCAAAGGAGCTCAAGTGCTGTGAGGCAGCAGTGATACTTGCTGCGTCACTGTGCCAACCTTCTCAGTCAGGAATAGGGTTTCTATATTTTATGTTTTGCGTAGTGCAAGCATTTAGTCATCCACCATCTATCCTCATTTAGGTTGTTCTCATAGTTACCAGTTAAAGGCCAAGTAGAGTTTATATATAAAGTGTCCAATATGAGAGTGATTTTATAGGTCGCATTCATAGTCAGGATGAGTAAAATTAGTGAAATAATTTATTTTAAAAAAGCAGTTGATGAAATTTCGATCAACTGTCAGCACATAGTGTAAGGAATCAGCTGAAGTTGTAACCCTATGGATACAAACGATTTGGGTGCAAGAAGTCAGAATAATCACTGATTTAGTTAAAATTCCTAAGGTAAGTCATATTAGTGAATAGTACACAACAGAAAATATAAGTTAAAAAGTCAACCTGAGGTATGTTTGTGTGTTTCAGGACCAGTGACAAAACAGACTTTGATGTGGTTAGGGAAAACCACCGGTTCCTGTGGAGGGATGAGGACGAAGAGGACATGACATGGTAAACAAAGCTTCACTTCCCCTGGTTGTAGCCGGCAGTAAAGCCTGTCTGCTTTGGCTGTGTCTTCTGCTTCATCTTAGCAGTGCTTTTGTCAGGGACCTGCTTACAGTGCACTACTTTCATACTGCAGTCCATTAGGCCTGGGATGGAGAAATTGGCTTTTAGTCTCTGAGAAGCTCCTGTGCTGTTTTCCTTCTGTGTCAGCCTTTATCAAATTAACGGAAGGATCTACTGCAAATAGCTTCTCATTTTGGAAACCAGTCCCGTCGTTTGTGTATCAGAACAGTCAAAATATGACAGTGTCTGGTTACAAGACTATAAATTGAAAGTAACAATAAAATATTTTTTTTTATTCTCTTTATATTGCTACATTTTTTTGCAATGCTGATGCAAATACTGAAGCTGGTTTTAAACTCACTATATTAAATATAGTTTTTTCATAATCTACATAGTTATGAATTATAAAACTACTTTTTCCCCCACCAGGGAGAAGGAACTTGCAAAAAAATACTATGATAAGCTCTTCAAAGAATACTGTATTGCAGACCTCAGGAGATACAAGGAAAACAAGGTAATTGTGGTGTTTTTGTTTTGTTTAGGATCATTAGACCTTCAAAAGTTTTTTTTAAGTCCTTTATACTAACAGTACTAAATATCCTGAGGCACTTATTGTTATTTTAAACATTTAGTAACCCTTCACTTCTGCCATTTTCCTTTTTAATATGGTGTTTACTGATGAAAAAGTGAAATTCATTGCTTTTCTTTCAGTTTGGCTTCCGGTGGCGGATTGAAAATGAAGTGATCTCTGGAAAAGGTACCTGATTTCTCTTACTTCTCTTTAAAAGCAATACAACCTAAGATTACATGCTTTTTTTCTAATTTTTCATTGATGTAAGGGTTAGCTTTAGAAGAATGTATCCTATTATGCACAAAATGGTTGATTATTATCATTGTCTGTTCATGATGTGCAAAGAATGAAAGCTTTATACTTTGTAAAAAATCCAAACGAATGCTAATGTGCAAAAAAATGTGTATGAAAGCTGTGTAAGTCATTTTAGAAGTGGGTTTCCAATTTATTATAAAATGAAGGACTGCAAATAGTGCCCAACAGTACCCTGACAATGCGATAAGAAACTTTGCTGCCGCTAGAGGGCAGTACTGATCCGGACAAAAATGTGGATTTAATAAGTAGTGTGACTTCGTACTTCATAAGCAAAAAGCAGATTATAATTAGCACTAATAATCTTCGTTTAGCTCCTTTTTTTGTCCAAGGTGATTTTCAGTGCTCGATAATCATCTTTACTCTGATTTACCATTTATAGTGCAGTCTGTTGTATTTTACAGAATCAGTATAGAATATGAAAATAAACTGATTGGTAATTATTCAGTTTGGAAAACCATGAAGTGTTCAGTAATAAATTGAAGGCATTTGTTTACATTCCACCATGTTTGCTTCCTGGCCTGAATATTATTACAACATCTAGAACAAATACTCTATGTCATGAATCATTCAAGGTTAGAAACAGTATGACCTCTAAAAAAGCGAACCTTAGTTTATCCATCTGAAATGGATAATTCAGGAATTCTGGTGTTTCTTGAAATAATGTTTGTTATGCAATATTTCCTTGTGCAGTTAAGGCTCTTTTTACAGGAATTCAGAAGTACGAGCAAATGTAGTTTGTACAGTAGAATTCACATAATGAGCTGTGTACTTGAACTTTTGTGAAATGCCTTAAATCAGAAATCTTGTGAGTAAAAGTGCTAAAAGTTATAAAAGCAAGAGAAAGATGTAAAAACATTTAAAAGCCACATTAATATGGGAAACACAGCATGTGAGGCAGAGATGCCAGTCTATCACAGGACAGTCACACACACTCATTCTCTAGCATACGTCGAATAAGGGGAATTTAGAGTCACCAATTCACCTGAAATAAGCTCATCTTTGGACTGTGGGAAGAAACAGAATGCCTAGAGGAAATCCATGTGAAGAAGAACATGGGAGGAACATGTGAACACCACACACTGAATGAAAGTCAAACTGCCATCTGAACCCCAGATGCTGTGAGGCATCCACTGCACCACAAGTGCACACAGAAACAAACAGAATACAATAGAAAATAAAAAAAGAAATAATAGCAAGACAAATGAGAGGGAAAAGGACACACAAATGTGTTATGTAAAAATAACTTTGAACATGAGGGTCTTTAAGCCTAAATTTATTGGTATCCAATGCAGTTATGATGGTATTCTGATACTGTGGTTAAAAAAGGGTGATCCTTTTGGGACTCAGGGATGTATTATTTATTTTCCCATTAAATGTTAGCAAAGAGGTTTTTTTTTTTTTTTTGCAAGAATTGACCTTATGGGAAAATTTTCAGGAACAAATGCTTGTGATGTAATGGAAACCTGTGTGTGTACAATGGTCATTGCACCTTTTGTGGAGCTCATGATTCTTTGATTACTTGCATGTTATGACTTTTGGTCATTTCCTAACCAAGTCAACTCAGCTTTTTGCCTGTCCCCATTATAGTAACGTTTCTGTTTTGTAGTCAGGGTAATATCGAAACAGAAAGGGTGTATATGCAACATTTTAAATAGATCAACACTGTAAACGTCAATAGGTAAAAAGACGTGGTTATGTTTGCCTTCAATTGGTTATGTATTTTTGCATGTTTGTATTTATTTATTTCAGTGTGGGTCTACATTTTGCAGTACAATCACTTGTTTGTCTTTCCATTATCAATAATCATGTGTTCCATACAGAGTAATGCTGGGGGTCCCAAGCCAGTCCTGGAAGCATAGGATGTAAGACAGGGTACCCCCTAGATGGACAACAGTCGACCCAGAGGAGTCACACACACACACACATTCACTCACACATATACATATTTAGTTCAATTTAGAATTACCTGTTTATGTGGAACATTTGTCTTTAGATTGTGGGAGGAAATAAATTTGCTTTTCCTAAAGCCAAATTCTAAAATATATAAACCTGTCAAATTCAACCTTCAAAACAAGTGCTTGCTCAGTCTGCAGCTGCAACAATGCCAACATGTCTTATATAAACTTTGGTGGCACTACTGAAATAAGGTTTAAGGATTGTATGTATTGTTGTATTGTAATGTCTGGTTACACTAAATGGTGGTCAAATTCATTCTTTTGCCAGTAGTAAAGTTATTACTAGATGACTATGAAAATTTTTCCACCTTAAGTGCCTACATGTAGGGTGGAGTGTAGTACAGCAAGGCATGTTATGGCAGAATGCAATTTTGTGGATTTTTTTAAAGCAGAACAGGCTTTCCAGGGTTACTTGCAACCTTGACAAGGAAAACATATTAATGCATGTAGGTCTTCACTGAGCACCTCACCAAGAGGTGAATAAAATTAGGGGCCGGGGAAGTCCTGTGGGATTAACCGAGAATAGTGTGTGGTAGTGTCAGAACCTCCCCACCCCCACTGGCCCTGCAGTGAAGTGCAGCCCAGCCTGGTTTCTCTGGGCACCTGCTAATGCTCCTAAAGCTGCCGGCTGGCAAAAGTCCCAGTGTTCCCACGCAGGCCGGCTTTTGCTGTGGGACCCCTCCCTCTCTGAGCTCAGCATCGACGTCCGCGTGCCATCTGCCGGCCTGCATTTCCTCCTCCTTGCTTCCCGGATTAGTCAGGACATGGCTGCACACCCTGTGTGTCCCCCCTATGCCGCATGTGTGATGCTGGTCCTCGGCCGTCCTGGAGGCTTGGACACCAATCAGAGTTCGCACCTCAATGTTGTTAGCTAATGGGCGTGAGCGTAAAGCAGAGCGGGTGTTGCTGGTGACATCACAGGTCCGAAGCCAGCAAACTCAGTGGTTAATCGTTTCACACAAGAATGTAAAGCTGCCAGAAAAAAACAAAGTTGTCCTTCATTTGCACCTACTTCCTAACCCCACACTTGAGTTTGAGAATATTAAGGGAATCCCTCCCCCAGAGTTCTTCCTACCTGTAATGCGGTGATTTGATAAATAAATGGACTTAGATGGTTTATACTAACCTGTTTCTTTGCTTAGCACGGTTTTTTGATAAGTGGGGCGACAGTAGCAACTTGGAGCAGACGTACAATTGCTAAGCGCCTGGGAAGACCCGAAGCTGAAGTACGTCATTGGTGAGGCAGGATAATTGGACAGTGTATGAAATCCACATCTTTAAGCTGATGGAAGTCCCAAGCCAAGTAGCCCTTAGCTTCTCAGGATCACTCCACATGTTAACATCACGCCTTCCCTTTGGCATCTTGATGCAAACCTCAAACGGGGAGAGCTGGATCACTGCCAACATTTTGTTCAATATTTAATAGAAAGTGAAAAGAAATTGGAGCTCTAATAAGCTGTTTTTGTTTTTAATTGATCTTTAAAAAGAATTCTAATCCAAAGCAGACACATAGAATCTTCTCATAACTTGGTAATTTTATGTCACTTCTATATTTTAATTCATTGTTATTTCTCAGTGCCATAGGCTAAATGTTTTCAGTGTATGATTTATATTTATTGTCAGATAATTATTTTGGCACATATCATTCTGTTTTTATTTATGGTTTCTATTTTTTATGTATATTATAAACTTACAAGCTGAAGCAGAAAATGCTCTTGTCTTAGTCATATAGATTCTCTTTAATGTTATGGTTAAAATTATGTTATGGAGAAATAGGGTACATTTCAGAGTAAATGCTGAACTCTTAGAATACTTCCTAATAATTCCAGAAAGGTGGATGGAAAACGGGTTGGGGCCGTTATGTTCAAAAGTCACAAAAAGAACAGTTTGCAGCTTATTTTCCTTATAGTTTGCATGTTATTCAGCAGTCCATTGTTTGCATTATGGTTAACAGTTAACCTTCATCAGATAATCTTTTCAAGGTTTTCTGGGATGTGTAAGGAGTTCCCTTTGATGATTGTAGAATCAATTTTTTGAGTTTTTTTTTATTGACGCATGATCATACACCGTGCTTTGTGGGACTAGGCAATGAGTGAGATGTGCTGTCAGATTCTGCTTAAAATCATTCCAGCTCTCATAAACCCCTCACTTTTGGCCATCGCTGGAAATTTTTCTATAGATTTGCATTGTGTTTGTAAACAGTTTTCAGCTTTCGACAGAACATAACACACATTAAGTTTCCAGTCTCCGCTTATCTGGTGAACCTGAGCTTTGGACCCCAGTCTTATTTTTTCTCCTGAACCGTTCTGCAATTCCCGTGTCAGTGGCGGAGGACCAGAATGCGATCAGGTGTACAGGGATTGGCTGTACTATCCACTGCTCAGTTGTTGGCCGTGACTGCTCTCACTAAACAAAAAGGAGGTGACAGTGAAGCAAGTCATACATATGAGGTCATCGGGTGTGGGAGTGACACGCGAGGAGTCTCTCATGGTGTGGGGGAAGCCCTGTCATATGAGTTCTACCTATGACAGCCTTCCACCCCCACACCCTGCTTCCCCTGACCCGAGGCTTGAAATCTGGAGAATCCACCATTAAGCCTGCTGTAGGTAAACCCATTGACAGATGGGTCAGGGGTTAGTCAGGAATTAGATTGAAGGTAGTGCTGGGCTGTTGCCATTCTAGGAGCTCCCTCTGGGCTCCACCACAGCCTCTCCCCTGACAATGGCAGAGCCCACTGTTGCAGCCATACCCATACAGACTGCAGTACCCTTGGCAGTGGTACTGGAGCCTGCAGTTAGCATTAGCCTTAGCACTTTGCTTCTCCAGCACTTTATTAGCATGCTGCTCAGGCCCCTATGAGGCCCCCTCCTGTTAGGTCTTTTTCCTGCCACCAGGTGACCCTCATTTACAAGCACGCTTGCAGTTAACTAAAAGTGGAGAAAATTTATTCTGGCAGTTTATCAGTACTTAACAGCTGTTAAGGTAATGTGAAATTTGCAATTATTCTGTTCTGCCCCCAACAGATTCATCTTCCTCCCCAGATCCCTATTTGGAAAAGAACATGAAAGTCACTTTTTTCACATTAGCTTTGTAATATTTCCATTCTGCATGGGTCCGGTGCTTTAGATTATTCACATCTGTATTACAGGACAGTTCTTCTGTGGGAACAAGCGCTGTGAGAAGCAGGAAGGCCTCAAGAGCTGGGAGGTGAACTTTGCCTATGTGGAGCATGGTGAGAAGAGGAACGCACTGGTTAAACTGAGTAAGTCCCTTGTACACAGTCAGTCTTAGCTTGTTAATTGTAATCTAGTTAGTGTGGCTAGTTACTATTCCAGTGCAAGTAGTTACAAATCATATCTATAAAGTATGGGACAAAAGTGTAAATAGACCTGGGTATTGGATAAACTGCACTGGAAAGCAAAAAAGTAAAGCAAACCACATATCTGAGAGTGGCTGCAGAAAAGCTGGAAGAGGTAGCTGCTCTTTTCCTAATTGAACTAGTTTACAGCAAGTGGACTGAAATCTTTCACTGGTACTGTATATACTCTGTATAGTGAATGGCTGTTGACTGGAGATAGACACACGAGTAGGAAATCTACCAGTGTTCAATTTTAAGCCAAAAATATTACCCAAAAGATTTCTAATAGAATGGAACCAAATCCAAAACCTATGTGAACATCTTCCTCCATTGCCTGCCAGTTGTCCAAGTCATGGCAGCTGGTCTTTACTGCCTGAAAACTGCATGGGTTCAGAATCTTTTGGAGAAAAAGTACAAATCTATTGTCATCAGCAGCACTGCTAACTAAATGTACTTTTAGGACTTTGCCCAGAGTGTTCCTACAAACTCAACTATCATCACAAGTAAGAATACTTTCCTTTTGTTGTGTTGTTCTTTCTATGATTATTTAACTAAATTCAAATTTTTAGATTTTCTGTATTCTTGGTCCAAGTAGTGACACTGACATGTAGCTATTAATTCCTTTTCAGGAGGAAGGAAATTAAAGTGAACAAGCAAAGGAAAACAGATGTTGAGAGAGAGGAACCAAAGTCAAAAAGAGAAAAGCCATCCCAGGACAGGAAAAAGAAGCAAAAGAACACAGGCATGGTCCCCTTATTCCAAATCTTAAACTTGGTCGATATCGATAATTGCTGTAATAACTGTAGGGCCATCTAGTTTGACAGTGTCCAAATTTTAGCAGCATCAATGCATAATAAAATGCATATTTTTCATATAATTTTCCACATTTTCCTCGCCTTTCCATGGTACTTTTATCCAGAGTTACTACTCATATATACAACTCAGTATTAACAAAATTCAGGTTTCATGCACACCTTTCCTGAAGTCAAAAAGTAAGTGCTCTTTGGTCAAAATTCTTGTAAACTCTTTGCCGTCCGCAAGTACATACATAAATTAAAACAGCAGGAATGCCAGCAATCACATACCTATGCATTACATGTCTGTACAGAGCTGCAGTCTTTTACCCCATACCACAGTGTCATAAACAACCCACTGTAAGCGGCTTGAAGCAGCACTAAGATAAATTAATTTTCCTCCAAGCAACATTCTGCCATGTTCAAATCAGTGTTGTTTGTGTATAAACGATTAAAAAGGTACATTTCTGGAGGTACAGAAATTAGAAGTTGAATTGTAGCTTTGTGAAAAGCTGTCCTTGAATTTCACTCTTCATATTGCAAGACATTACTTATATATGTGACAAATGCACTCTGGATTTTTATAACTATTATTGTTGTTGCATTTGGCTTAGGTCAGTGATTATTGCAAAGTGACGTGCTGCTTTACTTGTTTATATTGTTGGATGTTTCACTGAGACATTTAGGTTAAGTACTTTGCTCAAGGGTACAACAGCAGCTCTTCTTTCAGGATTTGAGCTGGCAGCTTGTAACTCAGGTTGCTTAACTATGATTGTGCACAGCTGTTCTTTTATGTTATTTTTGCTGGAGGGCTAAAATATCACAACGTTTGATCGAGGGGAGCTGATTATATCTGTACCTTCTGCCTCAACAGAGCTGTCCTCTCCCAGAAGCTCAGATGATTCTGAAGGATCTGATAAGGGTAAGTCTTTAATAACAGCACTTACAAATGCCAACGAATGGGTTTGTAAAATTCCCACAAATGATCAGTGTTCTTTTTTGTATAAGAAAGACAAAAAATTAGGAAAAACAAAAATGACTTATTTGAAACTTGTCACCTTTTACTGAGGACATTATGTTTGTATGGAGCTGGAGCTTGTATGGCTCCTAACTTGCAACCTTTGACTAACCCTAAACTTCCAAGATGTAACATACTGAAGGTTCTGGTGGAAGTGATGGGGGAGAAGAGGGCTTTCAGCCTGTTACTCGGTTCAGGCCACTAGAGTATGTAGACAAATGCTCTACTGACCCCTCTGTTCCTCTGTCACCCTGATGCAGAACACAGTGAGAAAGAGGAGGGACCCTCAGAGGCAGACCTTTGGAAGGGCCCCGCACCTAGCATGGAGGAGAAGTCCAGGTGACACCACAGGCGCTGGCCAATCACATCTTTGCCTCATTTTCAGAGTTCAAAAATACATCATTTGTACTATTCATTCAGTATTTTTTTGTCCATAAGGGATGTTTTCTGCTGAAAGAGTGATTCATCTGTTAATTCTTTTTTTTTTTGTTTTCATTTTAGGGAGGAGAAGTACGATGAATACTTTGAGGACATGTTCCTTTAGAAGGCTTTTGAAGTCCTGTGTTTTCCTAAAGACCTTTCATTCTGCTTTTCTCTGCGTTTTTACTGCACTCATGTCATGGACTGTAACTCTGGTGATACCAGAGTTCAGAATCATGGCCACAGAGAGAAGAATGTGCCATCAGAATTCAAGGTTGTTTGATTAAAATGTTTTTGCTGTTAAACAGAATGTCTTGTTTTTTGTTGGAAGGTCACCTCCATGTCTGGGAGAACGTAGGCAGTTGGAGTCACTCACATTCTCAACCACCACCTGCAGTAACACAGACTTTCAGTTGCCTGTAAAAATAGGACCTCTACGTGTTAACCAAGGGTTTGTCCACAGTTAAGCTCTTATGCAATTTGACGGTAGGGGATGGATTTCTTCGTGGATGCTGTCAACTTTGATGTCTGGCTTAGATGGCTTCTGCAAGGTTGAAACAACTTCTCTTGTAAACCCGCACAACACAACCAAGAATGACAGGCACACATTATTAACCACATTAAAATTTGGTCAAGTAGTAAACTGGAGCAGCAGTGTGCAGTTTTCAATTTTGCCTTTGCAGATCCCTACATGGCCAAGAGGAATAACTTGTTCCATTCAGCTGAAGAAGTTATTTCAGGATTTAATTAATATTTCTAAATAGAACACATGTAAATTATGCACTGGAAGACAGAAGATCCTATGGGGATCAAAGAGTGTGATTGAATTTGATGTATAAACTTCACATGAGTGTGAACTAAATAGAAATTTGCAGCTATTCCTTCCAAGGAAGGAGAAAAATAAATCTTACATGTGTATTTATTCACTCACAGCACTAAATCAAGGTTGCTCGAGGTAATGAGGATTTGCCTTCTGCAGATTACTGTACTTTGCTAAAGGTTAAGGCTGACTATCGTGACTCATGTTAACCACTGTGAATGTTTGCATGCAGCTCACCAGGTGAGCTCTTTTTTTTTTTTTTTTTTTACACCAGGGTGGCTTAACAGCATTCAAATGTCTCCAGACTGTGGCAAAATTGTATTGAGGACAGCGATTAGTATCCCAGCAAAGCTGCAATTCAGTTAGCACTCAAATTAAGAAAGTATGCAAAGCCCTGTTGTACCTTCAGTTGTGTGTTTTTCGCCTCATGGTTCAGCCATGTTTGAGGCTGTGGTTTGCTGGTAAAGCAATAGATGTTTCAAATGCCGTCTTTTAAAATTAGCATTCAATACTTAATGTAAATTAATATTTCAGTGCAGTGGCACAATGAGCACTGCTACCTCATAGTATCTGGGCTGTTCGGGTGTGGTTTTGAGTCCGGCTCAGTCTGTGTGGAATTTGCACGTTCTGTGTCTGCATGCATTTCCTTAGGGTACTCTAGTTTTCTCTCACAGTCCAAAGATGTGTTTCAGATTGATTGGTCACTCAAAACAGCCCTGAGGGTGTGAGTGCATGTGTGGCTACCCTGCGACGCCCTAGTGTCCCAATCCCAGCTGAGTGTACAGTCATTGTGAGGCAGGCTCCAGACCACAGCAGGCCACAAAGGGACAAGAGGTTCATGAAAATGAATGTGACAGTACCTCTTGCGATTTTTTTGCCATGATAACACCAGGCTACTCATAGAGAGAAGGAAGGTCTACTATGTGCAGCTCGGGAGATGTCGGCTAAACCAATACAAGATGAAAAATTGATGGTCATCACATGTGCCCACTTCAGTATAAGCGAGGTGTGTTTATCTACAGCCTGACTGATCTTCTTTGCCTACCTAACCCAGCTTTAGCAGGTAATCTTTTTCACTGTTTAGAGGCCATCAGAAGGAGGGTATTCTTACTCTGGTGTCTCCCTTTAGCCATCACAGTTGTTGTGTAACAAGCAGGCCTTTCTTAGACTTCTTTATTTTAACTGTGAGCCGCTCTCTACTAAACAAAGGGAAACAGTCAGTGCTCTTATAGTCGATGTTAGTGATGCGCTCCATTCTTTAAAGAACTGAAAAGACCACACATTTCCAGGAATATCTTTATTTGTTCTCATTTTGCATCTTATGACACAAAGCATACAACCATTTTATTTTACAAGACATACAATAAGAACCCAACCTTTTTTTTATGGTACACAAGCACACATATGCAGGCACACACACATCCTGACCCGTGAGTGTGTTTGTGCGTATGTTGGTACACGACTGCATTAAAACTGCCACTGAAAGACAAACTGAAACAAGATTAGCTCACTCTCACAGAATGTTCCCCCACACTTTATCTCATTGCAGGATTTTTGTCCAAGGTGCCTTCCTTGTGGCTCTAGGGACGCAGTTCCAGTGAAGCCATTTCAGGCTCCTCTTATTGGATTACAGCTTCTGTTCTCAGGGATAAATAAGGGGTCCTTGGCAGTACACTGGAGGGCTCCCTGTATATGGGCACAGAGCTTTTGCTCCAGGTCTCAGTTTCTACAGATAAATCTTTCAATCTTGACTTGAGACAGCCTAGTATAACAGGAAAAATGACCAGTTTATTAGGACACTTTCCTCAGATTTACAGTACATGTTACTTGCTGATATATTTTCTGCCAGCTTGCTGCAAAATTCAAACAGGCAACACATGACCATTTTCAGATGTTGAACTTTCTTTTATAAGTTATTCTTTCACTCTTATCTGTCTGCTCTCCCTTTTGTTCACCATGTTATTTGGCTACAGCCAATTCTCAGAAGTACTACAGTTGTATGAATACAGACTGACAGCTTATGATCTGCTTAAAGTGCTGCATAGCAGGCTACCATTTGTCTGTCAGAAGTGCCCCTCTCACTGCTTGAATAATAAGACTTATGGTGAACTTTATGTAAGTAGGGTATTTAAAGTTTAATGCTTTATAGATCTTAAAAGCTGGCTTATACTCCAATCCAATCCAATCCAGTCCAGTCCAATCTACTTACAACCGTACAGTTTTGTTAATACAGGCATTTGCATCAGTTAGCCTAAAAAACACTTTCCTCTGGCTGGCGTTGCAGTCTCGTTCACTGTTTCAAAGTTCTCGTAATGTTACGTTGTGCAAGTTTGGTAGCTATGCATGCCTTTGACTCTCAACAAATGGATAGCACTGTTTACAGACAGAAAACATTCCAAAGCTTTTTCATTCCCTCAGCAACTTTTGTGAACGTGACACATGACACACTATTCATTGCATGAAAAAACATGTACAATGCCATACTCCTCGATGGGTTTACATGACTGAGTTGTATTCTACCTTTCACATTAGGAGATTATAGAATGTTTATATTTTCAGATTACCTAATCTGTATTTAGTTACAGAATTATATTGAGCGTAATCTTGAATTGTGTATGTTACATTTCACGTAAACTTGACATCAAATTCAGACAAGTCCACTTCTCAGGATTTCATATTGGGAAGCCTATAAAATTTTCAGCACACTAAAGACATTTAGTATAAAAATAATTTACGATTGTCAATGACACAATGTCATGTCCCACAGTTGTCGCACATCGCTTTCAGTAATCAGCACAGTTCATGAATTTCACATTGATGGTCAAAGTTAAATGCCTTCCTATGCAAACTGGTACCAGGGATCTTAAGGATGCAGGAGTTTTTGGAACTTTAACTGTCCAATAAAATACTATGACCAATATATTTAGTACCAGGGTTAAACACCATTTTTGACTTTGTACATAATCACCAGATCCTTTAATCATTTGTTAAAATCAGTCTAGTTACATATTCATAATTTGTTCCTGTAAGCTGAAGCCTTTGATGCTGTATGTATCTAGATATTTGAACATACAGAACACGTGCCCATAAAAATGGCATATTTAGCCATTGTAAACATTTTACCTATGCATCTATTTGTCATAAAATTCAGCTCAGTTGAAGTTTTACTGTTTGCTAGTGAGGTATGGTAATAGACATGCACCTGGATTCAGTGTAAATTTATTTGTTTCTCACTGTGACAAAGTATTTTTAATTCAGTCCACTTAATAAATGCTTCTATTTTGTGCACATTGAAGAATATGTGTGTAAGTATATTGTACCCCGTGTTATGGTCATATATGTATTTAATATTTTAAAGACTTTCCCAGCTGTCCAGGAGATTGTTTTTTGACTCCATTCCCCAAAAACTAGTATGTGGTGAAAAATCTCTCTTCTCCCTTCTATTTTGTACTGTGTCATTTTGACAACACATTGACAACCAGGAGAACTGCACGTGACCATTACCCAAACATGCAATGAAAAGACAGGACCTGCTAAAACAAGCCTCAGCAGTGTGACCAGATAATGCACTCCTGGGTCTTTTAAAACAAAAAATCACTCATGTACAGCTTTGATCAAGGAGGAATGAGCTGCTCTTCAGTTTTCATTCTGTGACAGTTTTCAGTAAACTAAATCATTTAGCATTTAATTGGGTGACAGTTCCTTATTTCTCCAATATGTATTATGATTTATGCACGTTTTGTGTTAGTTTGGTTTTTATAGAAAACAATACATTAAAATGTTTACATTCATATAATTTTTACATTTTGTTCACATTTTGAATACTGTCAAAAACTGCTCCTTGAGATGTCAAATATTGATGTGTGCACAGCAGAGAACTATGAGCACTGTATTCTTAGGTTATCCATGAGAGGGCAAAACTGATAGCACAGAATTTGGATTTTTTTTAAAAATCAGGTCTATTTATAGGACTAAGTTGTTCTGTTTAAACCAACAGAACTGATTACAGGCTTAACTGATTCTGCACTGGTGACAGAAATATTTCCAGCACTAGTGGACTATTTTCAAAGGGTATTGCATCAGATGCTGATGCCACAAAGGGTCCTTAGCAGTCCTCCCAGACTATCTCCCATAGCCTTGGGGGTAGTGAAGATCATGATCATAGAAGGAGGAGAGATCTGGTCCAGGCAGGTCTGCCAATTTATCATCTGGCCACCAACTAGAACTGTGTCTCCCTTACATCGGGGACAGGTAGGGGGGGTGGGGTCCTCAGGATGGGGCCTAGAATATGGTGCAAGTTTTCGACTTCCCAGCTTCACCTGCAGTCTCACCTCCGCCAGCTTCACATGAAGAGAAAAGGAGTCAGATCACCGTTTGAGTCAACTGATCCACCAAATCTCAGTTTCGAGGCCCTCCAAATTTGTGGTCAGTCTTTAGTACTTCAACTGCATTTCATATAGTGAGTGTAATGTTGCTAAATTGCGCTACAATCATTTTCTCCTCAATAATGGTCTGCTTTTCAAATTTACAGCCAAAACCACCTATCTGATTATACTGTATCATTTCCCACATAGCACAGTTTGAAAGACTATAATGGGAATGGAATCTACAAGTGTTAAATGTGGTTTATTAAGTATTTAATGTAAGGAAATAATGAAATTCAAAGATTTTTTTCAAAATATTCATTTCAATGCACTGATTATGAGGACCCCAATATTTGGCTCTATTCACCTTTTTTGGCCTCTGCCTCTTCTAGCTTCTTCTTCTCTGCCTCAAGTGCATCCACTTTGGCCTGATAAACATCAGCCAGTTCCTTCCAGTG
Source organism: Arapaima gigas (assembly GCA_900497675.1). Classification (NCBI taxonomy): domain Eukaryota; kingdom Metazoa; phylum Chordata; class Actinopteri; order Osteoglossiformes; family Osteoglossidae; genus Arapaima; species Arapaima gigas. Next base: position 1,160,027 of record UFQX01000127.1, on the reverse strand, counting down.
CTGTCTGTTGTTATTCAGTCCATCAAACATTGGCGTGATTTCTTTATGGAACCGAGAAAACTCCTGCACAGCATCAGGATGGGGGCGATCAGACAGCATCACATAAAATTTATTTAATCAAATAACGTTTGAAAAGAGATGAAAATATGTTTCTATATGTATACTGTTTTTTTTTTTTAAAAATGCCAGAACATTGAGAAGCCAGTCAATTTTATTTCCGCGTGGAGCTGTTTTACAAAATAAATGCCATTTTCTGAGGTTCTGCTTGCTCCTTACGATTCAGAAGTTTTTACACTTAAACCATGCAATCGCTTTTTCTTTTACATTTAAAGACTTCTTAGAAGAGTTTTGTACCACTATATTAGGAACTTACCTTGTATACAAAAGAACACACAAAATCAATAAATCCACATTGCATTTTTGGAAGCTCATCCGCCTTGTTTCTGTCCATCATGGGCTGGAATGAAAAAGGAAAATGTAAGAAAAGGATCAGAGGAGGTGTGCTTGTTTTTCAGCCATCTGGAGAGATAATGTTCAGTCATAAGGAAGTCACAGTAAATGCGTTTTTGGAAATGCTGCAGTACATTTGCCTGTAAAATACACAACTCATTTAAAGCATATAAGAAAATGGAAGGCGCACCACATGAAATTATAGTGAACCATTATATGAAGTGGATCTATGCAGCTTACAATGGGCTGCTGATCCAGGACTGTCCTCTCCAGGTCACCTTGCTCCCAGAATTCAGCTGCCACCATGAGAGCCACCTAAAAATGAAGGTCAAAGTCTAATTTAGATCTCAGAAATTAAGCAAATACAAACACGGATGTTCAGTCGTAACCAAAAGGACTGGTGTACTTACTTTGCTCTGGACCTCCCAAGGTTTTGTTATGGCAGAAAGATCACAACCGGTCATCATCATTGCCCTTTAAAAAATAAAAAAATCTTAGTTAGGGAGAGAAAAGTGTGGTTTCGGACATTTAACAATCCGATACTGACCATTGTACAGCATGTGAACAATCATACACACATGATAATTTCCTTCCTGATGGGGTTGCTTGTAACATAGTTAATGGCCTCTTGTTCATCTGTCATAGGCTCCGTAGCATCAACAATCTTCTGGAACATTGTCCTTTTTCTGGGAGATGAAGAAGCAGTCACGTCAGTGTTTTTGGCATACAAAGTTCTCCATGCAATCTTGATCCCTTTGGGTCAATGTGATGTACAGTTGACCAAATTAAAGAACTGGACCTTTGAACACATTAAAAGCAATTTTTAAACTTGAACACAGCAGAAAATTGGCAAGCAAGCAAGAACTCACTTGAAGTACAAAGCCAAGTCTGTGGCAATGATGCAGACATCAAACAAGTGCTGCACTGTCTCAAATTGGCGTTTCTGAAGGTTCTGAAAGATGTTGAGGCTCTGAAGAAGACATTACAGTTTGTCACCGTTTGAAGAACCTTCAAGGACTGATGATGTGCTTGTCGAGGAATTACATGTCTTTATAATTACAAGTAATTCTGTGCACCTCATCCGCCATTAGTGTCTTGCTGTACTCAAGATGATGCCTCTCCATAATGGAAGATCCATGCAGTTTGGCCAATGGTGATGCACTCCTGTAACCAAATAATGCGTTAGATTGTACTTTTGGAAGACGCGATACACTGTTAGTATTTATGGAGAGAAACCCAGTTTTAACAGGCAGGAGGCTCACTTTGTTTGGTATAAATTATTGGTTCCCCTGTGATCAATGTCGTGACAAAATGCAGCTGCTACCATTGCAAATGCATCCAGGTCAGAATAGTATTTTCTCAGTCGTCCAGTCTGTGGCAGAAAGGGGAAAAAAATCACAGGAGTAACTACCATATCAGAAATAGAACAATTATTTTACATATTTTTAAACTTTTGCCCCAAAACAAGGTCACAACTGCATGATTGTTATTTTTTCTGTTTGTGAAACTGAACAATTTCTTATAAAGAAAGAACTGAAGGTGAAACATAATGGGGTTGGAAAACAATTCCTTACCTGTAACAGGCAGAACATAGTCTGGCCCACATTGAACCCATGTCTCCAGTTGTGGTAGGTGATGTCACGGTACCCTTTGCGCACAGTGTACATCCATCGGGTTAAAACCTGGAGAAGACAGAAGTCGAGATATTAGTTCTATGAGACACAGTTAAGACAGATTAGAAGCAGAACATTTATTTTTAGATTTCAGTCGTACCACAAGATACAGAACCCATCAATGAATATATTTTCACAAGAGGAGAGAATGAAATGCTAATCAATTTTCTGGACATAAAGTACTTTGTCCACATGCTCTCAAGAGATTGGCTTGCAGTCATGGGATTCTTAAGTCTTTCAGTTGTTAATACCTAAGAACAATGAGCTATATATAAAGCTGCCAGTTATAAAGTAGCAAATTTGGAGGTTGTCTCACATGGTCTGCAAGAGTGGCTCACCTCTGCAGGGACTTTGAACTTCTCCACGACGTTCAGTTCAAAGAAGCATCGAATCCCACATTTGATAAGGTCATGCTCAGTCACAGGAAAGTCACTGAAGGAGAACTCCAGCAGATCCACATCTTTACACTCTGGAATATTTGCTCTCTAAGTACACCACATATACAAACAATTAAGATATTGTGAAAATAATGAACCTGATAACATCACGTAGGTCAGATCATACAAAAATATCAGGCAGCTTTTGTGACCTTGAAATAGGACATGTCCAGCTCAAGTACACAATGAAGCCCATTTTCCACTTTATTGAGGTAACTAATAGTAATAGTAATAAATTGCAAGTTCTTTTTGCAGAGAAGAATAGAATCAATGAAAAAGTTACAGAGGTCCAGGGTATGAGTATGAGCACAGAAATGTCACATTCTCCATAATAATTCAGATACAAACATAAACATCCAAACAAACAACATTTTCAGTGCATCTCCAGAGAGAAGAATGCCATACCAAGAGCTTGTACATTTCCTTCTGGTCGCATTCCTCTGGCTCCTTGTCAAACTTCTCTTTTGTGTTCTGCACAGAAAAAAAGGTCTGATGTGCTTCACAAGTTCTCTTACATTTCCTACATTATTTTTCATAGATGTCTAAGAATCAAGTCTCACCAAAATGCTCTGAAGCTCCACCTTTGTGCACTTGGTCTGGTACATGAGCATCTCCTGTGCGATGTCCTTCCGATGCTCCATGCGGTTCAGTTTGTCATAGGTGTCACAGTTCAACACGGACCATCCCAAGAACTGTGTGAGGGCCTGGAATGACCAACAGGGATGAGTCCCAAAAGAGGGCCGGTACTCATCAACATACAGTACTGGCACTTGTGTATTTTGCTGTTTGCCATAGTGGGACTTTTTCTTGTGTATCAGCACTTCTCATAAAATCCTGGCTCTTTTTTTCTGGCGATTCTCTGGACAAGCTGCTGCCCTGCACTGTTTTCTTACATTATGTATGCTGTGAACATCAGCACTACCACCTACTTTTGTTCACTTCAGAAGTTCAAAACGGCATATTTACGACTTTGCTGATACACACAGATTCATACTCCAGCATGACAGTAATAGGAGTACTGATGCTTTTTTTACATTTCAAAAACTGCATGCCACATATTGCACCAACAAATGCAGCAAGTAAGAATGTTAACAAAAACGTGAAATTACCTCAAATCATCTATCTTTAGAGCAAATTAAAACTAAGCAAATGGAAATATGGACTCAGCTGAGTGACCTCCCCTTGACTAACCTCTGTGATCTGTTCATCATATTCATCAAATGGTTTGCCGTCCTTTCTGTTGAAGAAGGTGGCAATACCCACAATTTCTTCTTTTTTGTTGACAATAGGAAGGGACAGGACATTCTTAATCTTCCAACCTGTTTCATCCACAGCTTCTTTCTGAAGAAGGGATGCAATATTTAAATGAGAGTGTATCATGAAGATTTCTGGGTACTGATACATTCAGGGGCATGTAGGCTATGGCTGTTCATTTGATGTCTAAAATTTTCCTACCTGGAAAGTGAAGTATTCATCTGCAGGTGCATTCATCATGTTGCAGATCTGAAGAAGGAGAACATCCACAAAAGATGCACAGAGACTGTTTATTTGGGTCATAGATGAAACTGTAGGCAACCTTTACTTTAAGTGGAATGATAGTAGCTACAGGAAAATTTCAAATGGAATAACATCTTACAAATCCGTTTTCTGAGACGTAGGTCGGAAGACCGCTGACTAGGGCCCAGTGATCTGCAGGAGGAGTCCTTCAAAGAGAAAAAAATTCTGTTGTCAACATTATAGAATGAGGCACAGACAAACACACAAAGACACAGACAAATGTAACAAGGAAATTTGGTTCTGCTACCTCAACATGTGCAATAAACAGAGGTAACATTGGAGACCCAGAAAAATATTGTGATGGTATGTCTTTTTGTATGTAAAGGGCTGTTTTGTAAGTTAAGGAGTGTCAGTGATGGAGTAAATTTTACTAAAACAGCAAAAGACACAAATAGTACAAAAGACAGAAATGTATTGTTTTGTACCTGGACACACAGACACCCAGGGTTTCCATGTACTCACGGTATAACTTTAATTTCTTCTTTTCCTTCCAAAAGATAATCAATGATTTTGTAGAAATTCACCTCCTGTGTAGGACAAAAGCAATGGCCAAATCAGTGTTTGGAAAAGAATTATTCAGGCACTTTAGAAAAATCGCCCAGCACAAACAGTAGAGCATATAGATACATACTCTGCCGTCTGGTGTCTTTGGACCCTTGTAAGGTTCAACTTCCCCCAGTTTAACTGGCCATTCATCATAGAATTCCTGCATAAACACACTCTAGGTTAGGACACTGGTGGGGGGGGGGTCTATCTGAGATCCAAACTTGTGCTGGGGAACATTGATGTGCATCACAGATGGCTTGACAGGAAGAAAAATATTGGAACAATGATATTATTATTCATATTACATTGTGCAAACCTTTTCTTTTGTCATGTCCAGAAGGCCAACAGAATATCTTTCACATTGGAGGTACGTTCTCACTGTGTATAAAGCTTTGTGAAACTGTCGCTCAATATCTGTCAGCTCTTCGAATACTTTGCTTGCCGACCAAAGCAACACCTGTTGCGACAGGAGAGGAAAATAGTTATGTGATTATATATTTCCGCGTCAGAGCCCTGGGAAAGCTGTGAAATGGATTATTTCACATGCACTAAATTATTTTCTCACAGAATCCACTATTTAACATAAACAGGTGAAGCATTTAAAATAACTAATTTTGTGTAATTGTGCATTTAAGTAATCGCAAAGATTATGTCTATTATCTTTCATAATCTTTGGAAAAAAAATTATTTCTGTTGCTGTTTATTTATATCAATAAGCCCGTAGCTGTGTTTGCTCTCACCTGACTCCTCCTGGACTCGACATTCCACATGTAGGCAGTGTAATGCTGAAGTGCAATAACTGTGGCAAAATTTGCATATTTTTTGAAAAGCTAAAAAAGAAAGATGTACAACATCACATTTATAAAAGACAGTTACAAAGATATACAATGTATAAAGGAAGCATTTAAGGACAACTCCAGAGATATGGAGATTATACTAGGCTGATTTAATGGATTCTTTCTAGCTTTGTTATGGAAACAGTGGACATTTTCTGGATCTTCTAATAAGTAAAAATCTTGAGCTGCGATGTAGAAGAAGTTTCATTACTGTCCAACTGATACAGTCACTTTTCACTCAGGTTAGGTCCCCATTTTATTACCTCACTTGATGTTGAGATTAAGACATTGGTTCTCAATGTATCTGAAAACCCTCAGTGCTGATGCTTGAGGAGTGGACTTGCGAACCCCCTATTATATACTTAAGTCTGCATGGTTACAAAAAGTGCAAAAGTTACATTTACATGAAACTATAATTGTTTCTTCCTCTTCTCACCTCTTCATCTTCTTTGGAAAACTCATTAGCGCCCACTTTGTTTACTGCCATGATGACAGCAAGCGGGTCTTTGTCATTCATGAGTGGGCAAACCAGCATGTTTTTTGTGGTGTACCCTGTCTGCTTGTCCACAAAGTCACTGAAGTGGGGGTTCTGAAAAAACAAACAGAAATACTTTCTACATAACCTGTCTTTAAGGCTGTAATCTTATGATTACATGTGTTGTAGTAGTAGTAGTAATAATAATAATAATAATAATATAAGAATAAGAACAATGTTTAAAGCTAAATTCATTTTAAGGTAGTTTTATAGCAGACATTTACAGACATTTGTAAATAAACCATGTTTATTAAAGACACAATAACTACTTTAGAAGAAAATCACTCAGTTACAGTTTCCCTGATTAGGAACCTACACTCAGTTCCAAATACAAAAAAGTTTGCAAAATGTTAAAGTTCTGCACATTTTTTTCAACCATTATGTAATTATTACATTTTGCAAGAAAGAAATTTTTATAAAATTTGACCATCTGCCGTGTTAAGAACTGTGTAAACACAATGAAATGTTTAATAATTTTGGGAAAGAGAGCTGAAAACTGTAACTGCTTTTCTTCAGAACAATGAACCAATGGTAAAATAAGGTGCTCTGTCCAAAATCACCTTTATAAACAAGATTTGTCAGGAAAACATAAAACTGGGTCACATGTCGCAAGAATCAGTACATCCTGTTAATACAGAAACCCTGTAGCATTTTACTGCACTATAAAATGCCAAAACCACACAAAGAAGTGGAAAAAATATGAATATTTTTGTAGTTATACTTGAGAGACACAAAGCAGTGTTTTACAAATAATAATGAGAGATGGTCTTAACAGATGAAAAATAATGGTGAATTAAACAACATCCTTCCATTAATTATATGCTCAGAACATCAGACAGTTTTCAGTGACAGAAACAGTAAAACACTAAAACAAGTGAGAATTCAGATGTCTGCTCAGCATGCACATCCCCCATATACCATATTAGACAGAGCTACAATAAAATTAAAGAATTTCAATGATTAAACTACAGCACCGCACTGCAATACACACTGATGGATTTCAAGGCACATTTAGGTTTATGGATTATAGAAAAAGTTGCATAGGTGCATGCAGATGATCAAAACATGATTCAGTGAAGCCACCAAAAAGTTTTGCTGGGAATAAACTTAACTGCATGTCAAAAAGCAGAATTTCTTATGCAATATTTGGAAACTATTCCTTGACATCATATACATTCTTTTCTGGCCACTTTATCCTGTAGTTGTCAGGTTTACTGAATTATTAGCAGTTTTCACTGGAACTACTCTGGTGACAATTGTGTTTAGTTACATTTGAAGCTCTAGTGAAGACTAATCAGATGTGAAACTAATACATGAAATAGATTCAAACTGTTTCAATCTGTAATTATTGATATTTTTATTTTTAGCCTATTATGTGTGGGTGTCTGAATTTAGACAGGTTTATCTCCAGTGGCTTTCAAATGTCACCTTGTTAATGACTCTGTACTTGCTTTTGCTCATCTGCCTTCAGTTTCTCTGAATCTGGAAGTGCTCGACAGATACTGCACTAAAACATTTTTTTTAATTTTCAGAGTTACCTTCTTTAAGCTTTTTAAATAATGGTTTAAATATTTCTTTCATATCCCTCTTTTTTCTCTCATATTCCTTATTCTCATCATCTTTTTTTAAACATTGTCACTTTAGGTGTAACTGAAGTTCTGTTTCATGTTTCTTACAACATGTTTTCATGTCTACTTTATGGCCAAAATGCAAATACATTTTTAGGTTTTGTGTTAACATTATATGCAAAATGTGTAAGTGCTCTTTAGAAAAGCTGCTTAAAATATTTAATGCACAACTTACAGACATATCTGAGTATCTTGGGTTATATGAAAAATTTCTAAGCAGCTGCACTCTCCATAAAACATACTTATTTTTAGAGGCTAACTTTTCAGTAGAAATAGATTAATTAATATTCTGTACAGAAATTATCATATGATCAATATATGACTGTGTTAAATACACAGAATGCAAATATAAGAGGCAGAGGCAAATACAAATGCAGAGGAAAATACATTTTTATAGTGTTGATGTGATGGACTTCAGGCGTTTTTCTCATTTTGGTTTGATGTTTGGCATATTTGACATTTGACATGTCTCGTTTATCTGTTTTAACAGCTTTATAATGACATAATACAATGTGTGACTGACAGGAAAGAAAAACCCGCTGAAATCTCTGTATTTTACTTTTTACTTTTCATCAGGTTTCAGTACTTTTTCATGGCCTTATGCTTCTAGATGGCTTTTTCATTACATGTCACAGAATGTACAAATACAATGAAGCTAGACACAAAATTTAAGTTTTAAAACTTAAGCATTAAAACATGCGAACAAACCATGAAGATCTTTAGTTCTGACCTCAGTTAAACTTACTTTCAATTTAGAACAAGTGGCCAAGAATGTGATGGTGGGGGTTTACCTCCAACTTTGGAGACCAAACTCACCTGCTTAACATCTGGAATATTGTACATCTTCTTGGTTTGTGCTGTATGGCCCACTATGCCAATCTCATAAGGAAACACTATCTCAGAATTAGGATCCACAAGGTTCTGCTCAAACTTAGAGGTGGGGGTCACGTTGAAGAGCACTGTGGAGAGCTCTGGTATTCCATTCCTCGACCTGCACACAAACATGCTGCATCGGTCTGCGTTCAGGATGAGGCAGATCCTTTGCAGGATCTTGTGCACTGACTTCTCCATGCATGTGGGCATCTGCAGCTCTTTGATCATGTCAAATATCATCTCAGCCTCCTGGATCAGGGTCAGGTCCTTGTATGAGGCGGGATCCTTGATTTCCAGGTTGTCAGTGAAGGCTGCTGTGAGCACCTCGGGCCGTAGCTTCCTATCGAAGTACTCTTTGGCAAACTGGGGGTTGTTCTCCAGGTACTTCTCCACGCTGTCCTTGTCTGCCATGGTTGCTCACTTTTCCTCCCAGTCGCTCACAAGCACATCACCCTAGAAGGGAGCGAAGGGAAGCTCAGCACTCAGTGGTCCCCTGTGGTTGTGAGTGGCATCTCCTCGCAGGTCACAGATCTCCAAGCTCCCCTTGTCTCTCGTAAGATGACAGAATGCAGTGGCTTAATGGCTAAGGGGATCCAAGAGACGACCAATTAATGTGACGTCATGGCATTAAAAACCCTAAGCTTTCTTAACCTGTAAATCCCGCCACTGATCATTTTAGTTTTCACAATCCGATCAAAAGTCATTGCCTGCCTAAATATCCCATGCAAGCTTTATGTGGGAAGGATGCTAAAATGTTCATTTTTCTCCTTTCGATTATCAGAACTCATCTGACGACACTCTTACCACATCACTTTAACTGCATTTAATTTACCTAATTTACCTGAATTTCAAGCAGCTTATGCACATGCAGTTTTCAAATATATATTAATACATAATACCAGATAATATATGTGAGCTCTGTAAAGATACAAACCCCTTTTGAAATATGTTAAAATACTGTAGTGTTTTACATTTCACTTTATTAGACATATATAAACTATGTACCTATGATCCAATGCATATCAAATAGATGTAAAATGTGAATTTTCAGGATGAAAAACCAATTGCAGTCTGATTTCAAACCTGTTAAAAATGCAAATTATTTTTTATTAATGTTTGCATTTTATATGAAGTATATAAAAGTAAAATGAGGAGAGTTGCTTTCTGTATGGTGCTGGCTGCAAATGAAGCCATTTCACAGTTTTAGCACGGTTTAATGACAAAGAGGATTTCTGAGAACTCCGGACTAGAATACGATGTACTATTAATGTCTTATTGCACTGCCTGGAGACAAAAGTGACCATGGGTCTATTTTCTTGGAGCGGATTAGGCCGGTCACACAGTTCTCTCACCGTTTACGCATCAAACATCTTTAAAAAAGGGACCAAAAAAAAGCAAAGTGCGAGCCAATGAGAAAAAACTTAATTATTTGTACTTGGCACCTTAAGCCAAAGGATCACTTGGGGCTCCCCTGGTGAGGTGAAGGTGCTTTTGAGGGAAGGTGGTACTATCAGTTGTACAGGAAAGGATGTCAAACACCACTGCAGGGAAAGTGATTCCGAATTCAAGGTTGTGCCACAAATTCGGTGAACGGGTAAGTTTACAGGTCAGATGTTTTATCAGGGGAACTTTCCTGTGTAAATAACAGCAATTACACAACACAAAGCATGCAAATGTCACTCATCCATAACACATGATTCTGGGATAAATTATCAACGCACACAGACATATGGCAAATAACAGAACATTTTAAAACAAAAACGGCTGCAGTAATGTTAAAAATTTGCACAATTTTAAGAGACTAAATAAGATAAATGCAGAAGCAGGATAGAGAAGATATCAAAGAGGTAGTCAGCAGGGCCTGGAAAGTGCGTGTGGGTGTGTGTATGTATACAGTCTACAAACACAGACATCAGCAAATTTGTCCGTTCTGGGTGAGAAATTATACTTTTTTGGACATTTTATTGATGTTTAGAGGTTCAACGTGTACTTCTCGACTTCGGTATGGCCTATTGAGCTAAAAGTTATAAATAAAAAGAGGGATGAACCCTGCTGCCCACTTTGAGCTTATTGTGAGGAGTTAAAATGCTGTAGGTCGTCTCTGTCGATCCTGCGAGGATCCCCATGTGTGTCCTGTGTAATCACTGTTGACAGCCCTGCCTCTGGCCTTAGGAAAGCTTCCCCATGTCCTGCGGGCTACCTGTGCCTGGTCATGTGGTTGTCATCTGCTCCTACATCAGCCCAACCTGACCTACAGAAGCTGAGCCACTCAGCTCAGAGGTGGCTGTAGTGGGGGAGCTCACCTCACTCCCTTTATTTTGAAGAGAATGGAATGAGGCCACAGTACTTCTCCAATTCCCCCCCCCTTTCAGCAAAATGAAATGCCTTTTATGGACTTCTGGCTTGAGAAAAAAGTTCACTTACACGTATTCCATTGCAACATTTTGATCAAAGGTCAGTTTTTGTTGTTTTTTTAATAATTCTTTGCTTTACATTGTCACACCTAACCAGTTCCATACTTATGTGAAAGCCATGTTCATTCATTGCTGTGGTATGCAAACCCAAATCCAAAATAATCCACTTTAGTGTTTGCATATGAGTGAATGAACAAGTGTAAGTGTGTGTGTGTGTGTGTGTGTGTGTGTGTGTGTGTGATTGCTTTGTAACACACTAGTGTCCCATCCAGATGGTACCCTGTCTCATGCCCTGTGCGTCTGGTATAGGTTCCAAAACACTGCAACAATGCACGGGAAAAGTTAATGATAATGGATGGATGGATGGATTGATGGATAAAAATGAAAAAACAAGAAAACAAATGTGCCACAGCACAAAAAATTTCCAAGGGTTACTTTGCATAGGTTTAAGAATTCCTTTTTTCCCCAGCCTAGACATGGGGGGGCAGTCAGGCCTGTGCAATTGCAATTTTGGCTGCAACAGTTGCAACGTAAAAAGGGGTGCAATATTCTGGCTGGTGCAATTTGCGCATCATACTTTTCTGGCAAAGGTCTGACCTTATATTTATTTATTGTACTGCATTGTAATTTATATTTTGCCTGCCCTTTTTTAAACTTTGCATTTTTGCCCTTTGTGTGACCTGTTACTCTCTGATAGATGGAGCTGCTGTGACGTAAAACAAATTTCAAAGAAACCTGAAAATAAAGTTTATTTGTGCTGAATTGTATCATTTTGTAAAACATGATAGGCTTCTGTTTCCTTCAACCAGTTCACAGAACCTCCTTTAGAGTCCTCGGTCTAAATGATCTTTATCTGCAGAAAAGAACACCTGAAGTAATAAGAAATCTCCTAGTGTTGAGAATCTTCTTTGAGTACAAGATTAAATTGTCTGACGTGCCGACACACGATGATGTGCACCAAAAAGGTTTAAATATGTTCCTGAGGGGGGAAAGCTGGTACAAGCAACATCAAGTTAATACTTGCTTGGGCTGTTTATTATTGCAACCTAAATTCTGACATTCCTGAGTTCTGGTGCTCTCCAAGGAAAACATGTCAAGCAGAGTGATTTAGGGAATAACACCGGCAGCTGGATGATGTGAAGTTTGAAGACGAACAGATGTTTTCCTGCTTCTCAGTACACTCTTTTATAATCACACTTAAAAGGTCTACGGAGGGCTCTGCAGGCAACGGTCGACCTCGCAGAGCAGGCCAGCAAACGGGACCCCGGTGTTACGCAACTGTTTGCTCAAAAATTGGGGCAGCAGAGACAGTTACTCCAGGTGTGGTTATGAAATGCCGTCCCTCAGTGAGACTCTATATAAGTTGGACCCCTGTCAGTAGGCGCAGAACTTAGCTCTGAAACTGTACTTGTCGCTGTTTTTGAGGTAACTCTGCATTCTGTACAAAGACGTCTGCATTTTTTTAGGGCCTCATGAAGTAAAGCGGTTTGCTTGAACTGAATAATGTGGTTTTGTTCAGTTCCAGAATGAAAGGGAGGAAGTCAGGTTGAACATAGATGCTGGGAAAAAAACCAGACATGGAGAGCATAGTTAAGCATGATGTTGAATGATGCTTTTGTTTTTCCAGATCATCTGGAGCCAAGACAAACAACATGTTAAGGATTTTAACAGTCCTCTGCCTCATGGCAGGCTGTCTGGCGCAGGATTGCTTGGTCCAAAACTTCAAAGTGATGGAAAACTTTGACAGACTGAGGGTAAGCAAATTTGTCAGTCCAGTCCTATGTGTTCTTCAGTTTCACTTTACATTACAAACCATTAATATAAGTAACCTTTTGCATGTTTTTGATTGTTTTTCGTGCATCTTTCAGTATGCAGGTACGTGGTATGCTGTCGCAAAGAAGGACCCAATGGGGATTTTCCTGCTAGATAATATAGTAGCTCAGTTCAGTGTTGGGGAGGACGGTAAAATGACTGCGACAGCCAAGGGAAGAGTTTTCCTGTTCAAGTAAGTTCAATATGGTGAGCCACATCATTTTCATGTTTCCTCCTCACTCTCTTGCGTTTACATCACAACTGATTTTTATTTCTGCCCCACGCAGCCATTGGGAAGTTTGTGCCAATATGTTTGCCACATTTGAGGAAACCGATAACCCTGCAAAGTTAAAGATGAAGTACTGGGGAGCTGCTAGCTACCTTGAAACGGGAGGTAAGAGTCACTGGAGAAGAACTGTTACTTCGACTTTAATTTTTGTTCAATGTATAGCATTTTTGTGCTGTTTTTGGAGGCCATAATGGAGAATGTTAAGGGTGAGCTGCTTGCTCAAAAGTTTGTTGACTTGTTCCTCCTGCAGATGATGAGCACTGGGTCATTGACACTGACTATGACAACTATGCCATTCACTTTGCCTGCCGTGTGGTGGACACTGATGGCACCTGCCTGGACAGCTACTCCTTCATCTTCTCTCGAGACCCTAACGGCCTCCAGCCTGAACACCAGAAGATTGTCACGCAGAGGAAGCAGGACATCTGCTTGCTTGGCAAATACAGGCGTGTTCCCCACACAGGTAAAGCTTCAAAATCTGGAAAGATAAAACAAAAAGCAATACAATACAGTTTTTAAAATTCACCATTAGAATTTTAATTTTTACACAATTCAAACTAGGTACTTTTCATGGGAAGAAAAAAAGAGATTCTGCTCTTTCTAGCAATTCATCTTAATTATTAGTGGCAGTTCCAACAAAAATTTATTTACTGTTCATTTGCTCATTTATTTTCTGCTTGTTCATGGTTAACATGATTTGTCACACATTTCTGTTGTTGTTATACTGGTATTATAAAGTACAAATGTTTAAAAAAATGTTTTATTCTTCATTTACAGGGTTCTGTGACAGTTAATCTGGAACTGATACTATGAATCTCATACTTCAACAATGCAAGGAAAAACTCCAAGTGAAATTTTCAGCTGGGTTTTCTGCAAGCTTTATAATCACTCTTCTTTAACATGAGACCCAATGTACCTTGTAAATCAAAACTAATATTACATCTTATTTCCCAAAGCCTTGCTTATGAACTGTTTTGCAAATATGAGACAAGAAAAATTATGGTCAGTCAGGAGCTTTTAATAAGTATTGATATATGTTGAAGGTGATATTGGAAATTTTTGAATTGCTATAGTATCTTATTTTTCTTTCTGTACATCATGTTTAATTTCCTGTTGACCTGATTTTTGCATATTTTTGTTGTTTGTATACCCATAACCTTTGGGTTTTTCACTCTTCCAATAAATGTACAGAATCACTAGTGCTGCTTTTGTGAGCTTATTGAAGCCGATGAATAAAAAGCCAGAAGAGGCCTTGCTGTTGCTCAACTGAACAAGGTGCTGAACGTGAACCACGCACACATTTAAAAATTATGTAATTAATGTGGACACAAAGAACAGTAACAAAGGGCATGAAAGCAAGAGCTTATCAGGGAAGCTATGGTGGCCACTTTCGATCTGGGCACCAGTGGGACTGCTGCCAAAATCAGTGGCGCCTGAACCGTCTGTGAAGGGGACAGTCTTTCAGGAAAGATAACCAGCATAAATACAAACCTGTTTGATGGCTGGAATGATAAAATAAATTCACAAGACTTGTCAGGCACTCATATACCCTTTATTTCCAATATACTAAATACTCTCATACAGCGTGACCTCAAATCACATTAACAGAACAAAATAGTCAGATGTACAGTTTAAACCAGGGATTGTTATGAGTTTAGTTCTGATAACCTATATACATCTCCAGCACATCAAGAAACTGGGTTTAAAAATTTACTGAAGAGGAAATAGCTGCACAAGTTATACCTTCTTCCCTGAAAGTTACCTTATAATAAACCCTTTTGGTCAAGAGACAAGAGCTCTGTAAGGACTCCTCTCCTACCTACAGCACATACACAAAGGCTTTGCTGTATATAGTCTAATACGGGGATGTACTCGGAGAATCTAATTTAAGCACCAGATTTGGTCGGTAAAGTCAGGACTTCTGTAAAGTCAGTTCCTCTAACACCTTAGGCGGTCACTTCACTTGAGGATACTGTGGTGGAAATTGATGTCAGTGCTTTTTATTGTATCAAGTTGAAACAGATGCAAGGAGTGTAGAAGCAAATAAAACAAGAAAACAAATGTATATATGTTAAAAAAAAAAAAATCCTGAAACTGGTTAAAACAATATAAAATTCTTCATAGCCAATATGTTCATACAGGCTTAATTTAGCTGCATGTTGAGTTCCTGAATCTTTACAGTACATAAAAGCATTCTTTATCTTCTCCTATAATATAAACATAACCCTTAATAATCATTACTTCCATAAAGTGGAAAAAATGTATATTACTCATGTAAAAATTGTTCAAAGCTATTTTGTCGTTACAAAAACAGTTAGCACTTAAACAAAACCTTAAATGCATCATATCACAAGGATATTTGTAAAATTTGCATTGACAATAAATAAACTATAAAAAACAAAGCTGCATGTACAAAACCACCAACCACTACAGTTGTGCAAAAGAACAAAACAATAAACCTATTTTTGGCAAAATTTCATTATAGTCATTATAGAGACAAGCAAAGAAAATCAGTAGACAAACACATTGGTATCCCGAAAATAAAATCCCTCATTTAAAAAAAAAAAAAAAAAGCTTCAGGCAGCAAATACTTTTTGATTCCAGTGAAACCAATTAAGTGAAACAATAGTCAATATGTGCAAGCAGTTCGCGGTGCTGACTTGTTGGGTATTGTGTCCGGCATTTTGGGCATTCGAGGAAGCTTTCATCTAGGAGGCCAGGGATCCTTGAGGGAGACCTGTGGGTCGCTACAGGGTCCTCGATGGAGAGCTTCTCCAGCCCCAGCCCGCTGTAAGAGTTTGGCTCCGAGAACAGCAGGTGCTGTTTCTGTGAAAAATGAACAAAAACCAAAAGTGTAAATGCTTAAAAACTAAACCAGAGCCGCTTGCACTTGGCTAAAGGCCACGGTACTTACAGTCGACTCCAATCTTGTTATCTGGTCCCTTGCTTTGCGAAGTTCCTTCAACACTTTGTGCAACTGTTGCTGCAAAGTCTGACGATCAAGCCTTTCATTTTCAAAATCTCTGGCTGACAACTGGATCTGGCAGCAAAAATAAACAAATGGAACCATGATTAATTTATTTATTTTGATATTAATCAAAGTTACATGCCATTGAACACCTAGTAGGCACCATTACTCTAAGTGCACGATATGAGAATTCTGTTCTAATGCCGATATATGATAACATCTGTGTACCTACTGGCCGATACAAATACACACATTTATAAAATAGAGAGGGGGGGAAGAAAAAAAGNTGCCGATATATGATAACATCTGTGTACCTACTGGCCGATACAAATACACACATTTAAAAAAAAGAGAGGGGGGGAAAAAAAAAAGGAAAAAAAAAAAAAAAAAAAAACAGACTAGATCTGCCTGCATGAGAATTAGAGATGAATGTAATATTCACTTTAACACTTCTCAGACCATATACAATCATTAAACAAATGGCATCCACCAAACCATATTTGGCTACTAACTGATAGTGAAATAGAGAACGGTTTTGCAGGTTGTAGGTTGTAAATTCCTCATAACACTTTTGTCTTTCTTTTTTGGGGGGGGGGGGCTAACAATTGAATTGATAACAGCTGAAAAAGAGTAAAACAGTACAAGGATAAAGAAATAATATCATTTAACTTTTTTCTGAAAGTGCATCATTTTATTTTATAGCATCGGCCCTGTGTCAATAAAAGTAATTTGAACTATTTTTGAACAATACTGATATTACCCCTATCATTGAATAATATAAATTATGTGACCGTTAAGTTCTGCTTGCACAGGTAGATTACAAAGCTCATTAAAACATCAGAAGTTCAACCCCTCATCTCACTGGATCAAGAAGAATTTAAAGTCCCATGATACAGCTCAATATCCACATTTTATTTCATAGTAATTCAATGTAAAATGAAAGCATAATTAACTTTAGATGGAAAAGGAAAAATGGTAATCCATCAATCAGTACCTGATGCTCCAGCACTGCAATTCTTTTCTTCCCCTCTTCTTCACAAAAAAGAGACTTATGAAGCATGTTCACCTTTCAAAATAATATGCAGTAGTTAAAAATTACATCAATATTAAGTTATAGAACACAAAGTCTTCACAACATAAAATACATGACAATACAATAGGAAAATGTATAAATAGAAAACTAGTGCCATCTCTGAGCATC
Organism: Arapaima gigas; assembly: GCA_900497675.1. Taxonomy (NCBI): domain Eukaryota; kingdom Metazoa; phylum Chordata; class Actinopteri; order Osteoglossiformes; family Osteoglossidae; genus Arapaima; species Arapaima gigas. The sequence continues at coordinate 1,142,808 of UFQX01000127.1, read as the reverse complement.
TGACCTGCACCAACAGATCAGCAGACCTCTTCCTCTCTTCATCCAGCTGGGCCTTCAGCCTCTCCATGTCCTTGCTCCTGCAGTCCTCCTCAGTGTTGTGGTGGCCCCTGAGACGTTCTGCCTGGAGCTGCTCAGTCACCTTCTCCAGCTCCCTACACTTGTCTTCATATTTCCTCCTGACCTCTGCCAGCTTGCTCTGCACTTGGGCCACCTGTTCCTTCTGGGATTCCAGGTCCGTTTTGGCAGCCAGTAGAAGCTTGTCATAGTACTCTTGCATCTGGGCACACTTCTTTTCTGGAAAATTTTAGAAATACTGTATAACATTAAACTCCAGGAAATGCATTTGCAACAATCCTTCCTCAGAAGCTAATTTTTAAAGGAACCACTTATTTCAGTGTAATAACAGATTAAAAAAAACAATTAATATTTATTCCTCATCAGTAAGACTATTATCCACTGCAGGGTTGCAAAGGTCTAGAGTTTATCCTGGAAACAGAGTGTTAGGCACAGTACAGCCTGGATGGGACACCAGTTCACATCAAGGTACAGATAAACAGTATATATTGAAAATCATATTTCTACAGTGCTTATGAATTGATCATGATTACACAATGTGCTTGACAGATTAAAAAAGTTTAAATACAAAAAAGTACATTATAAAATTTAAAGAAAGGAATGTTAAAAAATTGCATAGATTAATGAGGTACAGCCTAATCCCAGAATGCACATAAAATTCTCAGCGGGTAATTTTGTACCTTCTGAACTGCCTTCTTTGTTCTGTTGTTGGACAACCTCGTTGGCTTGGTTCAGCTGCTGTTCAAGCTCAAAAGTTCTTGCCAGGACAGCCTTGACGTAGGCCTCTCGTTGCTGGTCATAAACCAACCATTGTTGGTTCTTTTCCAAAGCCTTTCCATCACGAGGAAACAAGGAACGGGGGGTATGATATCCTTCAGCTATTTTGCACACAAAATCCATGCTGCTAAATATGTTCAATCAGTCAAAATTTACATTTAATAAGTAAAACGTAGAATATACATATTAACTGAAAAAAAACCTACATCTTGTAATTGTTCCTGGACGGCTGACAAGGCACAAGAAGCAGGCTGCATATTAGTACCTGGAGTCTAAAACACAAAATGTAAAAATCAAGAACTGTGTGATATAGGGAGAGAGCTGTACACAAATTCAAAACATTACTTCAGCTGGAAGGGGGGGAAGAAAAAAAAAAAGCTAGACACAGAAATCTTAAAACTGAGACCTAAAAATAGCCATATAGTCATTTCCTAAATATAAAAATCTCAATAAATATTTAATCCATGTATTCTCAAAAAAATAAGATTTAATGTGAAATGAAGCACAGAACTGCCAACTTTAAGGTAGCGTGTATATAAAAACACATACACATACAATTTTTTTAATATCGGAAATTACACATTCAATACATTAGTGTTACAAAATTGTGCTATGACTGCCTTGTACTAGAAGGACCAGGGTTCATATCCTACCTGCTGCTATAGAGCCCTTGAAGAAAATACTTACCATGAACTAATACAATAAACATTTCCCTGCTGCATTCAGTAAACTATTCTAAGCAGCTCAACATTTCAAGTTATGTTGAAGAAAAGGTTCTACTATAAGTGTGTGTGTGTATATTAGAATAATTTGGTGTGTATATATAAATATGTAAAAAATATATATATATATATATATATATATATATATATATATATATATATATAGAGAACTAATATTTCATAAATGTTATAAATAATTTTTCCATTCCAGGGGGGGAAAAAAAATCTTAAAATGTAAAAATTAAACCATAGCACCACCTAAAGGAAATAATCAAACAAAAACAGATGGCCGTTCTTCTCATGTGCTGCCATCTAGCGAAAAATTAAAGATTGCAATGCTGTATAACTATTAATTTATAGTCCCTGTTTTACCTGTGAATCTGGGCTCCCTTTAACATTTCTTTTCTCCAGTTCCTGACAGGTAGCAGAAACCTCAGCCAGTTTATTCTTAACACACTGGGTCTCCTCCAAGAGGGCCTGAAACTGTTTCTCTCTATTCACCACCTCCAGGTTCTTCTGATCCAGCTGGGACTGTAGGGATGTTACTATCCCAATACTTCCAGCAGCAATCTGGTGCCTCAGGGAGGCCAACTCCTGATCTTTGGCCAAGAGTTGCTGACTGTTTTTCTCCTTCAGAGTCTCAAGGGAGACAATCTTCTGTAAAATGAGATGACATTGAAGTCATGTTCATACCATCCCGACTGTATATTCAACATTCATTACCCTTGGGCTGAAATCTGGTGAAATGTCTCACCAGGCTTTATTTTTGCAAAGATGATGTGATAGCTATACCCACAATTCATGTCACCAGTTCATCAACTCTCTCGTTACAGTTTAGGTTTACTAGTCCACACTTTTCAGTGGCACATAGGTCTGAAACAGGAGCATTTGTGTTAAAATTACACTTATTATACAATTATAAAGTTATACAAATAATACTGTTGTCCAAAGACACCTCAGATGCTAACTCGGAATTTCCAGGCCAGTTTCAATATAAATAATCCAAAATGAAAGGTGTTCCACCAGCTTTTACCTCCAAGAGTTTGCTTTTTTCAGTATCTGTCAGCTTTCCTTGTCGATGAGACAGTTCATCCAGCTTCTTTCTCAGATGTGCATTTTCCTTTCTCAGTTTGTCCAGCTCTAGTTCAGTTTTGGACACCCCCAGTTTTGCCCCCAGTTTACTGACAATGGATTCCTTTTGAGGTTTGGATGTCATTTCTGGAGTGTTTCCTGCAACAAAGTTCAGCTGTCATGCCTTTAAGAGGACATAACGTTTAACACCAGAAGTTACCCAACTACTAAGGTTTTTCAGGAACTAGGCCATCATCTAACACAGAACAGGTTATTTAAAAAGATTTTAAAAACTCACCTCATACAGTTTCTGACCAGCTACAGTAGTGTGAAGAGCAACAGTAAACGGCTCTCTCACACTTCCGGGTTAACAATCGTTTGAATCTAGCGCTACTGCGTCACTTCCGTCTCTGGGCGTGTTCCCTACATGAGGCATGCGCAGTAGTTCAAACGTGCTCATTTGATTTTGCATATAAAGGATATTTTAAAAAATAGATTGATATCTATTTATGTCGTCGTATATTTACTCACATATAATTACCTGCATAAAAAGGAGGGAAGTTTTGTAGCACTTGCATATTTATCCAGTGTGACATTGCTACTCGTGAGCCACTAGCCCGAGTACTGAGTCCCAATATATTCTTGATATAAAATAGTTACTTTTAAAATCATAAACCGCTATTTTCCGTGAAATAAATAGTTGAGGGAATTTAATTGAAACATTTTGCTTCCGTGGTACTTTTGCGCAGCTGAAGATGAAAGAATTATCTTTTCTATTTCTGCACAAATTCTAAGTACTCCTGGCACCAAATTGCTCTCGCTCTTTCCCTCATTTTCTACCGTCTTATTAATATTACTGTAGTTCTTTCTCCTACCTGTGAATGTACCAACAGGTACTTAAACGATAGAGTAAATCTCATTTGCTTGTTGGGCAAATTTCATATCCACGAAGCTAGGTGTGTTAAATCCAGACCAAACCCTAAATTATTTCTCATTGATCTACAGTTTCTTTCCTCGTCTCATAAAAAACCTCGTCCAATAAGAAAGCTATAAGGACATCTTAATTCATTGATTTATTTTTGTACAAACTGTTATAATCTTCTTAGTTGTGTATTTACCTTTATTTTTTATTTATATCATTTAATTTTTAATATAACTATGCAACCCCATTGTTATGTGTTTCCAGCTGTCAAACTTCTGTTTCCTGTAACCTTGTTAAATGTGTTTTTTCACAATGTTTGCGTTAATTAAAAAAAACAGGCACATAGTGACGTCACGTCCGCATTCCACCTATTTAACGTACCTGTTTGTGTTTCACCCTCCTTTTTTAGAACACGCCCGTTAGAAGACAAAATAAAAGTGTACATAACTCCACACTGAAACACTCTCAGGTTTAATAGCTAGTTCGGCCATAGGTGGGGCAAGGTAAACACTAGGATGGCTGTCTTAACGCAGCGTTTATTCAAACACCACACAGTTGCAATACTGCGCTTTATCGCCGTAGTGCGACCCCGAAACCAGCCTTTCCAGGAGGCAGGAACGGTGCAACCACCTACTGAGACCCTCAGTGCCGTCCATGGCACCACTCAACTGTCCACGCAAATCGGTCAACTATTTACAGTAGAACATCCCCAGTCCCACCGCCAGGGGCGCCTGTGAGTAGATTATACGCCGGATAAAAGTTCAGCAGCACGATGTCTTTCAGTGTCTTTTTACTGGTAAAGCGTAAGAGATGACAGAGGGAAAGATCACTATTTTATTTAAAATTGTAAGTTTAAATGCTTCTGAAAAAATGCCGTACAATTTTAATGTATTTTTCTTTTCGTTTTATATTTTATCATGCCCAATGCACAAGCAAATAGTGATAACGCTATTTTTAACATGCTGCGTTTTTATCAGTTGGTTTTTTTTTAAACTTCCTAATAAGGTGTTAGTAAGAAAACTGGCAGACCGTCCTTGTTAGGGGGCAGCACGGCAGTTCCAAATTACATCATCCTTTTATTAAGGCCGTAGTGAGTTACTTCAAATTTTTTTAGGTTTGGAGATAAACCTGGTTTTAGAAAATGAAACCTTAGTGATTAAGGAAAATAAAAATATATATAGTTCCCGTAATCAAGTGGCGGTCAAATATGTCCATCCCTATAAAAGAGTGCAAAGTTGGCTTAAATTATATTGTAGAAGCCCTTCTGCAGGGTCCGATGCCTGATCACACCCAGTACAAACTGGTACCTGAACACAGGTGAGGTGAAGGCGGATCCCTGAGAACTCCATCCCGCCCCTTGCCTCGCCCATTGCCCCGCCCCCACTGCCGCTCCCAGGACTGGAGCCCGGAGCTGTGCGGGGTTCTTGTTTGGGCTCTGCTCCGCACATTGCAGTGAGGTGCGAGTGATGACACCGTGCGGGAAACTCATGTGGTGAAAGAGTAAAACAACGCAACTGTGCTCACACTTTTACACCCCTTTTTACCACAATGCTGCGAGTGCTCGTGGAATCCGCGAAGGGGCTTCCGAAGAAGAAGATCGGGAGCCCGGACCCCATCACCTCCATTATCTTTAGAGGTGAGCCTTTTCCATTTTTATTAAATAATAACTTTTTAAAGAGCCAGTTCTTGTTAAATGTTTTTTCAGTTTGTTGTTCCCAGTTATTTCAAAGTAACAGTTACGTATTTCTGCATATTGAAATGTTCCAGTGCTCTACGACTGCCTCCTTTTACTGCATTACATACATGGAATTATAAAACAAACGATGCAGAATACCTTGTTATTTCGTAGATTTTCAAAAACCTTCACCCCCATATTTTTAATGACTACTTTTTAGGAGAAAGCTCAGAGGCAGTACGACTTCAGAGACACCTTGTACAGAGTTATACACTGTACTTTTCACGGTAGCAGCACACTATTCTGGAAGTTTTTACTTTTTGAAAGGTGTGCTGACTGGTTTGCAATGTTTTTGGCATTTTTGATGCAGAGCCTGAGATAGAATGTGGTGTAAAACGTTTAATTATGGGGGTTTATCTTATACTCTCACCTGTTCTTCACAAATTGCATTCTTAAACTGAGTTTATTAAGTCCTTTATATTAAGTAATATAGAAAGCACTGAGTTTTCTATACTGAGTAACAGTAAAATATCCAGTTGTGGGTTCTAATGTTGTATTCTAAGAAATGTCTTACAGGGCTTTTCTAATGTTTTTTGCATATAGGTGTTATCTGGTCTACAGTGTACAACTGTGGGTGTGGTTTTAGGAAACAGGAATTCACAGCTTATCCTGACTGGTTGGCATAACACCAAAATATTGTTAATGTATTCTAAATTCACTCACTGTTCTCCCAGATAGTTTAATTCTTCCTTTCTTTCAGTCCACTCTACCCTATAGTGGGTTCATGTGTTTTGTCAAATACATAGTAACAAAACACTCATTAGTGACAGACTGTATAAATACACACAAAGCCTGTTTGCCAGACTAAAAATGGATCCATTTCAATAACCGCTATTGTATTTCCAGATGAAAAAAAGAAAACAAAATCTATCAGCAGCGAACTCAATCCAGTCTGGAATGAAGTAAGTGATATTTTATATAGAATATTCTTTTGAATTTTTAGAGTATGTGATGACTTTAAATGGAATATTCAACTCTGTCAGTAACATTGGTGTAATGAGGTAAACTAATATGCATGAAAGGGAATCGCAGCAGGTAGATAAATATTGTTTTTACTTTTGTTTGTCTAAGGTGGAAAGGCTCACATTCTCTTGCTCACTGTTTTATTAGAGATCAAACACTTGCACGATGTTCAGTCACGTTGGATTATTTAATACTTATCCAAGAACTGTGTTTGGTTCTCATAGCACACTGTTATACTTCTTTTTTCAGTGGTGCTATTGCTGATATATACAGCATATCTAACAATTACCTTTCCTTGGCAGACCCTTGAGTTTGATCTGAAAGGCTCTCCATTGGATTCATCCTCTACTATTGACGTGATTGTGAAAGACTATGAAACCCTAGGAAAGGACAAGTATGTATTGTATATATGTGTGTGCCATGCATGTTCGTTGTGGTAAACTAAGTACAGTATATGGAAAAATCTCAAATGATCCCATTATGCGCTATACATTCCTTCTGGTTCAGTATTTATGTGGGCGGATCCTTTCTGTAAACAGAAATGCGAGTTAGAATGTAGAGTTTCAGGAACATAAGGGCAGCGCTCCTCCACATTTCTGCATTGTGGTGTCTTGTCTGCTGAGGATACCTAGTATGTCTCATTTGCTTTTGCATTCCGGCCCAAGAATGAAATTCTGAACCCCGGGGATCTTTACAACTTGAATATTTGGAATCGTTGATCAATCTGACAGAATGGTGTTTGTATGTCACAGAGATAAAGAATAACTTTAATGTAGAACTTATTCTTGTTTGCCTGAGTATTGTGCACTGGTTATTATAGCGACCTGACGTTAGCCTATTGTTAGTACCAAAAAATACCACCGTTATTCCTGTTCTTGTTATTCCACTGCTTAAGCAGTTTAGTGTAAAGCAAATTATTTTACTCAAGCAGTTCTCGTCAAAGGTTTTGCAGGGCTGCAGAATTCCTTCTCCCTGATGGCCTGATAGCCATTTCTAAGATAAATGTGAAAAATGGTAATGGACAGACTCACGAAGGTGTCAGGGATTGTGAGCAAAATGGGTTTGAAAGAATTTAGACAATATTAGTGGACTTTTAAACAAAGAACAGTTCATGCGTCAGACATACCTCTTGTAGGAATTTGGGGAAAAATGAGTATGTCAGAAGGGTCTGCACGAGCCAGAACAGCAAGAACCTACCTGCAGATATGAGTATTGCAGTTGCGTGTTGGTCACGCCCTGGCGCTGTGTTGGAACATGCCAAGGTATCTGCTGTGAGCCAGGGAAACTGCATGTCTCCAGCATTTACTGTCTCAAGAAAAGCACTGCAGGCCTCTATTAACATCTCACAGAAAATGGTCCAAAGTTAAATAGTTACATTTGCTTGCTGTAATTGATGTTTTCTGTGAGAAAACCACAGTTTTCTTCTTATTCTGTACAGCATTTTTGTAGTTCTTATGTTATTTTTTATGCTGTTTTACTATAAATGTGTTCTATACTTTTCTATTGCATTTACATGCTGCACTTAGCCAGACAAATACAAAATCGCATACATTTACAAACCAAATTATTCATCTTGTCATGTTTTTAAAACTTCCTCGAAAAGTCAAAATGAAAAAAGTTATACAATGTCAGACAGACAACACATCAACTCGTGTGATGATGACTTTCCCATGTTATTTATGGCTCTGTGCATTTTTCCACATGATGAAAGGAAGACACATATGGTTTCAATCTGGAAACTATGACAGGCTCTGTTTTTCCAGAGCTGCACAATTACCACTAACCAGCTACATTCTTGTCCATTCAGCTTTCCATTTTTCTGCTTTTGGTTAAAAGAAAACAACACATTATTTTTAGGCACATTTGGGGAATATCACACAAAATACTTACGTCCCAATGGTAAGGAAACACTGTGTCCTGCACATTGTTACAGCGCACAGTGGCAACTGTTGAAATTTCCAGTCCCTTTGCTTCTCTCTGTAGATGGAGTCAGGGAGGCAGGCCAGAGCTCCAATGAGTAACAGTCAGGCATTTTTCTACATCAGTGGGAGTAGAAAGGGACACTGACTCATAACACATTTGTCCAAAATTTGTCATTATTTTGAAACCTAGCAACAAAGAAAACTTTAGGCTTTCTTACAACAGCACAGCTTCAAGCAGCACTCCAAATTAATTTTTCATTTGTAGTATCACAATATCATATCACAATAAAAGGGCAAAAAAGGAGAATACTATTAACTCTAAATAACAAAAAGATCACTTATGGTATCAGAAAAATGTTTTCTCCAATCATAAATGACATAAAAAAATCTTTGCTCGTAGTGATTATAGTAGTCAGTAAGAATTATTGGTTCAGATATCTGAGTTTCTGGAGGTGCCACCAAGGCAGCTACAGTAAGACTGTCACCTTCGATTCGAAATATGATAAGTATTGATGTTCCAGACACCAGTGTACAAAATCTTAGAAAACAGATGTGAGACAACTTTCTGTTGCAGCTTGTTCAGCAGCACAGTTTTGAAAGAAGTGGATTTACTAAAAGGAGAAGAGTAACCTCCTGAGTACATTATGCCAGACTTGGCCTGGAGAGGTTTTGTATTGCAGATCTCTTTGTGACTTCTCCATTCTACAATTGATGCACAATTTTTATGATTCAGCTGCCTCTCTTTATAAAAATTAGTTTTGCCTTGTCAGTCAGGCTTTTAAACCTAACTGACAGACCTCATTCTTCAAACTTAGAAATTTGACTGTGGGAAATATTTGGCACACTTAAATGCTCAGGACAATTGAGGCATTCTTTTCTGTAACAGATGCCACCTTACATTGTTTGTGGTTGTGTTTTCATGGGGGTTCACACAACACACTAACACTATAGCATACTAGTTTGTTTTGCTGCCTTTGGACTCAAAGGATCTGGGTTCTATTCCCTGTTCTTGGTGTAGTACCCTTGAACATGGTACATACCCCTAATTGGTTCAGTAACAGTTGTGGTGTAAATAAGTAAATCATTATTGTCCAGCTGGATTGAGACCCTTGGAGTTGTTTCCTTCATTACTCAAAGTTCTTTGTATGTATTGTTATTTTCTTTCTGTGTCACCTACCTTCTTCCTAACACTTCCTTTAACTTGAGTATCATTCTTGATATTAACAAGGTTAAGCAATATGAGGTAACTGTTTGGAAGGGCACTATATAGAAATAAACTGAAGACCTGTATATTTGAAATGTTCTGGAAGTGTATGTTGAGCAGTTTAAAGAGATGTTAAGATTTATAATATACTGAAGAAGAAAGCAAAAATTTGTTGTCATTGAATCAGGTAGAAAATTAAAGCATGAGGATGCATTACTCCTGATTACGAGGTGTGGAACGACTTTGAAATAAACATGAATTTGCATCCCCATTTTTTAGATTTGTAAGCAAGTCCTTCTCCAGTGAAAACAGAAAAAAAGAAGTGAACCAAGAGGATAAACATTGTGGATGCGTGACTCATAAAATCCTTCCCCCGATCCTGTAATCTCAAGTTTCACAGGGCTTCGTTCCCCATGAAGGCTGAACTCAGTCGTCTAAGTTAGGAAGTGCTCACTATGTATGAGGGCTAAAAAAAGGAATAAAGTCCATAAAAAAAGTTCTAAGGATTTTTCTTCATACATTATTTTAACATAAATATGAGAATATTTCTGAACATTTGTTACTTGATGTTTGCTCAACCATATCCCAGGATTGTGTCATAATGTCCGTAATGGTGTCTAGTTTATTTGAACTAGACATCATGATGAGAAGTACAGAGCTGTATGTGGTACAGTGATAACACTGGATGCTCAAGTAACAATGCTACGGTGCTGCTTAGAAGAATGTATAGACGGTTAACAAAACCACCAAATGTGTTATTTGCGCTAATTTTGAACTTTTAATACCTGTAAGCAGCACTTTTGTAGTGTAAACAAGATTCTGTTCTTGCTTACGTTCGTGCAATTTACATATTCAGCGTTTAAGAAATTTGGGATTGGGTTACTGTCTTTTCAGATACTATTAGATGCTGATCACACAGTATGAGTTTTGGGGGGGTTTAAGGTTTCATATAAATGAGGAATAAGCCAGGCTATTCTGCCTATAAGTGGTTAAACATGTCTGCACCACTTACAGATCCTTAGAGTCACCCAGAGTGTTGATACACATTGGGAGTGCCATACCTGGATTCTGGCTTTGGACAATACACCATTGCCTTCAGGGGTATAACATGGTTATTAGTTTATTTGTTTCATTCAAAAGATGGTATGTAGTACCTCTTACTAAAACAAACATAATAATAGATTTAAATAAAAGATTTAAAAAATGCTGTTAAAAACCAAAAATAATAATGTGAAATTGGCTCATTTTTGGCTGAAATAGCCAATGTTAAATGTTCAGTGTTCGAATGTTAGTTCAAAGTACCTTTGAGAGAGTTTGTGAGGCTTTTTACTCTGGGTCTCAGATATGTTTTCATGCAAAGTTTATGTATGAGTTGTGCTTGCACTGTGACAATAGATGTGTTTGTGTCAAAATATTCAAATGTATTTTGTCACCCTTGCTACCATCATACTCCATAAATATACATGCATTTCTGCTTCTGCATGGTAAAATCATGACGGTATTCCTAAATGCACACTGATCAGTTTTACACTTTGAAGTAAATGCACTTTCTGTTTAGTTTGTTTTTACATTAAAATGGCTAACAAATAGAATTAAGAAGGTGGTTCCTGGCTTATAAGGTGTGGTTCTTGACTTTCAGATCGCCAGCGGGTGTTTGGAGAGGAGGAGGCAAGTTCTGATCTGCAACTCCTTGGTCAGGACTTTACTCCCAGCTCATGTGCACTGGTGCAATCCAAAGTTATTTAGAATACGTGATATTTCTTAGCAAATGCTTACTTTATCCCTATCACACGGCACTCCTTAATTATCTTTGTTAAGTCTAGCTTTATCCCACCTGTAGTTGTAGTTCCCTTTGTTAAGGTATGTGCCAGATTTTGCTCCAATAAAATGACCCTGCTGTATCAATGGGTAAATAATAGTAAGAACTTTAACACTGTAAGCTGTTTTGGAGAAAAGCATCATACTAATAAATAAATGTAATGTTAAGTTTTGGTTTAAAATAAGGTTCTCCTAGTAGCTGACTAAAATTCTCTATTGTCATGGTACAGATCTGCTTGGTGCTGGGAAGGGTGTTTTCTCTGGGATGTGGTTTCCTGTGCCCCTATTACAGGAGCCTTATCACAATTGCCCTCTTCGTGCCTTGGATTCTCTGCACTGGTTTTGCACTGCTTCTGCAGTCTCAAACCCATGACTGGGTATAATTGCCGCTTCAGTGGGGCGTTCCTCCTAGTGCTGAACTAGGCCCACATCCAGGCTTTATTGGCTTGTCACTCTTTTGTCTGTGCCTTGTGTTTGGTGAAGGGAGTGACTAGACTGCTGCAAAAGGCAGGGGCCTGGCACTGTAACAGTGGCTCCATTTCTCAGTACTATATGTTATGCTGACTTTCCAGGAAGGAGTTACAGGAAATATAAATATTGTTGTGACAAAAAACAGAAGGGATATTTAATAAAGGCAAAGTAAGAGCAATGAAATGAGGATTCAGACAAACCAGACTTACTCTCAGACAGTTGTGCTTTAAGGCTCAGAAGGTTTAATGTCAGGAGTGGTTTTGCCCTAAAGCAAAACCTTAATTCCTATAGTGAAATGTCTGGCTATATAAATGAGTATAATTACTGTGACTAAATGACAACTGAACAACTAGTAAAACAGAAATATTAAAGAGGAAAAATACATTGGTTGAAGCCATAGTTAAATACTGATACTTTGGAACCCTAGCTCTAAAGAGAACAAATGTCACTTTTTATAGAATGTATTAAGGGGCTTGTTGTGAAATGATTCTGCAAGACAGTTATGTAGTTTTCCTGTTCCTTGCATGTTGTTTTTACTCATTTATTCTAACGGTAACTCAGTGATTACACAACACCTTTAGCAATAAATTCAAACTATAATTCTGTGGTGGTGTAATATGTCAAGGGCACATTGAAATGAAACTGTGGGTTTCTCCGTGGTGTATGCTCCTTTTTGTTTGATGGATAGTTCATCTTATCATTCATAGTTCAAGAGCATGTGCCCAGAGCATAGAGTTATGTTGTCCTTATTGTCGTGTAACTTTGTTTATGGCGCACTAGCTCGAATTTTCATGTATTGTGTTAAATAGTGTATTTTTTAGTCTTTTGCTTTATAGCTGTGTGCTCATTTATATCTGAAAATTTATTGAAGTAACATATGGAAGTACTTTCCCATAGTCCAAAAAGAGGGCTTTTCAGGGTATAATGGCAGGAACTGGAATTACTGAAGTGAATCTGGTAGAGTGGACACTGTGATAAGGACAGGAAAGGGTGCAGGAACTGGGTACTGTTGGTGAGGCAGGGTCCCAACTTCTGCACAGTGTGGTGGTGCGCACAGTGGCTTTTGGAGGAGCATGTTTGGGCAGTGTTGCATAATGACGATATGACGAGGACCCAGGGAAGGAGACACAGAAGCTGATACAGGAGGAGGTGTATGCAATGAGGGAAGACTGGATTGCTAGAATGGATAGAATGCACTTAAACATAAGACTTTGTTGGTAGAGCTCTGGAGAGCTGAAGCCCACCGCAGTGTACGACTGTCTAATCCATCCAGCCTGTATTTTTGGAGAAAAGTTGATTCTCCTTCATGTCCATTATGTTAGCACTGAGTGAGGGTTGCTGTTGCTGGCACCGTGACCAGCTGGGTACCGCATGATCAGTGTAGGGCCAACAAACGGAAGGACCTGGCAGAGCAACTGGTGAAGCAGGACTTAGCACTAGTGTTTGGTCAGGGCTTCTGGTGGCAGCACCGGACCAGCAATTGATGGTCAACTTTGCAAGGCAGCTCGGGTTTCCAGCCATTATCACAGAGATGTCTTTGAGACTAGGCATTGTGTTGTTGTCAGAAGACTCTCAGGGAGTCATCTTGTTGATGTCTTGGGAAAAGACAATGAAAGAAGTATATGAAAGGAAGATGCCAAGGTATGCAGAACTGGTGGAGCAGTGTTGCTGAAAAGGCTGGAGGGCAAGGTGCTTGCTCATTGAAGTAGGCTGCATGGTCTTTCCTGGAAAGTCTTTGTATGGGTCTATACTATGAAGAATATCACTGGGAGTCAGAGCAGAAAGGCTATGAAAGTTGGTGTTGAGGTTGTATAGAGGGCATCTAGATAAATGTAGAGAGAGGTGAGCAATGGATTCAAGGTGGGGCTACCTGAATGAAGGCTTGTACCTGATCATGTTGGGTCACCTGAGTGAGGATATTTGATGTTGAAAGACCCAAAACACTCAGCGACAACAGATTGCAACATTGATGATGTCTCCAGGTACATCACAACATTAATGTGGTAGACTGGCATCCCATCTAGGGGAGGTTTCATATGCACAGTGCCCAATGATTCAGTGCCCAGGACAGGCTCAGGACCACAGTGACTCTCTTCAGGATTAAGCAATTAATGATAAGGGATGGATGGATGGATGGTGTATCTAAGTTTTTGTAAATTTTGTAATCTTTCTTGCTCATACTGTGATTTAGCATGTTAGATACCAAAAATGTCATAAAACAGTGGAAAAAAAAATGTACACTGTTAAACGTGTTTGACAATAAAAACAGTGACTCAAAATATTTCCAAATAACAAAATATTGTTTCATTCTTTTGTAGGTCTATTGGATCGGCAAAAGTCTCTCTGAAAGATCTTGCAAGTGGACAAGTGAAGTCCCTCCCTTCAAAGAATTTACCCCTCCTCAATGAAAAAAATCAAGACATTGGGGTAAGTCCAATCTCATATGAGGTGTCTGCACTGTGTCTGCACAGAGACAGATGTCTGTGGCAGGAGTTTTTTATATCTGTGGTAAACGTGTACCTCGTGCATAAAAGGTATATTCAAGACCTTTACAAATGAATCCCTTCAACTGAGCAGCCACATGTATTCTTGTCCATAGTAGAAGCTGAACTCTGTATTATCATATCACATAGTATACAACAAATAACAACAGTATATACATAAAGTGTCGATTTTTATGAGCCAGTTTTTGATGACAAGTGGCAAAAAAGTAGGAGGAACATACAACACAAATGGGGAAAAAAACTAATTTCTACAGTAATTACTAATTTATTACTACAGTCTTGTGTGTATTTCCAAAATATTGCAGTTGATGTATATCCGTATAAGAGGGTGGCATAATGGCACAGCTGCCTCACCACACCTGGGCTGTTTAGGTGTGGGTTCTGCCTGGTGTTTGTTTTTCCTCTGTCTCTGTGGGTTTCCTTCAGGTGCTCTGGTTTCCCCCACAATTTAAAGATGTGTTTCAGGTTAATTGATCACTGTACATTGTCCATAGTTGAATGTGTGTGATTGTGTGTGGTCACCTTGCAATGGACTGGTCCCCCATCTAGAGTGTTCCCAGGACCCTTGTGCCCAGTGATTGCAGGATAGGGTCTTTATTGTGATGACCCTGACCAAAACAAGTTGTTGACAAAAATGAGTTAGTGCACATTAATTCAATGGTTAACATACTATAAAGGTAACAATGGTGTAAATACTGTAAATATCCAGTTGAGGAGGTTAGAAAATGCACTTTCAGTAAGTACAAAAGGTGGCTAATAGCAGAGGTGAAACAAAAATCAGATTATGCCATTTTCCTGGAAGATCATGGTTTAGCATCTTGGTGTTAACATTTGTGTACTAGAATTTTGTACTAGAATTAAGACAGTTAGGTAGTGTTATGTTTTAAAGTTCAGCATAAATATAGTGCAACATTGCATGTAAATATACAGATAACACTTTCAGACATGAATGTTTTGTAGATTTTGGGACAGTGTAGGATATGTAGGTAGTAGGAGACTTTGGTACCTTAATTGAATAATTGATTTAGCATGTGTGTTTCTTCAGGCCACAATCAACCTGGTCATTGGATACGAACCACCAGCAAACACTCCTCCAAACCTCAATGATCAACAAAATGGTGACACTACAGCCACTGGTAGGGTGTTTTTCACATTTTGTTGGATTTTTCTTTCAGTAATTTCATTTGAAACCTTTTTCTGCAATGGGTGATTATCCTGATGCTCTGCTTTATGAAGAAATCATAGGTATGGTGACTGAATAGATAAAGGAAATATGGTAAATGTACTCGAGTATGGTTTGATGTACATTTAAAGCAGCAAATGACATCTGCTGTAACAGACAGTGCTAAATAGTCCCTATAAGTTAGTTACGTAAGATATGTGATGGTATTAATTCATAGCTAGGTGTTAATTTAACAGCATTTTAGTCCTACACTTGATTTCAACTCCAAATTAAAACTTAATGTGATACACACTTTCTATTCTGCAAGGATATTTTTTGTATGGAAAAGAATTCTTCTCTGCCTTTTTGCTCCATGTTCATTTTTCTTGTTTGTTTTGATTCCATTTTTTTTATTCTATCACGTCCCATTTCAGTAAATTACATGCAAAAAGCAATCTGTACAATCTGAAGAATTCCAGAATTAATCACTTGAGATGCATAAAGAGCAGTATTAAAAGTAACATCACTTGAAGGTTTCAACAGATGGGACAGGCCCCTTTATTAATATAATAATGAAACATTAATAATATTGAGGGCAGAAGGTAGCATAGTTGTTAGAACTGCTGCTTTCAACTTGAAAGACCTGAATTTGGTCCTGGCTCTGGCTATAGTACCCAGGATCAAAGTACCTGTCCTGGTTTGATATAATAAAATTTACTTATCTGCATAAATATGTAAATAAGGAGTTAAGGAGTTTAACAGTCTGTTTTGGAGAAATGTCTGCTAATCAAATAAATGTAGTGAGCATACAGGCAGATTTGTATGAAAATTAAGCTTAGTATTGCTTTTGGGTAACATTTTAATGATGGCAATTTGAAGAGAGTTTGAGACTAATTGTTTTTATTGCTGTATCAGGGACAGAAATTACCAAAAAACTAGAGGTTCATGTCTATTATTATACTTGTTTGTGAACTGAAAGTGACCAGATGCTGAAGAATATTGCCCATCATATGTGATGAATGGGTCCCATCCTTGTTTTCTGTTTTGTTGTATCCTCAGTTGCAAATAAAA
This sequence comes from Arapaima gigas, assembly GCA_900497675.1. NCBI lineage: Eukaryota > Metazoa > Chordata > Actinopteri > Osteoglossiformes > Osteoglossidae > Arapaima > Arapaima gigas. The sequence goes on along the minus strand of UFQX01000127.1, from coordinate 1,126,391 downwards.
ACACATAACTGGTATTCAAGGGCAAACACTCTTTAACATGTTCTGACATTATGCTCAATTGCACTCCAACTTGCTCTCTTTTCTCTACTCCACTGTTTCATTGTCCTGTGGTGTCTGATATGCAGAAAGAACATGGCACTGTGTTGCGTAAAGTAGAACACACTTAAATATTTAGGTTTTGAAGATTTTGCTTTTTTTTAAATTATTTATTTTAAATTAGACTTTAATGTTTTAATGTTACACACTCTTTTCATGGTAGTCTGGAGCCTATTCCAGAATCTCTAGACATCTGGATAGGAGGGTTACACCCTGGACAGGACACCGGCTTATTGATGGGTAGCCACACATTCACACACTGGAAGCAGTTTAAGGTTACCGACTATCTGGAAAAGCACACCTTTGGACTCTGGGAAGAAACCAGAGCACCTGGAGGAAACCTACAGAGATGTAAATGATGTGCAAACACCATCTGTTTGAAACTATGCCAGCCTCTGTGAGACAGCAGCACTACCAGCTGCATCAAGCTGTTGCCCTGTTTCAAGTCAGCAAAAAATAATAAAAGCTCAATTACTGACTATAGTCACCTATGGTGTACAGTCAGCATATACACCTGTACCTCATCTTAGGAAAACAGTTGGGACTAGAAGTCTGGTCATAATTTAAATTGTTTGTAAGTCCAAGCACAATGTTGCACTCAGTAACAGCTTAATAATACAACTTAATCCCTCCAATTTTATGGGTTGAGTCCTGTTTAAAATACAAGATAAAAATATAATGAATTAAGAATTTTCTGCAAGATTTATTTGTTCTATTTTCGTCAACGGCTTGTTCAATTTTGCATCTTATTGCTCCTTTTAACTGAAAGAACACCATGTGAGACAAGGTGCACTCTGACTGTACACCATAAACTAGCCCCCTGATGATGGTGTCATAGTCTCATAGAAGTTATCAAATGTTATATCAGTGAGGAAAAAAATGTTCTGTTAGTATACAGGTGAAGGAAGTTTCTATGTGGGGTCTGTTTTTCCAGGTGGAGGTGGTGAGGAGGATGAAGATGTATATGATGGAGGTCTTGGAGGGACCCCTGGTGCTGATGCCTCCTCTGGTCAAGCTGGGGCCTCTAATCAGAGGATTATGCGCAAGAACAAGAAAAGACCACGGCCTTTAGCAAACAAACCTCAGGATTTCCAGGTGCACCCTAATTTTTGTTTGGCACTGCTTGCTAGTGGAATCATCTGCCATGTAGATAGGTTTATTTGGGCTGGACTGTGTGATAAATGGATGTGCACGATACACTCTCTGTTTTCAGGTCAGTTTCTTTTCTCTTTGCAATTCCTTAGATCCGTGTTCGAATTATTGAGGCCCGTCAATTACCAGGAAACAACATCAAACCTGTTGTGAAGGTGAATGTCTGTGGAGAGACACACAGAACAAGGATCAAGAGAGGAAATAATCCATTCTATGATGAGGTAAATCAGATTATTAACACAGTTGAGCAAAATTATTATTTTTTTATTCATGAATACAGTAACATGTGAAACTAAATTGTGAGGGGATTGTCATTATACTGTGACATATGAAATACTTGTCTTTCACTGCAGTGTTTTCTTTCAGTAAATCCTTTGCACACCTCACTGAAATGATGACCTTATTTAAAACAGATTTTCTTTTACAACATCCACATGCTGCCTTCAGAGCTCTTTGATGAACATATCAGCATTCGGGTAAGTTATTTGGCTTCCACGTATTGCAGATACTGCGATGCTGCAAAATGGTAAAAAAAAACCGTTGTAGCTATAGTAAACAATCAATCATAAGAAAAATATTAACATTTGGTCACTAGAAATTTATGCAGTTTGGATCCTCGACTCATTCTGAAATTTGTTGTAATTTGGAAACTGAATCCTGGATTTATTCTTATGCATTTTGGGGCAAAAATTCTTCATAGGGAAGGCTGGATAATGATGCTCTGTCCTTGCTTGGCATGGTCTAAGCTCTAAGTTCTCCCACTGTACAGGTGTATGACTCCTTCTCACTGAGAGCTGACAGCCTCATGGGGGAGTTTAAGGTAATTCATTTTTTTTTCCATTCTGATGCTCTGTCATTCACAGTCTAATATAACTGAATTGGTAGATGAGTGCATTGCAGACCTGAATCTACACACACAACCCAATACTTCAAAACTCCTTTCAGGATATATTTCACAGGTTTTAGCCATACTTTTTTGTGGGTTCTGATTTTTTTTTTCTCTCCCTGCATAATCTATGCTTTTGCATTCTTCCTTGCAGCTGGATATTGGCTATGTCTACGATGAACCAGGTAGGTCAGTGCTACAATACCATGCTTTTGTGATACACTTTTGCACAGTGCATGTTCTGACTTCACCTGTCTCCATGCGTGTTTTCTTGCAAGCTCATGCCATCATGCGAAAATGGCTGCTCCTCAATGACCCTGATGATGCCAGCATGGGTGCAAAGGGGTACCTCAAAGTCAGCATGTTTGTTGTAGCAACAGGAGATGAGCCTCCGGTAATGTCTCCGTGGTTAGCCAACACTGCCTGCTTTGCCGTGTCTGGCTGTAGATGTATAGCAGCTGGAACACCATATGTGTCCATATGCACCACAGCTTGCCAATCCCAACTGAACAAAAAACACACTTAATTTAAGTGAGTTGTTTTCCTAAATTTTCTTAAGTCTGAGAAGGATTTTAAAGTCTTCTTTCCTTAAAACATCTCATGCCGATAGGTGGAGAACAGGGAACGCAATGAGGACCAGGATGACATTGAAAGCAACTTGCTTTTGCCAGCTGGAGTGACTTTACGATGGGTCACTTTGACCCTAAAAGTGTTCCGGGGCGAGGACTTCCCACAGAGTACGTCACCGTCAGGATTGGAGCCACACAGCCTTCATAACAATGAGTCTTTGTGTTTCTAGGAGTAAAGATGGCTGTAATGTGATTTTTTTTTTTTTTTTTTTTAAACTTGTGGAAATGATTTGCATGTTCACCTTGCTGGCAGTGTAATCTGGAATGCACATTTGGTTTTCTTAGTGGACGATGCATTTTCCCAGACTGTGAAGGAAATTTTTGGTGGAGAAGGTGACAGGAAAAATCTTGTAGATCCGTTTGTTGAGGTCCATTTTGCAGGGAAAAAGGTATTTGGTTTTCTGAGATTTTAGTCTTTCATCTGCATTTCATAATAATGTTTGAATGTTGAAAAGTTTTTTTTTTTTTTTTTTTTTTTTTTNTTTGGTTTTCTGAGATTTTAGTCTTTCATCTGCATTTCATAATAATGTTTGAATGTTGAAAATTTTTTTTTTTTTTTTTTTTTTTTTTTAAATCTTGTAGCTGCGTACTAAAATAATTGAGAAAAATGCAAACCCAGAATGGAACCAGCTGCTCAACCTTCAGGTCAAGGTAAAGGGGTGGGGAGGAGTGTTCTAACAGGTATAATTTTTCTACTGTATTAAACTGGACTGTAGGAATGTTATGGCTGTTGAGGAACACAACCCTATTGTATTTTCTGTTTTTTTTGCAGTTCCCATCTGTGTGTGAACGGATTAAACTGACAGTGTTTGACTGGTAAGTGAATATGAGTGTAACATAACATGATTTTTTTCTACTCCTATTGAATCCTCCTTTGAACAGAATTAGGCAACAATGGGTTCCACAGCAGTGATTTGGAGACACCCTTTTTTACCATTTATGGAAATATTTTTAGATAGATCGACTTCCTGGAGAAGTCATTGTTGGAAAACGTCGTTTTGAGTTTGTCATTGTGGAGCTGACACAATAAATGTAATAAAAAATGAAAACGGCTAAAGAGGAAGTATGGGTTGGTATATGGTTATGTAAATTTGCGGAAAAATCAACTTGTCTTGCTGCTTTTTAGCATTTCAAAAGACAAGGTGCAGAATTCCATGTCAGCAGACTTAGTCTGTTGTGGTTTTCAAGTCAGAAGTTTATTCTTGTGAAGAAACAAGACCCCTTCAGAACTATGTAGAGCTATGCAGTCTAAGTTTGGGTACAATATGTAGATATGTGAAACCATAGCTTCAGGACTATTTAACCCAGTACATCATTCTAAAGTTGCCTTTGAACTGTGTGTTAAATCGCTTGTTAATCTGTGCTGAAGCAGCTGTGTTGGGCTGGTGCTGCAATGGTTCTTTCACTTGCATCATAGTGTTTCGCACAAGTGATACTTGAAATGGATCTGGTCCAAGCTGTGTTTAGCCTCCCGCCCTGGGATGGGACATTCCAGGGTGCATGAGTCAGCCAGAGCTTACCCTGTGCACCTTGGCAAAGCCTTACAAGGCAGGGCCTTGGCCCAGCTCCCTCTTTAAGGGGGCTGCAGCAAAGCTTCTGGAGGGGAAAGGTTATGTTCACTGTTGATAATTCCACCTTTATATTCCTTCTGTGCATGAAACATAAAATAGCCCACTTGTCTGAACTGAATCTGTTCTCTTTGTGTAGGGATCGGCTGACAAAGAACGATGTGGTGGGAACGACTTATTTAGATTTGACTAAAATAGCGTCCTCTGGTGGTGAGGTTGAAGGTGAGTTCCTCGTGTTTGTGGTCGGTACTATAACTGGCAAAAACAAGGTAATGTATAAAAAAAAATTACATAATTGATATGTTGTGTCAGTTTATCAATTTATATTTTGCATCTGAAGGTTTTTGATTTCAGTATAATCTCAGATTATTTATGCCTCAAAGGCAAAATTAAAATTCAAATTACTTTTTATGTTTCAACACATGCATTTCTGAAATTTACATATTGCATACAAATCATGTTGTTCATTGTGATGCATACTTTTGTTGTCTCTTTCTTTTGAATAGACATACATTCAGGATATGGGGCTTCTCCAGCAATGGAAGGTTCAAAACTGGTTGATTCAGTTACTGCGTCTGTTATCCAGTACTGACATCCACACAAATTTTAATTGTATCCTCAGGCTACTGTGACCACATCATTTTGGTCAGTTCCTGTTACTCATTTAGATAAAATTAATAAAAGTTCCAAAAATCCCAGTGGAAAACATCCCTTAGGCTGTCTGTCCTCATTAGCAGACATTAGTTAAAACTTGTTTAATTAATCATTTGGAATGATTTCAGCACTGGATAAATATGCAGCATTTGCAGGATCTTGCAGCCCTGTTAGCTCATTTGCATAGCCATTTGAGACCAGTAGCACTGTACCTCCTTTGACTCAAATGCCATTAGATAAGCTTTTGTGTTTAAAAAGTGGAAAAAGAAGTTACTTTCCACATTTAAAAAATTCTAAGTATTTTTACTAAACACTAAACTACTACAGCTCAAAAAATCAGATAAAATATGTGTATATAAGGACACAGTGCTTTGGTGGTCAAATGGTTAAATCAAACTCAACCCTGAAATTTGTTGGAATAACCTGTTCTAACCTCAAACCTTTTCCCTTTGCTTGACTATATATTTTAGGTATGTTAACTCTACTAAAATGAAAAATGCATGTTCAACATTTCCTCAAAAGGATCTTTTTCGTGTGCTTTGTTTGCTGTGTCAGTTTACCTCTGTAGTCTTTGTGACCCATTGTGTAAAACGTGTGTGTGAGTGTGTGTGAGAGAGAGAGAGACAGACAGAGAGAGACACTGCTGGCATTAACATGATCACGCAAAGTAAGCTAACATTATAGAAAGAAAATGGCTCCCCAGGAAGAAGAAAAATATATTTTTTTTCCATTTATAAACTGTAGACCAATGGTCATGTAGGAGATGTTCTTGCAACTTGTTTAGCGAGAAAACTGATCAGCTGAAGTAAAAATTTACTCATGCTTCTAACTAACCTGTCATCTATGTAAATGTCTATAGATGGAACACTCTAACCCACAGGCCTTTCAAGAACTGATCTGTCTCACAGACTGATGAAAATGGCATTGATGTATTTATTACATACTGATTTCTTCTCTTCCCTAAAGTACAACATCTGTAAATTTTTCTTTCAGTTAAAACTGGGGAGTCAGAAGTGGGATTTCTGCCTGCCTTTGGTCCTTGTTACATTAATTTGTATGGGAGCCCTAGAGAATTCACAGGTCTTCCAGACCCATATGAGGATCTAAATTATGGAAAGGTATTTTCATTGAAATCTGTCTGTATTGCTGTAGTTTTCTGCCGTGGTTGTAATGTTTACCTTGCATTTTACAGATCAGACTGTAATGCAAAGTAACTATACATTTTTCTTGTGTTTGTGTAAACATTTCTAAATCCAGTTTCACTGGAATTGCTCATTGTAAAATGTGCTTCTTCAGCTGAGAAATGGAATTGATATACTTTTTATATCATACATAAGCCCTGTAGAGTGAAACTAGGTTAAAATATTAAAATAATGACATTTTGCAGGGGGATGGTGTAGCCTACAGAGGAAGAATTCTGGTTGAACTTTCAACTAAACTTGATGGGAAGATTGACAAGAATGTGGATGAGATTCCACATGATGACATTTTGGTGGCTCAGGTACATATAGATGTTTGTCCACCACTGAATGTACTTTTATTTTTCTGCTCAAATACCCCAGTATAGCCAGATCTGTTCACTATTTTTATTTCTGTATTTTCAGCTGAATATGTGTCTCACTCTCTCTCTCTCTCACATATTGTTGTGTTTCTTCTTTATGCTGCACAGAAGTACCAGCGGCGCAGGAAGTACAGCTTGTGCGCAGTGTTTCACAGCGCAACCATGCTACAAGAGACTGGCGAACCCATCCAGTTTGAGGTTAGCATCGGCAACTATGGCAACAAGTTGGACAAGACCTGCAAGCCGCTGGCATCGACCACCCAGTACAGCTATGCTGTGTTTGATGGTGAGAGCTGCACCTGTTTCAGCATGGTAAAATGCCCCAGGAACAATGTTCTCAATCTCAGCCACAGTTCTGGCTGATTTTTTTACTGTACTGCATCATTTAAAGGCCTTTTTACAGGTGTACATTTTTGGGAGAATTTAACAAAAGTAAAATTTTGGAGCAGCATACAACCCTAGAAAGCGTAGCTGCTTTTTAATTGTATGTCCTGTTCAGTTTATAAATATTTTTTCATTCTTTTAATAGGTAATCACTACTATTACCTGCCCTGGGCCAACACAAAACCAGTTGTAGTTCTAACATCGTTTTGGGAGGACATAAGTCATCGTTTAGATGCAGTGAACATCCTTCTCTATATCTCTGAACGACTGGTAAGAGAACATACTTGGGATTGTGGCTGTACTGTATAAAACACCTTTGAACTTGTTTTGGGCCAAAATTAACTCCTCAAATCAAAGTAGTTTTTTAATAGCATGATCTACTTTGTGCTTTCAGCAATCTAATATCACTTCCTTGAAGACTGCCATACTAGCAAAGGCCTCAGACAATCGTCTGGCTGAGATTTGGCTCAAACTGGTGAACCAAATCATTGAGGACCTTAGCAGGTAGAGAAAGTTGTGACTTGCTGATAAAACTGACACTGCAGTACAACAAAGTTGTGTTAAAAAGCTGAGCCCTTTTGTACTTATTTCAGCTTGAAAATGCCAGACCTGGAGGGGGTGTCAAACCTGACATTGCTAGATTTTCAGATCAAGAAACTGCGCGATAGCACCATTGTGGCCATTTGTGAGGCAGCTAAGCGTATGCTGGAGGAAGCAACTGATGTCAGTGCCACGCTGTCGGATATTGAAGATTGGCTGGAAAGGCTAAAACAATTGGCTGTAGAGGTCGGGAACCTGAGTTTTCACTTAAATTATGCAAATTTTGAAGCAGAAATGATGTGGAACAACTGACCTTGGCGCATATCCTGGCAGCCCGCGAACAGCATGCCAGATGTGATTGTTTGGATGCTCCGAGGGGAGAAGAGGGTGGCCTATGCACGAATCCCTGCCAACCAAGTGTTGTACTCTACCTTCAGCGAACAAGCCTGTGGGCAGTACTGCGGAAAAATCCAGACTATCTTAATGCAGGTACTGTGTAGTTCAGACCTTAAGACCCTCTGATTAGTTTCACACAGCTCCTGTTGAGGAGACAATCTTACACTGATGTGTTTTTGCAGTACCCTATGGACAAAAATGAAGGATTGAAGATTCCAGTTCAAGTCCGTGTCAACATGTGGTTGGGTCTTTCCGCGCATGAAAAGAAGTTCAATAGCTTTGCAGAGGGGACGTTCAGTGTTTTTGCAGAAATGGTAATCACGATACTTAAAAACAGTCAAAAATCTTCAATTATTTTTGCATGTTGTTCAGCCCCAAATTACTGGAACTGACAGTAATGTGTTGGATTGTGGTGTAAATGGCTAATCATTCCCCTCCCTTCAGTATGAAAACCAAGCGCAGGTGTTTGGGAAGTGGGGCACCACTGGACTGGTAGGGCGGTATAAATTTTCTGACATGACTGGGAAGCTGAAGCTGAAGCAGGAGTACTTCCTTCCCCCCTCTGGGTGGGAGTGGGACAAAGACTGGTTCGTGGATCCAGATAAAGGGTGAGCAGCAGTCATGGGACTTGTTTTTACTGCACAACTTCCTTGGCTGTTTCTGGCAGCCCAATGAGAAAGGGCTGAAATTTCTTGTAGCTGCTTGCTTATTAGGTGCCACCTAGCAGTCCACTCCCTATGTACAATAGGAGGAAATGGAGTATATTTGGCATTCTGCCTGATAGCGCCAGCTGCTGGTGTTCTTGTTGGTATTCCTTGCTGTTTAATTAGTCTGCCATCCGCAACACATTTCAAACACTACAGCGTGCTTAGTGTCAATCTGGCAGGGGTGGAAAACCTGTTTCCCACTGCCGTCTGTGAGGTAGAGGGGGGTCAATGGCTGATATGCTGCTGGGTTTCTGCCTTGGCCAGGCTGCTGACAGAGGCTGATGCGGGGCACACTGAGTTCACCGATGAGGTCTATGAGAATGAGACGCGTTACCCTGGAGGAGAATGGAAGCCCGCTGCTGAACCCTTCACTGATGTGGTAAGCAGAACAAATTTGCTGATAAATGCTAACATTAAAATTGCATTGAAATCTATTATACAAAAAATATGAGCATTGCTAACTTCTGAAAAGAATTTTTATTTTAATAGCTTTTGACAACTTGAATCTTGGATAAAGAAGGGCTGAAACTATGTGCTGAATTGGTGAATGGGAATGTTGTGGCTTGTGGTTTACAGAATGGGGAGAAGGCCCCAAGCCGCACGGAAATAGAGTGTCCCTATGGCTGGCAATGGCAGGATGACTGGAGCGTCGACATAAATAGGGCTGTGGATGAGAGAGGTAACATTTTGCTTGCTCATCCACCAATAAATAATTTAATTCAAAAAGGATTGTTCTGTGTCCTTGAAGTGTTCTTGAAGCCATATTATAAATGCAATTCTAGGATGGGAGTACGGGGTCACAATTCCACCAGATGACAAGCCCCGTTCCTGGGTACCAGCAGAGAAGATGTACCATGTTCACCGCCGGAGGAGAATGATCCGGCCACGTAAGAAGGTTGCAGGTGCTGGAGTGGCAGTGGAGGTCAGAATCAAGTACCTTCTTTTAATGCAATATTAAAAGTTGTGTCTTTTTCAGAAGGATGCTTATATATGTCATGCACCACTTCCTGATTGGTTGACAGAAGCGAGACCAAGGGGATGTGGAGGGCTGGGAGTACTCCTCTCTGATCGGGTGGAAATTCCACAGGAAGGAGCGCTCCTCAGACACGTTCCGCCGCAGGCGCTGGAGGAGGAGGATGGCCCCTGCAGACCGCCTTGGAGCATGTGCCATCTTTAACTTGGAAGGGGCACTGGTGAGCAAGTTTCCATATACAAGCAGTACTTTATGCATTCTGCTGAATTTCTTTTGACATTTACTTACAAATATCCCTGAATATTTATTTAGTTAAGGTCTACATAAATAAGCTGTAGTGCACAGGGCAATTTGTAGTACTGTACTTAAAGCTGGGGTTTAAAGATACGGGAAAAAGTGACCTATTCAAACTGAATCTCGGCTGTAAAAAAAAAAAAAAAAAAAAAAAAAAAAAAAAANTTGCTCAGCTATTGCTTCTGTCTCCGGTTTTATAGATTTACAAAAGTGTGTGTGTGTGTGTGTGTGTGTGTGTGTGTGTGTGTGTGTATATATATATATATATATATATATATATATATATATATATATATATATATATACACACACACACACACACACACACACACACACACACACACACTTTTGTAAATCTATAAAACCGGAGACAGAAGCAATAGCTGAGCAATGATATGTATTTATGGTTTTTAGGGGATTGATGAAGAGGCCAAAGACTCCAAAACGGATGGCTCAAAGATGTTTGGCGCAAACACTCCCACTGTTTCTTGCAACTTCGAGAGTGAGTTTTTACTTTTCACTGGTGGTCCTGCTACTGTAACAGACCACCACACTGCTGGCCTGCTGGGACTGTCTCTGTATTCCAGGTTATAAACATAAAAAGCAGAGTACTTTGAGTGATTCACATATTTTTATACTACTTCTCAGGTTGTCAAAGCATGGCCTACTTCTGTAATGACATTAGATTGTCTTTGTAGGATCCTACAAGTACCATTTGAGGGTTTATGTTTACCAGGCCAGAAACCTCCTTGCTATGGACAAAGACAGCTTTTCAGGTATACCATTTGCATTTAAAAATATTATGTTTACCTACATAACTATGATGTGGTGAATTGAGATTTTTTTGTGGGTATAATTATAAATAAGGATGAAATGAATGAAAGTGTATTGGTAACTAATACTGTTTTCAATTTTGCCTATAGCCCTGCTGGAAATTAGTGTTTTCATCATTCTTCCTGACAGATCCATATGCCCACGTGTCCTTCTTGCACATGAGCAAAACTACCGAGATCATCAAATCCACTTTGAATCCAACGTGGGACCAGACCCTCATCTTTCCAAACATAGAGATCTATGGGGAACCACAGACCATTACTCAAAACCCACCCAACATCATCTTGGAGTTGTTTGACAGTGACCAAGTGGTATGTTGTTCTGGATTCAATGTGAGATCAGGCATAAAGTCTGTGATTTGTGTGGCACTTGCAGGAATCTCCAGAAAGAGTCCAGAGATCCATTCTGGGGATCAGAAGAGGTTTAAATCTAGGTTGAAAACTTTCATGACTGCACAAAAATTACTGTTGTAAATTACGAAGTGTTTTTAGACTGATAATGCAGTATATACACACATTCAGCAGCTGACCCCATGCTCTTATGGGTAGTTTCATGATGTTCATGATGGACCTTTCCATGTCTGTACTCTAGGGCAAGGATGAGGTGATGGGCCGCAGTATGTTTTTTCCCATGGTGAAGCTGAACCCCAGCACAGCAGTGTCTCCCAAACTCATCTGGTACCCCATCAACCAGAAGGGAAGAAATGCTGGGGAGGTGCTTCTGGCTGCAGAACTCATTCTGAAGGACAAGGCAAGTCCAAGTACCCTGATTTCTGTTGTGGTGTGTCCTAGCACCAGTTTCTCAAGGGTGTGAGGCCTTTTTGAAGATAAGCTAATAAATTCCTGTCCATTCCTGCTTTCCTTAACCTGCAGGGGAGTGAGACGGAGCTTCCCATTGTCCCTCCCAAAAGGGGAGATAGTCTTTATATGGTTCCTCAGGGGATCCGACCAGTGGTGCAGCTCACGGCCATTGAGGTAAAGTTCCTCTTGATCCTCGCAGAGAGCATGTGGAGATGATTGTGACCAAAGTGTTCATGTCATATTTTTCCAAAGACATGTCACTGAGGATATGGCATGAGGGGATCTACATTAATTGATTCACAAACTAGTTTTGCTATTTTTTTGTGCCCCAGATTCTAGCCTGGGGTCTGCGCAACATGAAGACCTACCAGCTGTCCCCAGTCACTTCTCCTAGTCTGGTTGTGGAGTGCGGAGGGGAGATAGTCCAATCAGCTGTCATCAAAAACCTGAAGAAGAACCCAAACTTCCCTGGATCAGTCCTCTTTTTAAAAGTGGTAGGGAAACTGCCCAAACTAATGAAAGTGTGAAAATAATTTTTGAATAACATTTAGAAAATGTCACATTTTAAACTAAAACTGTATAGCAGCCTATTTAAATGCGTATTGGCTACAACTTTTAAGTGACAAGCTTTTTGTGTTTCGGTGTGATTCCAAGGTTCCAACGTTGCTGTGTGAGTATTGCATGTCATGTATGATGAGAAATTATTTTGGTTTGAGGAGGAATGTTACTTGCTTTTAAAAACACACTTCCTCAGCTCCTTCCTAAAGAGGAGATGTACACGCCTCCCATCGTGCTCAAAGTGATTGACCACAGGCCCTTTGGGAGGAAGCCAGTTGTGGGACAGTGCACTATTGACTCTTTGGAAAAGTTTCGCTGTGATCCCTATATGACCCAGGCTGAAGTGGCCATGACCTCAAAAGGTAATGAAGTCATGCTAATACATACTGCCACCTGTTGGTCAAAATGAGTTTGCGATGACCCTAAATAAATGCAGTTCATATTCATAAGCATGTATTTCAGGACAAATGCGTCATTTTAAATGAAATATTATTTTAATTTTTTAAAGTGGCTTTGATGGCTGCTGCTCCTCCACACACCATCATCGATATGGAAGATAGGAGGCCACTGCTGGAAGCTCAGGTACCGCATTTTTTTTGTAAGAATTTGGAAGACCTTTAGTAACATTGTTTATGCTCACATGCTGTATGTCTGAATTGTCTTCCTATGTTAAAAAGTATTTAATTATTGCTCTCTGAATGTGTAACTGGTGTGGTTTAGTGAATGTGAAAGATGCATCGTCTTGTGTAAAGAGGTGAAGCTCCAATGGAGAGGACTTTCTCAGCCTGGTAAAAGGTTCATAGTAAACTGTTTGACTTGCAGTTTACATACAGTATGTCTGCGGCTATCGGAAAAATGGTCCCCCCAGCTGCCCAACTTGTATGTATTGTCGAGAGCTGAAACTGTGCTCCAGGTTTCTCTGATGGAAGTTTCTTTTCTCCCTTTTTTCTCTTAAGACGGATCATGGGCTTAAAAGTGCTACAGGAGTAAGTATGATGTTCAAAGTCAAACCCAATTAAAAAAGAGATTTAGATTTGACCAATCTGATTTGATCAAAGTAAACATGAGGGTTTCAAATTGACTTACATCTGGTGTTGGCCAAGAGTTGAATGGAACTTGATTTATAGATGTGGTTTGTGTTCAACTATTGTCATAAATGCTATCAATACACTCATCCCTTCAACTCTGGTACAAAAAGCCCAAACAGTCATAAAATTGTATATTTTAAAAGAAAGATTACTGTCACAAATTACTTTATTTTGACAAACATAATGACACATCCAATTTTAATACATTTATAATATATGTGTGTATATTATATATATTTATGTGGGTGTGTGTATGTATGCTGGAGTTGAAGGACCACATATGCATGAAATGATGTAGTCTGGTGTAGAGATATACTGGGTTTGAATGAAAAAGCACAGTCAATTTGAAACCCTTAAAAAACATTGTTAACAAAAATAATGACTTGGACTTCATACAAACCCTTCAGCTGGTATGCTTTATTATTACTTAAACTACCTGCACAAATCAAGAAAAACAAATGTGTTTACCTGTAATACAGAAAGTCAGTGAAATGGTTTTTCAGCTTAGTTAGTTAAATACTGGTTGTTTCACATAGTAGTAGTAAACCTAAACATACTTTAGTAAAATTTTGTCAGGCATTCTGTATTACTGAGCACAGATTTGGCCATTGAAACAGCTGATGCTTCCAGCTGCATATATCTGTACTTCTGTACAATGAAGTTGTATTAAATCTCTGACCAAGGCAGATACTGGGGAAACCGAGGGTCTGTTCCACTGGCCTCATCATTCTGCAGTCATTATTTATTTTTTTTTATTTATTTTTTCTCCCCACTCCCCTCAATAGCTGAACAAAATTTTAACTGAAAGTAATACACTAAAATAAAATGATTTCGAATGAGAATGTGTGAAGATGTATATATTACTAAAATTGAAATGCTTTATAATCATACAAAAATTGAAATACCAGTAGAATGTCTGGTATATAATTACTCTGATTTTTGAAGAAATTTGTTCTTTTTTTGGTGACTATCCAGTTGTGAAACTGTAGTTTTAGTTTGATTTTGTTGCTAATTAATTTTCATTGTTTATTTTCCCCACCTAATATTTGGATTACCGTTAACAGCAAGCTAAAAAGGTGAGAATCATGTTGTATCAATGTTTGGATATTTAATCGTGAAGTTGGCCTGATATTGCTGAGTTAAAATTTTCTCGATGACTATAGGAAAAAGATACTATTGACTGGTGGAGTAAATTCTATGCTTCAGTTGGGGAACATCAAAAGTGCGGCCCTTACCTGAAGAAAGGTTATGATACCCTCAAGGTGAGTTATCATAATTCAGTGCTATGTACTTGCTGGTGTATAAACTACTGAGATCATAGTTGTATGTGTGACAAACAGAAAAACTGAGCTAAGCACAAAAAGATACAGATGCAAGGTACTGTACACGTAATATTTTACGTATGTATGTTTCTTATAAACTTTAATTGGCATATGTGGGTACTGTCTCCACTGTCCCCTTTTTGGTTGTATTTATTCAAAGGGATACATTTTGAATAAGTGAATGTGTGGTAAGTTTATGACATTAGTTAAGTGGCTATGCATTTTACGTATTACACGAATGTTGAGTTACAATTGCCAGCAGAATTGCAACAAAAAATGATGAGTTTGAGGTGCAGTGGTGGCAGAGTCTGGTTCAACAGGACAGGTGGCACTTCACAGAATGCAGATGGTGGTGATCCCACAAATTATCCCTCCTCTACTGCTGCTCCTGCTTCATTTGTGGAGTGCAATGGCTGCACCTCCTAGTTGAAATTGGATGTAAAAATGCTATGCAGTTCTATGAAATAGACTATAACAAGCAATGTTTGAGGACTCTAGTAAGTATAGAGAAATAATACAACTTCACATGGAAATGCATTGTTCTTTGTTTTAGGTGATCATTTCTAGCATGTAAAAACACAAGTATGTTTAAGTGAACACTCCATGTTTACGTATATTTGAGTCCCAGAAATACAAAGTTTGGAGCAATATTTTAAGACTAATGTTTACATGCAAGGTCTTAATTTGGTTGTTTCATACTATAGTGCATATTTTTCCTTTTTTCAGATCTATGACTGTGAACTTGAGGATGTACCTGAGTTCCAGGGCCTCACTGACTTCTGCAACACCTTCAAACTGCAAAGAGGCAAGAATGATGAGGGTGATGATGATCCGGCTGTAGTCGGGGAATTCAAGGTGTGACATGGATTTTTAAAGGAACCCATTGAGTAATTCCATAGATTGGCAGATCCCTGTGTGTTTTTTGTATAAAGAAGGAAATTATTAGTAATTTCTAATTGAAAACTTTACAGACATGTAAATAGACAGATCTTTGCACAATGACCTTTGCAGGGCTCATTCAAAATCTACCCACTGTCAGACGACCCCAGTGTTCCTGCACCTCCGAGGCAGTTCCGAGAGCTTCCCGATAGTGGGCCTCAGGAATGCCTAGTTAGGATCTACATTATCCGATGCATTGATCTGCAGCCCAAGGACAATAACGGCCTGGTGAGTGGTCTTGAAACCTCCAGGTGGATTACAGGAGCTTAGGTGAACCTCAACACTAACTGCAGCCATGTGTTCATGAATTAAATCTCTTCTCCCTTAACAGTGTGACCCTTACATTAAAATCACCCTGGGAAAGAAGTCTATTGAAGACCGAGATGACTACCGGCCGAACACCCTGAACCCTGTGTTTGGAAGGTGATGAGAATGGTTGCTCTGGGTAAAATTGTTATAAACACAAATGCTAAGAAAACTTTAAAAAATAGTTAAGGAAGGTTATCTATTTATTTATGTCTTTGCCTTTAGAATGTTCGAGCTTTCTTGCTTCCTGCCCCAAGACAAAGATCTGAAAGTTTCCATCTATGACTATGATTTGCTGAGCCGTGATGAAAAAGTTGGGGAGACAGTGATTGACCTGGAAAACAGATTTCTCTCTCGCTTTGGTTCCTACTGTGGATTACCCCAGACATACTGTGTGTATGTATTTTTTTGTTTAAAATTCGTAACCTCATTTGCTTAAGCCCCAGTTTAAGAAATCTTTGTGATTTGTAACAGCTACTAGTAGGAGTTTGTTTTTCTTTGAAGTTGGTTTTTTTTTCTTTCTTTCCTCCCCCCTTCCCCTTTGCTTCAAACAGCTCTGGAGTAAATCAATGGCGAGACCAACACAAACCGTCCCAGATCCTTCACAACTTGGCCCGTCTGAAAGGCCTTTCTCCACCAGTCATTGCAGACAATGGCGCCACGCTGTCATTTGGTGGGCAGGAATATACGCTTTCAGAATTTGGTAAGCACAGCTGAAATATTGCTGAAGGGTACAGACTGCAGCTGCAGATTTAAGTTCTTACAGGACCTTCCTTTTGAAGGAACTCCGAGCCGCATTGATTTAAATTTTATAGTTGGCGTTTTGTGTTTGATACAGAGGCCAACCAAGACATCCATGAGCATATGGGCACAGCCAACGAAAGAATTGCTCTGCATGTTCTCAGGAAACAAGGCCTAATTCCAGAGCATGTTGAGACCAGGACTCTGTACAGCACCTTCCAGCCCACACTGTCTCAGGTTTGTCACAATGTGTAGTTACACTTTCCCGACATTTTCCTGAGTTGTGCAAAACTCATTGACGGCAACCACGATTCAAGCCAATCAAAATGCTTTCTGGCAAAAGGAGGCGGGCTTAAAACGTGATCTCCTAGCAACAGTACCGAAAAGCACTTCACTGTTGTTAAAATATTTTTGACAGACGTTTGATCGCAGACACATACACAAGCACCCACCGATATGAGTATCTTTCAGCTGATATTGAATAGCTGCTGTTTTTTCCTACTTAGGGAAAAGTACAAATGTGGGTTGATGTGTTCCCTAAGAGTCTTGGCCTTCCTGGACCTCCTTTTGACATCACTCCACGTAAACCGAAAAAGTGAGAAACTAAGAGTGCTGTCCTAGCATTGAAATCTTACATGTGATTTTTTTTTTTTTTTTTTTAAAGATGCATTTCCATGTTTCTTAAAACAGGCACTACTTGCGTGTTATTATTTGGAACACCACAGACGTCATATTGGATGAAACCAGCATCACGGGAGAGCGTATGAGTGATATCTATGTCAAAGGGTAACATGCTTAGTAGTCCTGTTTATATAGGGCTGTTCTCAAATGAGGATTTATGCCTGTTGTGTTTGTTGGGAGTTGATATTTGTGTTATGATGAATATTGATGCTCATGTGGTCAGTTTTTCACTTAATAAACAGCTGGATGACAGGCATGGACGACAACAAGCAGAAGACTGATGTCCATTATAGGTCCCTGGATGGAGATGGCAATTTCAATTGGAGATTTGTCTTTGAGTTTGACTATCTGCCTGCTGAGCAACTGTGTCTTGTTTCCAGAAAAGTAAGTTGCAACACTTTGAAGTAATAATTTAAATTTTTCTTTCCTTTTTGTGGTACTAATCCACTGTATCTATAATAAAAGCAAAAAAAAAAACATTCACATGTTCTTTCATTCACTTTTTTTCCCCATTTAGGAGCACTTCTGGAGTCTTGACAAAACGGAGTTCAGGATTCCACCAAAGCTGGTTATCCAGATATGGGACAATGATAAATTCTCATTGGATGATTACCTGGGTAAAACAGGAGTTCTGTATTTCTTTTGTTTTATTACTTACACAGGAATCCCTAGTTGTAGAATGCTGTTAGTAAGAACCAGATTAATTAGCTGCTTTCTATAACAGGCAATATTGAGCTGGATCTGTTGGACCTCATCCTCCCTGCTAAAACTCCAGAGAAGTGTCATTTAGAGATGCTGCCAGACATAATGGGCAGTGCTCCTCGCAAAAACAAAGAAGCAACCTCCCTTTTTGCCCAGAGGTCTGCAAAGGGCTGGTGGCCATGTGTGATTGAACAGGATGGGAAAAAAGTGCTTGGAGTGAGTGATTTGTTTCTGCTTCATACTCTGTTAGGCTTTCTGTGCCATCCCTTTTGCCTGAACCCTGAGTTCTTTTTAAAATGTTATCCATTTACTTTAATTGATGTTTAAACCATGGCGTTTTCCACAGTTCATATTTACTGTTCCTGTCTAACAATGCTGCTTTATTTGTGTGAATCACTATCTTTTTGGTCTCAAGTTATTCTTCCCAATACCAAAAATGCTAGCTGTGTTTAAAATATAAAAATTGTTAAAGTATTAAATCCTATGTTTGGCTTATTGTTCCATGCTCAGGGGAAGGTAGAAATGACCCTGGAAATAGTTAGTGAAAAGGATGCAGAGGAGAAACCTGCTGGGAAAGGCAGGGATGAACCCAACATGAATCCAAAGCTGGATCCTCCAAAGTATGAGTCAATAATACCACCGATATATTTATTGTTTTAGCCAGTTGAATGTCACGCTCAGTCACCTTCTCATTTTCTTTCTCCTAATTCTGCAATAGACGCCCAGAAACGTCTTTCTTCTGGTTCACAAATCCATGCAAGACCATGAAATTCATAGTGTGGCGCAGATTCAAATGGATCTTTATTGGGCTCATTATTCTAATACTTGTGCTGCTCTTCTTTGGGATCCTCCTGTACTCAATACCGGTAAGAGGCCTCTTCTATATTAATATACAAAATGGATTAAAGTTATCAGTTTTGATGTATTTTGTGCAACATGTAAAATTTGACGTCATGGTAGATTCATGCTAGGTTTTTGTGATAAGTTCAAAATATCTAGAAGTCTTGGTATAATGCTATATTCTCCTACTTTCTAATGTTCACATCTATCACACTTGTATTATTAAATCTAAACAATTAACTTGGTGTTTTTTTTCCCCCCCATTTCAGAACTATCTATCAATGAAAATTGTAAAGCCATGAATTAAACTGACAGATCAGAGGATTCTACAGCTGGCACTGGAACACACCTTTAATACTTTTTTTAAAGCATGTTGTTCATATATATATTTACATCCATATTTTGAATATTTTCACCATTTTTGTTATAACAATAGATTGTTTGTTTGAAATATGCACATTTCTATGGTTAGTCATTAAGGATTAAATGACCAAAAAGTGCAGTACACTGTAATG
The DNA here is from genome assembly GCA_900497675.1 of Arapaima gigas. Lineage (NCBI taxonomy): Eukaryota > Metazoa > Chordata > Actinopteri > Osteoglossiformes > Osteoglossidae > Arapaima > Arapaima gigas. The sequence continues at coordinate 1,107,225 of UFQX01000127.1, read as the reverse complement.
CCAAAATATTTGCACAAAGTAAGTGAACTCTTATATCTGTTATGGAAATGTATTTTTATATGTATGGAAGTTTTAAACAATGTACTTTACATTCCATGCTTTCAGTGGAGAGGAAAGAGAAATGAATTAAATGTTTAAGTATTTACCAAAAGATCAATAAAATACCACTTTCAATTAGTAAATGTTTTCTTACGCAGTTTGGTACAGCACCAGTTAACAACATTAAAGAATGCTTTTTCTGCATTAATCTGTGTTCAGTGTATAAAAAAGTCATAATTGTACTTTTTCTTTGGCTTTCTCTCCCAAAGATGACACACACTAACCATGATGTCAAATCTGGAGTCCTAAATGCATTAATCTATAAAAAGTCTGATTTTCACACTGATTCATAGTTGACCAGATTATTTTCACTTGCTTCCTGCATTGGTACACCAAAGCCATCTTCTGTTGTCTTCCTCCTGTATGCTGGAAATTATGAAATTTGCTCATTAAATATTGTTGCTGTTAAATGATGTTGTTTTTAGATGTCTCCTATTTCACTTTATTTTTTATAGCATTTACAGTATTTAAGCATAGTGCAAGTCACATTTATACCTTTATGAAGATAAGAATAAATCACATCAATCTACATGTTATAACTTTTCACACTTGAAAAGGGGAACCAGAGAATTCATTTTCTAAGTGGTTTTGTTCATATTTAATGGAATAAAATTAATCTCATTTCCTCTGATCTGCTAAGAAACCAAGACTTGAATGATACTGCTGAAACTCTTAAATTCCAACGTTTTTATATAAGGCTAATGTTGACACAGTTTAATCCTCAATCCGTGGCTTTAAAGGCTTATGGTAATTCACAATATTCATGGAACCTATATAAATGAACCGTTACAGTACCGTTGTGTTTAAGTGGTGTATATGTACAAAAGGGCCAAAAAGGAATATTTTCAACGCCCAGGCAGGCAATAACTGCTACTAAATGTGCTGCTGTTATATTTTCAATAGGTAACTACACTCAACCTATAATCAAACACAACCGCTGCCGGGTCTGCCATCAAACGTCTGTCGAAAATATTTTAACAACAGTGAAGTGCTTTTCGGTACTGTTGCTAGGAGATCGCGTTTTAAGCCCGCCTCCTTTTGCCAGAAAGCATTTTGATTGGCTTGAATCGTAGTTGCCGTCAATGAGTTTTGCACAACTCAGGAAAATGTCGGGAAAGTGTAACTATACATTGTGACAAAGCGGGTGCTTGAATGATGAACTTAATAATGGACATTTCTTTATATTAGAGGGTTTGGATTTCCCTTGTAACGAACCCAAATGTAAAGCTGTGTCACAGTATTGTTGTTTGACTACCTGTCAGTGTTTCGACCTTTGTCGAGACAGCATTCTCCCTGCACGGTCTGCTGTGGCACTTCCCGGCTACGTTGCTAACTAGCCAGGAAGCTAACTGGGAACTCGCAGTATTTTCTTTACCTGTGTTCCTAAATGCACATATTGATTAGATAGCGCATGGCTGCTGAAGCTGTATTAGAACACATTCTGAAGCTGAGAAAAGGAGGCGCCTGCTTTGTGAAATTTATCACCACAAACCGCCGTTCAGACGTCTCCCTTCTAACTAAATTTTTGTTGTAAGTATGTTTACTAATTACATTGACTCGCGTTATAATCGACTTTTTTGGTGATATAAAATATTTGCGCTTTACTTTCTAAACACCTAACAACATCTAATGTGTTAGAAAAAGAAAAGCTGGTAGTGGGCATGTAGATGGTGTATACACTGGAATTTTTGCTGTTCTGATGGGGTAGTTATGGATATATGTCCCCTCTGCCCTCTCCAGCATGACTTCTCTGTCTGACTGTGATCTGCTGAAAAGGTCAGGATCTGAAGACCTGCATTCACCTGCCAGTGTAGGGACAGGAGAGACCAAGACTTCTGAGCATCAGTGGCCATCAGGTGTCAAAGTACGGAAGGAATCACAACGTGAGCTAATCAGTTTATACATCACACGTCTGATATGTCACGCCCATACAGGTCTCTCTGTCTGTCTGTCACATCCTCAGAAGCCTCTCTGATGTTGTCATATACTGAGTTCTCTGAGAGACAATGGCAGTTTTCAACAATTCTGAACAATTGAATCTGTCATTTGTGTATAATCTTACACATTCTGTCTTTCCTCTGACAGGGCAGTTTTGTTTCTATGTATACAATCGTATCTTACGAAAATGTACCTTATAATACACTTTTGTATTTGTATTTTGTCACTGTATTCAAGTTGTAGTTAATTGACAGATGAATGCTAAGTAGATAAGTATATTTTGACCTTTGTTCTCAAGTTGTGCTGAAACTCCTTTTCCACCTTTGCTGCTGTTCTAATTAGAAGTCAAATTGAAGATCCCACATGTTTATGCTGTGAAGATGGAGGAAGTGATGATGGACATTGACAAGTAATTTGCTTTTGTATAGTTTGTGTGTTTTTTTAAGATACAGTACAATACTGTACAATAATTAAACATTTTAACTAGATGAGCTGTGATGAAGTGCTTAGCTTGTAGTATGTTTATAATGTACTGTTTTGTAATTTTAGTTTATTAGTCTATAGAATGTATTAAATATATCTTTTTGACTTTCAATTAACATATTTTTCTTTAATTAATTTAAAGAATTCTGCAATGCTCGTAGTTTTTCCTAACAGAGGCTTGTTTGACAGCACAAAACCTGAAGAGCATATTAGTATATGCAAGGAGAATCTGGGTACTTCTGGTCCTGCTGTTTCGGAAAATGCAAACTCTGAGGTGAAAAACACTCCGGCTGTAACTCCACCTGTCAGAACAAAGTTGGCCAGCAAGAGAAGCTTTGTGGATGAGCAGAAACCCAGGAAGCCGAGTTTAGACGACTTTCAGGAGAAATCCACGGATGTGTCTCAGGCAAGCTCAGGTGAAGGGCAGGAAGCATCACAGGATGTGGAAATGGAGAGTCCTGAGAGTCCCACCTGCCCCTTGCTGTCGTCAAACCCTGCTGAAGACCAGACCGCCATGGACTCCCAACCTTCTTCCAATTCCAGAGCTGGCAGTAATGAACCCCTTTCAAAAATCAGCAAAGATGTCAAAGGTTGTGATAGCAAACTGGTAACTGGGTCTGAACTCAAGGATCCTGTTGATTATGGAAAGCTAGAATCTGCAGGCCCTTCCTCAGCTGCACCCAAAGGTCCTGTCAAGCGGGACACCAAAATCACAGATTTCTTCTCCCGAATTCAGCCCCCGCCACCTACAAGGTATGACACTGCCTTTTTGTCTGTTTGTGTAATGGGTCATAAGCTGCTAAATTACAAAATAGTCAGGCAATCTCTGGTGCTATGGTTGATGGTCTACTGTTGGACTCTAGGTTTCAAAGAAAAAAGCAATTTCTGTGCAAAAGTAGAATCCATAACAAGAAGCGTTATGTAATTAGATTAACTACACTCTGCAAGTTTTACATGTGTATCATGTACTGGTGAACACACTAGTGCATGTCTGATACAGTATGTGATCTGTTTTGGAAGTTTTACTTACACTTTCTGTTATATATTCATACCTGAGATATCCATGGAGATGGGAGAATTTGAGGAGTTCGATTTAATACCATTACTTCATCTTATGAGCCATTTATTTGCTTTTATAAGGATTGAATTTGAACTTTTTGCTTCTAGCATATTGTTTATAGCATATTGATTTTTTAAAAACTCTTTCCCCTGTGGTAGTACTGAGCTCTCTCCCTTCTTCTCATGTTTTGCCATTTGTGTGTCTCCTGCTATTTTTGTCTGTGCTCAGCCATACCTTGGAAGTCCTTTTGAAAAAGAATTAAATTACTAAAATATTCATTCCTTTTGTTGTGTTTTCACTCAAGACAAATGTAATTTTTGTAATATTAAATTAAATACAGAATGTTTGATTTTTTTTTTTTTTGAAATTATAGCTATAAAATTTCCCAGTTTTTTGTGACCACAATAAAAGCAGTTTGGATGAAAATCCAAGTTTGACTGAAGCCAGTCTGTTTTTGGAAATTTTTAGGAATCATATGAATTCTATTTAATATGGTTTCCATGTAAGTCCTATGTTTTCCTCCTTTGATAACATCGGAGATTTGGTGAAACATTGTGGAGACTCTGCTCCGCTTTATGGCAAAAGATGTGAGACCCGATGTGATGACTGTTTTAATTTTTGTATACACAGCATTCCAGCTGTAGCCGAGATGCAAGATGGGAGCAGCAGCTCTACCCCTATGGAGGCCAAATGGCTTGGGACCCCCTTGGAGGAGCTGAATAGAATGCCACAGTGTAGCCTGCCCCTGCCATACCTGAGGGCAGCTGACAACCATACCGTTATGATAAGGGTTAGGCTTATCACTGATGCATACTATCCATCTTGTGTTGAATATGCTTAAGAAACATAAATTGGTCCATGGGTTGTTCACAGAATCCCCATCAGCAGAGATAGATGACTGTTCATCCTTCCTCAGTTGCTGTGGACACTGTGCTTGTGAGGGGGTGGGGGTGGTAAAGGATTTGAAGGATGAAAGTGTGAAAGGTGTCCTTTAATATGCTTAATAGCTCAAATTGTTTGCAAGTCTAAACATGATACCACAATTAAATAATTGTAATTAGTAAAAGATTAATATGCACATATTGCTCAATTTATTCATTGATGTGGTTTCATTTTTTTATAAACATTAGATAAATCTCTATATTGAATTGAATAGTTGCTGTAAAATTTACATTATTCTGTTGTCATCAGTTGTTTATCTGATGCAGCTGACAGTGTTCCTCTAATCTGGGAACATCAGGGACAAGGCAGTCAGCTTCTAGACATTTATTGGACTTTTATTTGTTTGTTTTATTATTAACATGACACTATTTTAACATTAATCCATCTACTTTAAAATGGCTGAAAATATAAAGCTATCTTCACTACCTCTTGTTTAATCTGCTTTGTATGCCATTACGCATGCTGGATGGTGCTGTGTTTCTCTTGTGCATCAGGTGGCATATCAGTGTAATGGAGGATAGCATGGGAAGAAGGTATTAAAAGTTTGCCCTTAAATACAGAGTGTGTATTACTTGCAACTGAGGAGACCAAAAATTGGTACCAAGGAACCAATTAATTTATTATGCAAAAATGTAATATAACAGGTGCCACCATTTGTTCAAATTTAAAATGGATAAACTGGGAAATGTGTGTATCTTCTAAAATTTGAAATTGATGTTTGTAACATAAGGTATCAAGGTAGTGTGTAATGTCAGCACAGACAGAAGGTCAGGGAACGCTATATCAAACCAGAAACAAGGATAAACTTTGTGGTGAACAATCTGGTTGTGGTCTCGTTTAAAAAACGGAAAACTAACTTGTGCTTTGGGCATTTCATGGATTATTTATGTAAAGAGATTGATTTGAAGTTAAATATAGAAGATATTTGACTGCTGTATATTTTTGATGAAGGAAGGATTTTGAAACAGATTGGTGTAATTGCTCTGTGGTGATGCCTTTGTTTGTGTGCTTGCTGACAGACAGACCTGCTGAGAGAGGGAGAGGTTCCTGTTCCATACCCGACCCGGTTTAAGGACACATGGGATGATGTGAATGTGAAAATGCCCTGTTCAGAGAAGAACCTTTTCCCACTAGAGAACGAGGTAACAGCCTGGAGAGCTGTGCACGTATGAGCTGTCACTGTCACCAGCTCTGTGCTATTGAGCCACTGTGGTGAAAGCCCAGTCAAGGCCACCGGATCATTTTCTTCTCAACATTAAGACACCAGATCACACAAATAATCATGTCAGTTGAATGTAGTCTGTACTTTTTCCTAATTAATGAATGGTTTACTGGTAGCAAATTTGGGAAGGCTTGTAAAATAAAATGCTTTGTAGAACCAGAGTGGTGGACCCATGAGAGCACTTCTTAACTGGGATGCTTGACAGTTTATTAATGAACACTGGTCTAGGCTTGTGGCTGCTCATTTGCATCATTGTGCTTAGTATGTATTTACATTGGGGTTTTTCTTTCACAGGAAGGAAGCGGGGTGCAGAGTCGATGGGAATTAATTCAGAAAGCTTTGAAGACCGAGTTAAAAAATACTAATGATATAAAGGTGAGAATTTTAAAGAAATGTACTCATTACGGTCATGTAAACTCCTTATTACACAGTGTCTCTTCTAAAACACAAATTATTTTCTAATTAATAAGAAGCATGGGAAATTATAATATCTCTACTGGTTTAATGCTAATTTTAGATTGAATCTCACCTTAAATTTTGCTGTTTTTACCAGATGGTTTTGCAAAATGGGACATGAATGTTAACTAGACAGACAGCTCTGTGTTGCAGGTTAAGCACCTTTTTCATGAACACAGCTGCTCTGTCTCATTCATTCTTCCATTCTCATGAATAAGATGCTGTCTTGAGTGGAGAGTTGTCAACATTACAGTACACCGCACTTATTGCTTGTAGGATCTGTTTAGGGGTTTTAAGAGAATAGCCACAAGGTGGCATCACTGTCCAAAGCACAATTAAACACTCAAAAGCCCTTTATGTTTTTTAAAATGACTGACTTTTTTAGCAGTTACATTATTATTAGCTATATTTAAGTATTTTTTTCCTGTTGATAAGTTGTTAGTGACATGTGTATTATGGTGACATCTACTTGGGTAAAATTTGAAAAATGCTGCATTTCAGGGGGCAATATTAAAATACAACACAACGCATGCAAAGAGGTGGGACTTCAGCGCACTGAATGCTCTTTGCAATAAGGTATGTAATGCAGCTCATAGAAGTTTATTTGTGGATGTGTATTTAAATTTTTATTGATTGAATTTTGAACTCCCTCCATCCCATTTATACAATGTATAATGTATTATGTAAACTGCATTTTGGAACTCAGACTTCTCTGTATCAATAGTAGGCATCCTAGTTCTGCAGAAACTCAGGATTAGACAAAAGCTAACATGACAGTACAAAATGTGTTTTCATAACAATTTATATCAGCAAAGCTTTCATTCATTTGGAAAACAGTGTTTTGTTTTACTTTTTTCCTCAGTTTAGTATAGGGTGCAGTTGTTCCTGCTGAGTAAAAATACAGTATTTTTTACTTAGTAGTTATAGATTTGAAATGATTTTAATGATCTTTTAGTCTTGGGTTATTATTTGCTACATATCCTACTGCATGTGGCTGAGGTGACACTAACACATAAAAGGGTAAAATTTTATGTCTCTGGATAAAAGCATTGGCTAAGCATTGAAGTAATGAATAAAAACACTACCTGTGCAGCCGTGAAATAACTTCTTTGGGGGAAATGTCTGGATCTTGTTAGATGTTATGGCACCACGAGAACAGTTTATTTTGCTGTGTGCTCTTGCTGTCTTAGCCTGGCTAATTAAGGTTTATTTATATGGGCCATATGCACAAGTGGTCTCGCCAGTTTGCGTCAACCCTCGTGGAGTTTGTGCTTTCCTATTAAGCGATCCAATTAAAGCAGACACGCCAAAGCATGAAATCAACAGCTGCTGTGCTGGGACTGGCGAGTGGGTGCGATCAATCCACTCGAGCTCCAGTGTTGCAGGTGTGGCATTTTGAAAGTCTGCAGTAGGTCATTTCCACTGACAAGTCAGCAGCTTAAACAGCGCATCTTTTTTCTCCTGGGAATGCTGTCGTAAACTGTTCGCTGTCGTTCAGTCTTCATTTGAAGCCACCCAATTAGGGTCTGCGGTTCATCAGACCTCCATTTAAGTGTGACATGGCTTTTTAATGACTTTTATGGGTGCATCTTCATGTTATGAGTATTAAATGGTAAAGATGTACTTTTTTCTGCGCTGGACATTTCATTTTGCTCAGTGTCCTGGTAATCTCTTAAGTTAACTAGCTAAGCTGTGGATATGATTCATAACTGTTACACCTACAGTCATATTGGAATAAACTAATGATGGGCTCTCTATAGGCACAGAAAGTTCAGTTCCTGTTTTTGCAGATTTGGCTGAACTTGCATATACATTTATGCATTTATTATATGGGTTTCTGCAAAGAGATTGTACAAGTGGATAAATAAATGTGCAATCCTGGAACAGATGAAGAGCTTTAACACATTTATGGAAAGATAGCGATAGATAATGTGATTCATGTTTATGCAAAATATGAGCGTTACGAGCTGAGAAGAGAAGTGGGTCCTGATGGAATGTGTTTTGACACTTGTTGAATGTTGGAAGGGATTCAGCAGTTCTGAGGCACAGAGGTTGCTCACATCAGGGTTGAGACACAGGGCTGATTTAAGACCTTTTATTAGTGGGTCTATCAGGCAGCTAGGATGGAGCATGCAACGCTTATGGCGGGGTGATCAGGCCCTGTAGGCATTAAAGTGCAGATCCTTTGACCAAAGTGTAGGAGGCAACCAGTCGTAAACTTAATTTGAGCAGTCAGGAAAAGCCAATGAAGAGAAACATTGCACATTTGCATTCTCTTATTGAATGCAGATTTTGTTTTTATTATTAATAAGCATGTATGTGCTGGACTCTTCTCATTCTCAACTAAAATTGTCATTTGTTCCGTCAGTCAGGGTGCCCTCTGCAAGCTTGGGCTGAATGTGTTGTGAGAGTGTGTGATGAAGCGTGGGTGGAGTGGAGTAGTGGAGTGGTACTGCAGTTGTTGGCTGTGATTTCTCCATTACTGTTTTGCCTGGAGCATCCAACCTAATCAGAGGGTCACTGGGGGCGTCCACTTCTCATCACACTCAACCACAACTCCTCACTTCGTGTTCAAGGTGGGAATCAAACTAGCAAAGAGGAAACATTTCTATTATATCCTGTAGCCCTTGCAGTCTGTCTGTCCATCCCTGCTGTAAGTAAACAACTATTAGCTGGAAGAAATGGAGAAGATGTTCTAGTTCAACCAGTGTTTTTTTTTTTTTTGCACGATGGCTGCGATATTGAATGTATTAGTGAAGCTGACCTTCTCAGATTGCTGGAATGATTCAGATTTTATGTAAAAATCAATACCAAAAGTAGATGCATTAGAAAGAAAATAAATGTCAGAGAGAGCAATTATGTGATTATTCAGAATGCCACATGTAGTTGCATGTAAAGACAAAAAATTCTTCACATTGCTTTTGTGCTTATTTTAAATTCTCTATCATGCAAAAAAGCACTGGCTGAACTGGAGCATTTTCCCCATTTCATCCACAATTGACATGTGAAGCTCAAGAAGTTGTGTGTGTCAGAAAACACTGCAGTACGTTTACCTTTCTGATACCACTCTTGTCAAATATTTTATGTTACATATTAAACCTCAATAGTTTCTCTAAATCCTTTAATTTTGCAGTCCCCTCAGGATTTAAGGGTCTTAAGCTAGTGTTCACAACTGAAATTTTATTTTTGCATTTATTCCCAACTTTTCACAGGTTTTTTTTAGTTTTTTTTAACCCCACAAATAGTTTACTACTTACAGATAATAATACATTTTTTCCAGTATTAAAGTATTTAATATTTATTTTTCATTAAAAGATAAGTGGCATACCAGTTCAGATCACTGTCCAAAGCTGCAACCAATGTGACAACAGATAGCAATTGCAAAAAGTTCTACCTTAAGTTGTTCAAAAGAATATCAAAGGTGTAAAAAAAAAAAAAAAAAAAAGAAACACAAAAGGAAGGTGAACAAGCTTTATACGGTCAAGTGGCTTCTACATCTCAAAGTTCNAAAAAAAAAAAAAAAAAAAAAAAACACAAAAGGAAGGTGAACAAGCTTTATACGGTCAAGTGGCTTCTACATCTCAAAGTTCTTTTCCTGTCAGTGAAGTGTTGCCTCTCTGTCACCCTGTACCTCTGTGTAGTATTTTTTCGCTCTCAACAGATACACAGTTGTTTACATTTCGAGATAAATAATATACTACTTAAATAGCTTTAAAAATTTTATATATTCTGATTTTATTATGCTTGTATTGGGTATTACTAAATTTTGTGTGAGCTGTTAGTGAGCACATGCACTGTACTGTAATGCTCTATTGGGCTTTCTTATTTACAATTTCTTATAAATAGCCCTTTCAGGGGACTCAAGAGTGCCCAGGTATGTGCACAAGGCATCCTGGCTGGCCAGAGGGAGGGGCTGCCTCTGGGAGAGACAGACAGTGTGTTCTTGTCCAAAGAACCACCCTGCTGTTTAGCTATCTCGATCGATCTTTTACATTACAGTTATTCATTTTGCACACTCTTTTCTCTAATTCAGAGTGAACAAAAAATGTATCAACAAAGAGTTTATAATGCTTATTGTAAATTGCAGGACTTGCTGAATACAAATTTGATGACAAGCCCATAGTCCTCTCTGTGTCACCTTCAACTTTCAAACTTTTCAATTAACAAACCAAATCTCAGTCCCAGTTAAATTCTTAAGGCGGCCAACTGTATCAGCCATTAGTCACTTTCACCAAAGGGGGTAATTTTACTGCATCAGTTCAGGGTAAGAAACTTAATCAATGGTACTACAGTAAGAGCAGGAACTTGAACCTGGGTCCCTGACCAATCATTGTATGTGTTGTCCTTGATCAAGTTTTTGTTATTCACAGCTTTGCATATCTCTCTCCAGGAACACAGATATGTTTTTGAGAAGATGACCTTTATGTAAAGGCTGGACATTTCATAGATGTTTTAATCACGCTCTAGATGTGTTCTAGCCTGAGTTATATCACAGACAAGAAGTCCAGGGTGAGATCTATTACTCATACTCCGGTGGAGAGTGTGCCTTTGAATTTCTTTGCATTCCTTAACATAGTTTCAGTAGCTGTCAGATTATTCTGGATCAATAGCTTTTCATACTATTTTATAGCTCCATCTAATTCAATTAAACGGGATCCATTAAATCTATACGGACACTAATCAAAGCCATTTGGTGCAGGGCACCCGGTAGTAATGCAGAAGATGGCGTCCTGCCACCTCCTTTGGCGGTGCACTTAGGGAGTAGAGTTATTCCAACAGCTGCTGCCCCTGCCTTCTTCACAGTGCGGAGGCATCTTAGCAGTCAAGGTTCAAACATGTTCCCTTGTATCATTTTCCCTGTTGATTTACCTGTAAACAGCTTAGACCCCTGAGCATCTTTTTAGAGGCCTGCAAAGAATTTGAAAACTAGGTTACCAAAATATTAATAAAAATTGTTGCAATAGGTAGAGTAGTGTAGGTCTGTGGAGAAAAAAAAAATTCATGCAACACACTAGGATTTATGATTCAAAAGTCGATTCACAAATTTCAGGTCTTATTTATTTATTTATCTATCTGTCTTTCTGGTCTCAGTCCCCTCTTTTCTAAATAATGCTGCGTTAAGACAAAACCTTAGAAAAGACTGTACCATGAGTTTGTGTATACACGATTGAGTACAATGTACTGTACTATGGCTCAAAATAGTGCCCCTAACTTAGGTATTAAATTGAGAATTGATTTTGAATTGGGAATCAAATCAAGATGTCAAGAACTGAAATTCAATCAAATCACAAGATTCCCAAAGATTCCTACCCCTAGAGTAGTGGTTACAGGTTTTGTGCAGTGCTTCAAGGACCCAGGTTTGAATTGCTATTCCTGTTGCTGCTCAGCATGGTGCTGCAGCAGGTAACATTGATTTTTAACGTCATCTGGGCTGTGCAGCTGGACTTGGGCTCAAATCTGGCTCAGTCAAAGCAGAGTTTGCAGGTTCTCCCTCTGTTCATGTAGGTTTCCTCTGGGTGCTCTGGTTTCCTCCTATGGTTTAAAGATGTGTTTCAGCTAATTTTGTGACTCTAAATTGCCTGTGTGTGGCTATATCTGTTACATTGCTGTGGTATACAAATAGGCGAATGTAGAAAGTTTATCTACCGCTGTAGTCAATAACCTTGTATGAAAGGTGTCTGCTAAATACTTGTTTATGGTCATCCATCTCCTTGGGGGAAAGCAGCTAAGTTGATAAGTGTAATAATGTTGTTCAAAGATATTGAATTTACAGTTGTGCAAGTATATTGGTTTTTGTTAATGTTTTTGTAGTGGTTCAGTGATCTGCATTTTTGTTTTCAAGCAACAGAGGGCGCTGTTAACTGAATTCAGAGGACTACACACTTTATTGGTGCTTGCGTAGATTTCTGACTTTTTCAGTTGGTATAAATTATTTAGGAAATACCCACTGGATCTTAAATACTGTTTGCTAAGACTGACATCATGTGTCAGTTTATTAGCAATGATCAATAATTTCATTCTTCTACTTAATGGGACAACAGTTTTGTTCTGTATTTGTCACCATATCTGGCAAAATTGAGCAATGCGATTAAATTGATAAATATAAATAATTTTTTAAACTTTATTATTCCCAAAATGGATTATTGTGAACAACTTATTTCTTTGCAGTTTTTTTGCAGTATGAAATATAATACTTATACGAACTGCTAACCTTGTGTCAGTAGTATTCATTTTAGGCACTGGGTAAACTTTATGAGAACATATTTGCTTACAAAGTGAAGTAAATTTAAAGTCTGACAAAATCAAATATTTAGTTAACTTGAATTTTTTTGTGCAGTCAACATATCTAAAGGGATGAAAATATGTAGACATACTACCTCATGTTACCTGTAACACACGTCAGATCAATACTCATTTTAGTTATTTGACCAGGATTGTTTGTTACACAATTTTTGTGTGCCATTTTGTTCAGTGACACAAGATATCATAATATTTAAGTTGACACCTTCACACTGTCACTGACTTCTTTATATAGATGAGGTTAACATCACAGTGGTCGTGGTTTTATGTCTGTAAGTACTACATTAGATTTGGTATGCTATAATATGCAGCTGTTAATTAAATATTAATTTAAAAAGTTAAATGTAGTGATGAATTAAGTATTTTCATTAGTTTTAAAGGATTCGCCCAATTTTGCTTAATGATTCTGTGGTTAACGATAATGGATGGATGAGTTTTTGTTCTTAAGGTCAGTTGCTGGATAAATGGAGGTGTGGAGTTTTCTTCACTTACTTCTTTTCATTATGATAGACATTTCTCCTTTGGCACTAGACCTCAAAAGGGTGTCTTTAGCTGTAGCCACTGACACAAATCACAGTGAAGGCAGAGAGCTGCACTCTGGCTATTATCTTTAATTTGACCTGAAATGAAGTGGTTATAAGTACCTTTATCCTTATTTAAAAGATCCTGTTTCTTATCATAGTGATTAGGTAAGTGGACTGTCATGAATGGTTGGTACCTTAAATTTACATATTAGTGGATGATTAAGTAGATAATGCAGTTCCAATTTTAAATACAGATACATATTTGTTTTTTGAGCCTTGTAGTGTTTAGAAAATGGCATCTGTGTTTTTGCAGTAGTAATTCCAGAGCCCTGTACTTGGTGATTAAAAAATACGGTACCCTTTGTGTGTTCCATCTCTGTTTATTAAATCTGTCTTTTTGGCAGCACTGCTACTGTTAATTTAATAGTGCTCTAGAAATGAAATTGTCCACAAGGTGATATTTTTTCCCCCTCCTCTTTATGACTTGAGTTGGCTGAAGATATTGTTAATCCTGAACAGTTTTGTGGAAAACAAATGTCATAGGCAGCAGAAGGCCTTGCTGTAATTGTGATGCATATTTGCGTATACATCCCATCAACACAAACATGAAATGTCAATCTCATTCTTTTGTTTTGTGCTCATTAAGATGTATAAAGGTTGTCATTATTTACATTATCTTAAGTAATTAAGTTTACACAGTACTAAATGCACAGCTATGAGTGCTTAGCTTCTTGTGAGCGGTTGTCTTAGGATGTGTGGAGAGACATTTATAGTTGTCTATGACAGAAAAATAGCAAGTTTACCCCTAACGTCTAGGGAAAATAAGTCTATACCTTTGAAATGTCAGCCAATTCTTGTTAAACTCTTTGGAGTTAATTAGATTTTATGTACTTTGCTTCAGCACTGAAATAATTGTCAAGAGGTGAAAAGCCCCAAAGGCAGCATGGAGTCTTGATTGACAGCAGAGGTGTAATGGTTATAAGAAAAGAAATACAAATTAGCTCTTGTCATGTAAACTCTCAGTATTTCTCAGAAATGAAATTGTCAGTCTGTACTTTCTGATCAATGTCATAACTGTTCCAGAAATGCAGAAATATCCCTGTGTACCCACTTCACATATACATGCTTTTCTTGTATTATTTTTGTGATATGTGCCTGCCTTGTTATGTAGTTGTTTTTATGAAGATCACTTAGAAGATCTGGTCTCATCCTCCTTTATTACAAAAATTCTATAAGAGTTAGATTTTCAATCAAATGAACATGTAGAATACATAGGAGCTAAACACCAAACTGGAGCAAAGAATCAGGTGAGATCAGAGGTGAATAAGAAGGGACTGATTTTTTTTTTTTTTTTTTTTCCCCCCCTAAACGTCAAACTTCATTAACAGTGGTTGAAAGAATGTACAATGCCACTGAGAAATTTGACTACACTGTATAGGAAACTTTTTGTTTGCCAGACCTACAGGTTGGATTAAGAAATCAGCCTCTATGTCTTCCCAGCTGTTTCTATTGTAGCAGTTCCTTGAGATACAGGACACTTGTGTTGCTCTACTTCATTGTCCATTTAGTCTCATACAGTTATTGCCCAGGTGTATTCATACATTGCACTGGTGGGCTATATACCTGCAGAGTTTGAGTAGCCCAGCACTGAGTAGCCTCGTGTCACTAGTCACCGTCACACTAGTTGTAGTCACAGTGGTAAAGGCTATTAGAGTCCCAGAAGATATATACTAGTAGCAAAAATATTTTGTGAAAATATTGCAAAAACTTTAGGTTTACTTAAGATTAATATGTGGAAACCAAGCCTGTTTCCCATTCTTTGTTTTAACATTCATCATCGTGTTTCTCCCTTATACAGTCATCCCTCAGTTTAGATGAACTTGCACAACATCTTTTTGCTAGAATGCAATTTAATTTTTAATATGATTCCTAGATTAATATGCTGATCTGTTCGATACAGTATGCTCTGGCCAGAAAAGTCAGTAACAAAATTAAAAATTCTAACATCATAATTCTATCCAGTGTGTTTAAAATAAATAAAAACCTAAATTACACACAAATCCCCTGTGTGCTTTGCTGTGAGTGTGTATGTCTGCAACAATCCTAGCCTGTGTGTGGCTCCATGTTTGTACTGTGTATCATGTAATGGACATTATGTATGAAGTGTCTCTGCAAATAAGTGAGCAGTGTTATGACACGGAGTGTTGGATGATGGGGAAAGTTGGATGTGATCATGTAAAAATGGCTGGTGCCACTAAAGTTGTTAAAATGAGCTCCTGTTGTATTTTTAAGAGGAGGTGCATATGTGAATATGATGCTCATGATTGTTCAGTGGATGGTGTCATGTTTTTAAAAAAAAAAAGTTGCAGTGCTCTCATATACACTGTTGCTTGTTGTGATTCTCTTCCACTGTTAATATTGCTTTCCATTACTTAAGTGTTTTAGTAATATTTGGGAAAGTTGATTTGGGGGTTTTCAGATGAGCTGGGATGCATCATTATTTTTCCCATAAGAAATAATGAAAATGGCTGCCTGGATTTACGCACTTTTGCAAAACATGGCTTTTTCAGGAACCAATTAGATGCATAAATCAAGGGATGAGAGTATTGTATTCTGAGTTGGAATTCTAGAGGCATAAACGAATAATTTTGTTAAAGCAATGCATAGTTCAAGGCTGTGTTCTGAGAAAATGTGATGAGAACGATTTGTTAGCAAATTACACAGCTGTTGTAATCAAATGAAAAAAGTGTAATATTTAGCTTTTTTGTCAGAGTACAGCAGGATTGCACACACAACATTCCCTAGGTAGCTTTGACTGGTTGTCCTAGTGCCTGCCATAACAAAGGAGGAGGCTGGGAGTTTTTTCAGTGTTTGAACTCATGGTGGTTTAAAGGGCAGCACTTTATGCTTCTTGATAGAGACATTCTGAAACGGGCCAAGCTATGATGCAAACAGGTGTCAGGGAGGGTGAGAGAGCAGGGATGGGGCTGACAGACAAGTGCTGAGTTAAATATTCATTCAAAAGATGTGCTTAATGAATAGTATAAAAGCTAGTGGCAGACAGACTCAGGCTGTTTTTTGTATTTATGTATTCAAGCCTAGAATTGTTACCCTTTTTTTATGCGCAGTGTTTCTTTGGGGGCTGACCGGGCGCTTTATTATCGGGGCTGGGGGCGGAATGAAAATTGGAGAAATAGTGCTAAATCTAAACTTTTCCCAAATGGGGGCTGCCTCTTTTGGTTGATTACTTTGTCAGTCCGGCATGATGTATGGACCTGTTTCGAGTCATACGGCAAGTGTTAGTTTAGTGAATTCGATGCGCTGTCGCAGTTTGATTTAGAAATGGCGGGCACGCTGTCTCAGCTATATCCCATCTGGCCTGTCAGCCTCTTCCATTCATTACGCCCAAAGGAACAGTTTATGATGTCATGCAGGTCATTACTTATGACAGTGTTTAGTCAAGCCTCCTTTGCGGCAATACAAATGTTTGGTGCTAAATTGACAGTCAAGGCTCCTTGGCCGGTAACGCACCGTCTTGCTGCTCACATTTGTTCATTTGCATCTGTTCCAGGAATCCATTTAATCAGCCAACATGCCCAGCAACCTTGATGAAATTGCCCAGTGATTGATCATCCCGACATTTTGCAGCCGATACAGTTATAAATAAGTACATAGTAAATATCTGCAACGGTAAAATAACAGCACGTTCGTCTTGGATGTGGATGGTTGGTGGAAAAGTATATGCATTTAGAGCTTTTATTATATGAATGGTACACAGCACTGTTACTTTGCATAATGGTTTCCTTTCTTTCCTTTTTTTTTTTTTTTTTTAAACCCATTTTTTTTTTTTTTTTTTTTT
>UFQX01000127.1:1016036-1090312 GCA_900497675.1 Arapaima gigas | reverse complement strand
TTTTTTTTTTTTTTTTTTTTTTTTTTTTAAAACCCATGTTTATTATGTTGGTAGATACCGTGATTTTACAGTTGAGCTTTTCTGGAAATTTTGGTTTTTGGCTGTTGGAAAAATCTTTAGTCTGAGGGAATATAAATACAGCAATTCTTATTTGTTTGAAAGGACTCATTTTTTGGGGAGCTATGTCATCTGGCCCAAAGACTTTTCTCATCGTCAAAAAGATGTCTTGTTTTGCTTTTGGTTAAGTGGCAAATTCCTAAATTGGCTTGTTCCAGGTGCCTTACTTTCTAGTATTTCCCCTCATGGGTATGTGCCCAGAAATCAGACTGACCACTAATCAGAGAACAGTTTCTTTGCACAACACATTTTGCATCTGAGATTTTAATGAGATTCTTCCATTTATCCTGACATGCTTCAGTTCTCAAGTCAAAGCCATTCTCTGTTATACTTTTGAGACTGCACAGCAGTTAAAAAAAAAAAAGTGACAGTCACCTAAATGAAAATCTAATTGGATGCTCTTGTCAGCTCCACCCTTTCCTGACTCATTAGTACTTTATTCCGCATGCTGACAATTAGAGCAGTGATCCAGCCTGGTTGGGATGGCAATTCAAAATAAAAAACAAAACAAACAAACCAACAGAAATATAGCATTTGTCAATGCTTTCCTTCACCTAGAAACATTAAACAATTCTGGGCTTCAGCTTTAGCTCTCATTGCTACATATTAATATTGCAATAAAATTTATTGTGCATAAATTTGTGAAATTGGGTAAATTATTTTTCAGTAATGAATACAAATAACAAAACATTTGTAGAATTTGGAGAAATTTTACAGAGCAAAAGAAACGTTCCTTTTCATTAAGTAATTTTAATGCTTTTATTAGTATGAATTATGACTTTTTCACATGCTAGCAAGGATAATTCAATATTTTTTGAAGGGATGCAAGGGATGCTGTTTGTCTGTTTTTCCTCAGACAACAGTCACAACCCCAGAACAGAATTCTGTCTGACAAGCTGATGGCAGGGTTCCGCAGAGATCAGTTTCGGATATTTTTATTATTTGTTTTATATTGTTTTGTTCATAGTTATCAGTATCTTTTATCTTAGACATATTCAGATGTTGGCTGTTTTTCTTGAGGGTGTTCGAGGTGTATGTATTATGTTTGTACACTGCCCCTAGGTTAAGAGAAGTACTGTAGTTGTGACATGTGAAACATCTACTAATTGGAATTGTGATTTTCTTTTTAAAATGTTCTGGAATAAATATCAGAGCTTAATTAGTTTTGCATGAATTTGTGCTCTTAACTTTAAACAGATAAATGAAATGTTTATCTAGGGTTGTACAGAATATCACTGAACACTTCTCTCCAAAAGCTTTGGCCAAATTACTGTGCATAAAAGTATTTCTTCTGTGCCATCGCATGGAGGCATTATCTGCTAACTAGCAGCTGTCCGATTGCCACATGGACCATAGCAACGTAACAGCTGAGCTTGGTGAACTGCAAACTGCTCCAACTCCTTTTTCCTCTTTCTAAGGGTCTGGAGCCTGAGGATGTCCAGCATCTGTTTGGATCTGTCCTGCCTAAGATGGCAGAACTGGCTCTCAAAGTGGACAAGCTGTGTACCAAGGTGAGTTCAGCCAAGTGCTACTTTTGGGAAGAAGGAAGACAAAGCCTTACTCAAGGCATAGGAACCTTAAAAAATGAATTGTGACTCCAGCTAAAAGGGTCAAGAGGTCAAAAGGGTCAAGGCTGACAATTTGTGACTGAGAGTTTGAGGCCTTGCAAACAAAAGTGCGGTGTTCCTTAACAAAGGCCGGTGGATAATGAAGGACAGAGCACATCTGCAGCAGAAGCAGGCTCATTAGAAGCGACGGTGATTTCTCAGCTGAGCTGCAAGTCATCTGTCAGTTTGTTTACACCCCTTTGGATTTTACATGTGTTCCCTGTAGGTGTGTGCACAGTTGTTCATTATGAAATGCAATTCTTGTACTGTTAGTTTTATGAACCATCCTTTGGGCACATGAGAAGTATTTATTATTAATCCCATAAAATCTGGATATTTTTGGTTCAAAACGACGATTTTGGAGCCTGTTTCCCTTGTATTTAATATTTATATTGGAAATCTGATATGGCTATCTGTACATGTGGAAGGAAAGCATAGAAAAGTATCTTTTCTTACTAAGAAGATTGAAATTGACAGTTTCTAATGAATACTGAGGTACCTTTTGTCGAGTGACTTTTGCCGGTCAGAAGCATAAGGTCACAGGAATGTCATTAAGACTATGTGTGAATGGATCCTGAGCATTTCAGCATTGTTTTAATGGGCTTTGTCTCTGATGTGGCAGCTCAAGTCTGGCTAGCTTGTCACAAATGCAAGGTATACTGAGAACTAGGAGGGTAAGAGCGTTTTTGGCCCTCCGAATAGGTCCAGCTCGTGCCATATGAAAAGTGAAAATTGAACAGCTCCAGGAAGATCAATGGACATGCCAGCTTTCATCTTCAGGGCGTATTGGAATCTATTGCCAGTTTGTGAGCGGTTGGTTTGGAGATTAATGATGCACTGCATCTGAATCTGCGTTTGTTGTACACATGTTGTCGGAGTCCTCGTCACACTGATTTATGTATATAAATGACATTTTCCTTTTGCCCACTGAAATTGTGTGTATCTGACTGCTTTACTTTTTAGTCCATGCCAGATTCAGAAACACGTTCATTTTTTAAATTTCATATTTAAGATTCATTAAGCACACGTTTTCAAAAGATTTGGTTAGCAAAACATTTTCTACTTGCGTTAATTTGAAATACACCTTATATTTGACTAAAACAGTGAAATCCATATTCAGAAAATAGTTCCTTTGTGAGAAATGTAGCGCATTCTAGTTTAACGTGCTCAGAATCAAGATGACAGTATTTATGCCATACATGGCATCATTTATAAGCTTCTATAATTTTCCATATATTTATTTGCATTAGTAGTCCATGGTGGCTAAATCAAGGCAATACAGTGAATATATAAATTGCTTTTGGTAATGGTTCTGGCTGATTTAAGGATGGAGCTAAATTAGTCCTAGTAATTTACTAAATGGAATTTAGCTTCCTCCTTTGGCAAATTGCTAAACTAATTATCTCTTTCTTCCCCTTTGCTTTACCCTTTGCCTTTTCAGCCGATACCTCTACTTAAGCAGAAGATGAATCACTCCATCACAATGTCACAGGAACAAATCGCCTGTCTGCTTGCCAATGCTTTCTTCTGTACATTCCCCAGACGTAACTCCAGGAAGCAAGAGTACGCAAACTATCCGGACATCCACTTGTTCAGGTACTGGTTTCCTCCCTGAAGTAAAATTTTTCGACATTTGCTGGTCGATGTAGGCTAGGACTGTCATTGAGGAACATTATGTTTGACGTAGAAGGGTGTTTTGCCAGAGGGCATGGGACACACACTGGAACATTTTGCTGCTTGGTTCAGGGTGATTTATTTTACTGTATCACAGGTAATGTGATATTTAGTAGCAGTGCCATCTTTCTTTACGATACATTCCATGTAGAAGGTCTTTTAAGAAAACATCCATATAAAAATTAAAAATACACTTGCTTACACAGTTTACAATAAGCAGCAATTACTGTTGTTTGGCTGCCGTTACTGATAATCATAGAAATGTGGCTGTTAAAGGAAATTATGTTGTGTTTCCAAAAGAGGGCAGTACTGTGCTAAAGGAAAAAGCCTCCTGTACTAATTTTCTTGATTAAAGTCAAGAAAGAAATTATGAAACCATTCTCATACAGATTCTGAATGTAGATATGCAAATGTAAGCTTTAAAATACCCATAATATTTAAATTATTGTTATGGGGAACAAGGTCTTAGCTGAGCAGAGTAATACTTGCAGAATTGGTTAACACCAAAGCTGTCAGATGAATATTTTGACTATTTTTCTTTTTGGAAGGTGACATGATACTGTGAAATATTTAAGTAATGGAGATGTATACAGTTCAGGGGACAAGTTTGAGTACATGTACTGGAATTAAATTTAAATTAAATTTTTTTTTCTTGAGACATTTGTTGAACACGTTTGTGCATGTAGTGTCTCAACAATCACTTTCATATGTGATTGCTTTGTAGTTTTGGGCTAGACAACCAAGTGAAGACTTTT
The DNA here is from genome assembly GCA_900497675.1 of Arapaima gigas. Taxonomy (NCBI): domain Eukaryota; kingdom Metazoa; phylum Chordata; class Actinopteri; order Osteoglossiformes; family Osteoglossidae; genus Arapaima; species Arapaima gigas. The sequence goes on along the minus strand of UFQX01000127.1, from coordinate 1,086,159 downwards.
TCTCCTCAGATTGCAGTTCTACTGAATGGAGGGAGTGATCCAAAATAATTTTTCATTACCTTTTGTGTAAGCACATACATGGATTTCACACTAGTGAAAACTTTGACTGCTATGTTGTCCAGTCTCAGCTGAGATGACAGGTGTTCCCATGTCACATGTGAACTTTGTGTCCTTTACTGATACCTTACCTGGTTCATAAATCCTTAGGATTTCTACTTTTGGTTTTTGTATGATGTTCATTTACTCTCACGACGTTTTGTTTTTCCACTCTTGCATAGGTTCCATAGGTTGTATAAGAATTAATCAATTTATATACTCATTCTTATACAACCTATGGAATTAAGTTTTTAGCAGCATTTCTAAATACCAGAATTCCGTGATTTGCAAGTATCACATCCTTAAAGTAGATGCATTTAGTACTTAAGTGTTGTTAGTGCTGCTGAGCAGGCGAACACTGCAGAGTGCGACATGCCAGTTGCAGTCTAGTGGATATGTCACCAAACTTTAACCTGAAGGTAATGGTAATATATGTAGTTCTGTAGTTTGTTACTGCTTCTTGTTGCTTCGTAAACTTTTAATCCAAAAGAACCGTTTTGATTAACTAAAAATTTACCGTTTTTTCCCCTCCATGAATACATTTTTCACATCCAAGCTGAAATGAGAGAAGCAGTCACCCTCAATGGGTGTTTTATCAAGCCTTTAGTATTTTCCACCTTTAGTCATTATCACATATTCTGCATAACTATGCTTTACCACTTGTGTGTATCCGTTCCACACCTAGACAATACATTATGAGCTGCTGTGGCCGAAGAGAATGAAACACAATTTCTGTGACACATAAGGCTTGTCTTTGCGAAAAGTGTTGACCTGAGAAACTGGCAAAGGGCAAATTGGGCTCAAACTCTGAATCCCAAGGGTGACATCATCCATGTCAGTATTGCCTCATGGTCCGACCTCTCCTCCAGTGCAAACCTAGATCTGTCGCTCTTAAAGAATGAGCATTTGAAACTAGGAGTTATGTTCATCTTGTCCCATTTTCACTGGCTTTATTCCTACATTAACTCTTTCGAATATCGTTGACCTGCTGTTGACCTATTTTTGCCCCATACTTTGTCCATAAATTCCAGTCACTACAAGCAACATTTTAAATTCCCAAACTGTGTCCCGTTGAGCTTTCATAGCATTTCTAAACAATAGTCAAACAAGAAATCATTCATTTAGTTAAAAATAAAAGTAATCATTCATCAATGTCACTGGCATCAAGTTGTGTATAGCAAAATCTGACAATCTTTTAAATTCAGTTCATTTTAATTTAATGTGGGGCTGTTCTCTCCAGACTGGGATGTAGTGAGGAGCAACGTCTAAGGACTGACAGATATTAGCAGTTGTAATTAACCATACAGTAACCAGCCTTCAGAAGAAGAGAGAAAACCAAAAACCCAACCACAGAAAGAGGGAGAAAAACAAACTTCTCGAGGTTCAAGTGCCCGTGGCTGCCAACCCTCCTGGATATTCTAGTATCGAGACAGGGTACCTGTGTCGGTATAACTAATACAAGAAAAGCTGCACCACGTAAGGACTGAGTCATAGTTTTTGAAAGCTAAATGCAGCAAGAATGCTTATCCAGTTGGTCGTGTCATGTAGTTGTTCCCATCAACATAGTATTCTGGTGCCACTGTGGGCCTCAATTAGCAAGTGACATCAGGAGACAGAATACATTCTGCACTAGTGGTAGCTCTTGTGCCACAACAGGGTATCGGTTAAAGTTATAATAAAATAATAAAGGCTGTCAATGTAACAGATTCGAACTGGCAGCACTAGTAACCGAGAAGCAACCGTGCAGCATACAGGGTTCAACAATAACTATAGAGAGTATTCCAAAGCAAAGAGATAAGCCTTAACCCTGGATTTCAAGATGATACTACCTGGTAAAGAGTGTTTCATAGAGTTGGTGCTTTATAACTAAAGGTGTGCCCTCCTATCTAAATCTTATTAATTATTGTTATTTAAGGTATCCAACATGTAAAGATTGTAGACAATCTTCTGGAACGTAAAAATCAATAATTTCACTAAAGTAACCTGGAGTGATGCCATTAAGTCTTATATGTTAAAAGGAAGATTTTGTAATCTACTCTAAATTTAACTGGAAGCCAACACAGAGGTTTAAGACCCATCATATTTCATAATTCTACTGACAATTATAGCAGCAGCATTCTGAGTGAACTGCATGCTGGATAGTGTGATATGGGCAGCCTGATAAAAGAGCATTACAGTAATTTATTCTAATCAAGATAAAGGCATGAACCAGCATCTCCACATCCTGTTTAGGTAACATGCACCTGAGCCTACTTATATTTCACATCTAGAGGAAGCCATATTAATTTTTCTTTTTTCACCAAATTGCCTTTTTGGAAATAAACACTGTCCCTGTCAGGTTTGTAGAAGCAGCATTTTGTTTCTGTTTAAATGGTGTTGAGGCCATGCCACTGAGCTCTGCAGATGCCCCAATATGGATACTTTGTGGTTTTTTCCAGGGTGCCCTCTGAACCACTTTATGGGATTAACTATACCTTCTCAGAGTAATTTATTTAAGGAAGCTGTCTTGCATTGATAAACCACTGTTGTGTCCCATGCAAATCTCTGTCAGCATCAGCATGTGATTATCTAAATGGAATAAGGGATGGAATTAGTATTGATTCAGACTTGGGGCCTCATCTTGGATGAGGGTAAGCCCAGGCTGCAGACAATGCACTTGTTGTCCTGAACATCAGCATTTAGTCCTGCATCCTTGCCACATTTGGAGCGGGGGGAGTCTGTTTCTTGTACTTTACGGATGAAAGCGAAAGAGGCAGGTGGTGTGTGGCCCGACCCGCTCAATGCAGTCTAATTGAGTGAAAGATACTCCAGTTGACTTTATCAGTTTTCATTCTGTTGAAGTTTCACGTTAGTTTTTTTCTTTGCTGACTGCTTTTTCTTGGATAAAGTGCCTTGAATTGAGCTCCACTGAATGATGATAGGCTTGACTTCTCTGTATGATGCTCTGAAACAGTTTCAAAAGTACATACAGTGATGTTTTGCTTTGCTGCAATTACAGTTGCAAGTTTTACTTAACTATTTTCCTAATATACTTCTCAGCCATAAAATTTCTAAAGAATGTTTAACCCTGAAAACTAAAATGTCAAAACTCCAATTTTCAGTCGTGTAGGAATGGCCTTCAGTTAGGGTTAGGGTTAAATGGCCCAGAATATAGTGACCTGCAAGTTTTTGGAATACCCATGGAAACCTAAAATGGCTTTTGTACTCTTGCGGTCTCTGGAGGTGCATTCTTGTTGTGCAATTATTATGTGTATCCTCCCAGAAGGCATGGAAAGATGGCTGTCACCCTAATGGCCTGTGTTATGGGAAAGACAGGTTGCCCACTGGGGTACAAGATGCATGGTAGCTGCTGCTGCTGCATAGGAATCCATTTAAAAATTACTTTGTTCCATTTATTTTTTTATTTTATTATTTCTCCTTTACCCTAAAGGGTTTCATGTTAAGAATAATAGTATGACTAAAAAGCAAGGAAAGAAGTTTAATTGAAGCTCCTTGATTTAGCTAGAAGATGGCAACAGCCTACATGCTGCAAGCTATATAAATCCCACCGTTCTTGTGTAAGGGACTTAGAAGTGACCATCACACTGTACTCAATGCTTAAAAGGAACCTTAAGGTCAGAGAACTGCACCTCCAGGAGAACAGCTCTGCTGTCCCCTTCTCCTCCTCTTTGTGTCCATTCTGTAAAAAGAACTCTAAAGACTCTAAAAAAGAGGCCTTAGGTATCTCCTTTGTCTCTACAAAGCATAACTTTTACATAAGAGCACAGTGTGCAGTACAGAGGAACTAATTCGCATCAGAGTAAAAGATTAAGTGGACTTGCATGTCAAGAGTTGAAGCAGGGTAGGAAGATTCCTCTGCAGTGTCAGACACACCGGTGGCTGTGAGAGAGATTCAGTATAAAGGAAAGCTTTTAGGTATAGAAGTATGTTTGGTAGTGGGGTCGAGTTTCCATAAGAAACCTAAAATGAATACTGCTATAAATACATTATTGATTCTTTGACACACTACTGTGGCTAAAAGCTTTTGTTGCAGTCAGCGCTCCCCTCTTGACAAATAGTAATAATGTATAATTGAGTAATTTCTAATTACAAGAGTATGTAGAAAAACTAACTTCCTCTTTTAATTTATTCAGGTTGTTTGAAGGTTCTTCCCCAAAGAAGATAGAAAAACTCAAAACATTATTTTGTTATTTTAGAAGAGTTACGGAGAAACGTAAGTGAAATTTCACAGTATTTCAACTGATCTAGTCCAGGTAATTTTTACTGTAAATTAACACAGTAAAAACACACTGTAAATTTTATGAGTACTATGTTTCCTTTACGTTTATAGATAATGTTAAGTTTTTTTTTTTTTTTTTTTTAATTTCCTTATCAGAACCTACTGGACTGGTGACATTCACAAGGCAGAGTCTTACAAGATTTCCGGAATGGGAAAGGTAAATCAAATCATGGCAGCTTGCAATTTTCTTTGTATATGATTTATTGTATCATTTGTCATAAGCATAACCTTTGATAACTGGATTCTGACTACATTACTGTGGTGTGCATTTACACTTTTATATTCTATAGAATCTGGAAAAGATCTTTCTGCAGCTGTGTTAAGTTTGGTCAGCCATTGCTAAAAATATGTATTGTAATACTTGTTAATTTTTATGTCCCAGCTCCACAAAGCAACTAACAAAACTCCATATTACATGTGAAGGCACCATCGAGGACCAGGGTTATGGTATGCTTCAGGTGAGAATGTCACCACAGTGCTAATGGTTGTGTTTATTGTGAGCAAACTACATAATTTCTTGCTACTTTAATCACAAAATTACACTATTGCTCAGACTGGATTTCTAATAGGTTTTTTTTTTCTCTGTTGAGCAGAAGGGTTTTTTTGTATCCCAGAGTCTGTACAGCTTGTCCCATTTTTTTCCTGAATGGCATTTTCTACCTGTTAAATGAATTTAGGCATATGGGTGCCGTTAGTGGAGAGCTATATCAGGACTGAGGGTCTGCCCCAGGGGGAGGTCCACGTGCAGGGCTGCACACACTCTGACTGTCAGGGTCGCCCCTTCTCCCTTTCACCCCTGTTTGCCTCCTGCTGCCGTGGGCTTGACAGCTGATGGGTACACATGACCAGCTCTGGGTGCCCTATGGGCCGATGGGCTGCCGCTGGATTGATGGTTTTTCTGGTGTGGCGGGGCGGGGACCTTGACAGCCTGTCAGTGGGTTTGAGACGCTCCCCTCCCGCCCTGCAGCCGAACGCCTAGTTCAGCGAGATCGGCTGGCAGACTGCCACATTTTCACACTTTGTGCAAATCTTCAGGCCATTGAGCCATTTCTGACAGCCTGCAAAACAGTGTAGTGTGGAAATAACACTGCTAAATATGTGTTCAATAAAACCTTTTCTGCATGACACAGATTTCTGCAAAACATCCTGCTGATTGCTTATGGTACACAAAATAACTGTAAACAAATTATTTCATTCATTGTATTAATTAATAATGAAAATAGTATTCTAGTTTTCTAAACAATTCATAAAAAGCTTTGTAAAAATTATTTAAATTTATGAAAATAATTTTAAAATAATCCGTTTGATTTTTGCACATAAAGGCGGATTTTTTTTTGTCTGTTTTCATCAATCACTTGTCTAATGTAGGATCATGGTTGTCCAGGGCCTATCCTGCAATCTTGGAGCATAAGGCAGGGTACAACCTAGACCAGGTGAAAGTCCAAAACAGGGCTGACCCACACATTCATTCACACACATAAACACACAAACTCCACATAGACTGAGACTTACCCCTTCCCGCTCTGCAGATTTGAACGAGTATTAGGGCTAGAAGACACAGCCTACACACTAAAACCAAATATGTTCAATAGTAAACCATATAGTTTGTAAGGCATTGATGAGTGACTGGATACTGAGTTATTTGGCCATTGTTCAGTACAGAGTGGACTATGGGGACCCGCTATCTTCCTGGGGTCTTCCTGACAGTCTCTGGCTTCTCCATGTTCTATAAAGCTTGTAGAATGACATGGCTGCTGATGGAGAATCTGCCTCTATGTATTGCACATCCTTGGCTGTAGCTGCAGGCTGTTACCGGACCAATGTATGTTACTTTCTAGAGTAACTTCTTTCCTTTGCTGCTTATAGCTCAACAAATGGTTTAGCTACCTGGGTATAAAAATCTATCTGTGTCAGGTGTTGTCGCAGACATAAGCAAACTGTTCCTCAGAGCTCATGGATCATGAGCTCCAGGTGCTCCTCTGTCCAATAGTCTTTCTAAATGCATCCATCCACAAAGTCCATCACAGTTCCACATTGAATCAGTTATGTTGTCATCTTTTGAGGAATACACTACATATATCTATCAAATTTTAGACTTTCACATAACAAAGATTAAGAATGTGTGGTTTGCTAAGAATAACACTGGGAAATTGGAGTGTTCAGCACAGAGCTGTGATGTCAACCCATTATTTGAGATTATTTGGAACACAAATCATGACCAATATGACCTTGTTCATTAGCTGGCCTTGCTAATTCTGTGAAGGACAAGCACACCACAAAAGTGCCAGCTTTTTACAAGAAATTAGCATAAAGTCATGATACAGACAAACAGTCATCACTGAATCAGTCAGGGTTGAATCAGTCACAGTTTTATCTTAGCCATTCCTCTGAAGAATGAAAAGTCTGTATGCTAAGATGGGACACTTTGATGTGTACTAGCTTGCTAACTTTAAGCACATGTTGCCAGCTGGTCCACACACAAAATGCCAGGTCATTTTGGCTTCAGTTTCTTGGAAATTATTAGTTATACATTGTACATTTTTTAACTGTTGTAGAACTGATGTTGCCTTGGACACATGCAGCCTGTGCAGTCTCCACTGTGGAGTGAGGTTTTGGTCTTCTCCCCTGCACCATAGGTTTAGGTCCTTAATTGGTTTATGTTGCTGCAATGTCACTGCCGTGTGCCATGAAGGGGGAACACTTTAAGTCACATTGTAAATCAGTATGCTGTCACAGCTCGCAAGGGAAGCAGACATTGTTATAAAGCCCTACCAATACTGATGTTTCCCCACTTTTAATTTGCACATTACAGTGGTTATTCCATTGCATGAGTCACCTTGGTTTGATGCTGAGATATTTTTTTAAATCATCTATGGTTTTTAATGTTTATTTCTATTAAGAGATGCCAAAGTCTTAATTTTTTTACATTAGTTTTGGGTTTGCTATGTTCAAAATTGAGTTCAAAATGAGTTTTTTTTTTTGTTTTGTTTTTAAAAGTTGCTGATCTTTTCTTAAAACAATCACTTAATGTAATTTCACCTTTCCATAAGGTATCTTTTATATAAACATATTTTCTCATTCTTAGACCTGCCTTTTTCCCATTGTCAGTATATACTCTTTAAATTGTGGAACAGTAAATCCTTATATTAAAATTTATGCAGATTATTAGGACAAATCTCCTTCTCATGTACCAGGTATAATTGGTAAGATTCATGTTTGACCTTGGCCTCTTTTGTGCATTTATGTCCACTTTAAAATTGTGTTTTCATTACAACCTAATTGTTTAATGAAATTAATTATATATTACCACAGTAGCCAGCACATTTTCCAGTTTCCATATGTGCAAAGTTTAACTTTTAAATAGAGCAATACTAGCAAATTGATTTTTTTTTTAAGCCACTTCACTGTGTATAATGTAGTAAAAGTGATGACGTTCATTTCTACCATGAAAGCTGAGGTTTGTTATCACTACAGAGACTGACAGAAACTGTGTTTGTTTTCAGTGTTTGCTTCATATTGGTGTATGAATAATTTTGTCACTAAATCTGATGAAGAGAATTGATTTCCAGCTACTACATTTGATTTTTGTGCAGTGGATCATTGCCTTCAGCTCAATGAAATGTGTATTCACCTGTAGGTGGACTTTGCTAACAGAATGGTGGGTGGAGGCGTTACAGGCAATGGTTTGGTCCAGGAGGAAATCCGCTTCATGATCAACCCTGAGCTTATCGTGGCACGACTCTTCACCGAGGCCATGGACAGCAACGAATGCCTAGTCATCACAGGTCAGAGGCCATGCTGGTTGTTCTCATACAGGGTTTGGAATTACACATTCCAGTATTTAATTTTGGTTGCTTTTTTCACTTTGTGAAAGTTTTATTCATTGCTTTTTTGTTGCTCTCCTCAGTCTTCAAGATCTTGATTATCTGATTAATGAGTCAAAACTGTTCAACAACATTTTCCTCAATCCAGTTTCAAGCACCTTTTTTGTGATGCAACAAATGTGGTAGACTGTGCCTCCACAGATGCTCACAGTGGGATGTTAAATGACAGGCTTTTCAGTGCATTACCATCAGAATCCCCCCTCCTGGCCTGTAATCACTGTCAGCACAGAGGTTGTCCCCTCCCCCATTCTTCCCTCCTAATCTTTTCCTTAGATTGTTGCCCTTGTTGCTGTAAACATTAAAAATGCTGTTTTTCTTCCTTTTTTTTATGATTGTTTGGGACATGATGTGGTTGCTGATTACATACTTACACAGCATAATAACATAGACAAACTGTATGTATACCCTTAGAACCAATTGGATCATAAAACATGGTAATATTATGTACATCTTAAGTGTAGTTGAGCAGATCCTAAGTGAACTGTAAGGATATTTAGTAAAAAAAAAAATGTTCCACAGTACAAAATTTACTTGCTAGAGACATTATAGTTTGAACTTAAAATAAAAAGAGCAGGTATTGCAACTGAAAATTTTCATTTCATCTAGTACTTTTATTACTGTTATTCTTTGTTTCTTGGCATTAAAGTTTTTATACACCTATCCTGTTATATATCAGTAAGGCCTATATGCATGGACTCTGTATTGAGGACCATACAGTAGTTGTTTTGCTCTTGATTTTACATCAACTAGACTAATTAAATCCCAGTATCCGCATGGCCTGTCAGAGTAATCAGCCCTGAACGGTATCCTCAGCAGGTTATTCAACCTGCCAAGAGATGTGTGTCTGCACTATTTTAAAAATCATTGCGATGTAGGCCTGTTTTTTAGCATCTGTTAGGATAAAAGATTATTGGTACATGCAAAAGGAATTTCAAAAAACAAATTAAAAATTATAGATGTTGTGGCTGGGCTAATTTCAAATGCAGTACTTGTACTGTGGTAAGTCAGTGATGTTTTGTAATGTGTTGTTTTTATTTTTGCACTGGAGTTTTTGGTGTAGATTTTTTTGGGGGTGTAGTAGTAAACATTGAGTAGTGAGTCTTAAGATGAATTTTTGAGCAGTTTTTATTTGGTAGGGTACATACACAATGTAACCAAGCACCTTCTTTTTCTTTTATATGGCTAATAGGAAAATGTTCATATAAACATTATGTTTTCAAATCTGTCTAAACAGTGTTGAGAGCAGCTAGAAAAAAACAAATCTACAGCTCCCCCTTCCCCAAACTCTGGTTTTGTAGTTTGGTACTGATGCCATACGTATGCAGCAGTACAAGAAATTTTGTCATGGAACCTATTAACTTTCTTTTTTTGTGCCGTGAACGTATCCATATCACTGCTCTTAATTTTTCCTCTCTGCCTTCCCTTCTTAGTCAAGAATATACCACCACTGTGCTGATTCACATAGACCCTGCTGTTTTCCCTCATTTCAACCTGACAGATTTTCCTCATTTTTCTCTGACCACCTCTCAGTGCTTATTTACTTTCCTAGCCCTTTAAATAACGTGCCATGTCTCTATGGAGTCAACATGTTGAAGTATCCCCCGCTCCCTGTTTCCTCTTCTGACAGCTGTGCTCCCTATAGATTTCCTCCCCGTCGACCATCAGCGCCGGCTGAGGGAGTACGTCAGGTTCGCAGTGTCCTGTTCACATCTGTTCTTTCCTCCTTTCCAACTGCTCTGCTGGTGACTTATTTATGGTCCAGGTTCTTTGGTTATTAGGTTTGTTCACCCCAACCCAATGCAAAGGTGTGCTCAAGTTGCATGCTTATATTTCCATAAGAGACTAATTTGAATATTCTTTACTGATCTTCCACTGCAACGAAGGCATTACTGCAATGTGTAATTTGACTGTGGATCCAGTGGACCAGAGTGAGATCCTTGCCAATTCCTCTGCCATTTAAAGGATTTGCTGGTGGTTTTGATGAATTCCCTGTGCCTTTCCACTTCACTAAAAGAAAAGGGAGACCTACTCTCTCAGTCCCAGAGACCTTGATAAGATTATGTCCTGCTGCATTTAATAACTCGAGCGAATTGAAAAGCTGCATGGGAGGGCAAGCGAGCCTGTATTGTGCCCAAAGATCAACTTAATGCATTTTAGCCCAAGGCACCAGCTTAAATGGGCAAAACTCAATTGTAGATGAAATAAAATTCACTCACATGAAAGAGGATTTTTTTCATCAAAATGCTCGTATTATTTATCACTTATATATGTAATAAAATCGTTACATTGTGGATCATGATAAATGTGTTATTGTCAGCCTTCTGCTCAGAATTCCTGTACCAAACCTTTTTACTAGGGACTGGATCTGCAGAGATGCAGGACAGCATGTTTCCCAGTTGTTTCTTGAGAGCCAGCATCTTCAGCCCTGAGAGAAATAGCTACAGTAATAATTACTTGGGTCAAATGTTTAAGTGTAAATGCTGAGGAAAAATCTGCTGGTAATAGATCTCTCTAAGACCATTAGTGAGGCTCTCTAGTTGAGACAGTGGAGTGTTTTAGTGTTGTGCTTCATCTGTTATGTTTGGCATTAAAAAAATGATTCATTAGCAAAGACAAATCAAATTAGGGGAAGTTGCTGAAGGTACAGTAGTAAGTAAAATTAATTGGACAAAGATGGACAATGATACAATTAAAAATGAGACATGAACTAATAGTTTAAACTGAAGCAGTTTTGGTTCTGTATTATTGTCCCACATAAATTTTAAAAATGTGTTATCCCTCACGTATTCTCTTTAACTGCTTAGGAGAGGTACAATCTGGACAGGACACCAGTCAGTTGCAGGGTAGCCACACACGCACATATTCAGAAGCACCATTGGGAACAAACGGGGCAATTTACAGTGACCAATTAACCTGAAACGCATGATTTTGGATTGTTGGACAAAACACACGCAACCTTTATATAGACTGAGCTGGATTTGAACCAAGACCCAAACAGCCCAGGTGCTATCAAGTGACCGCACTATTTGCAATCCAAAGTTTGATTAATAATAAATGAAAATACAGAAATGTTTAAAATTTTGTTTACCAATATACTATTTTGCACTGGTTTTCTTTAATGGAGTTTAAGGAAAAAATGAAAGTGTGGAACATTGTGATGGATGCCCGTTATTTCACAAGTGTCCAAACATGCCTTCATGCAGGATGACTTCTTGTGAAAGAACCATCACAAAACAGGTTTTGGTGGCTCCAGGTTGGTACTGTTAACACAATGGCAGCAATGCTGGGTAGAGGGTGGAGGGCAGGCATGATGGAGAGGGCCTAAGGTGCAGCTGCCCACGCTGGCACCCGAGCTGAAGGCTGTCTTCCATCAGCCCTGCCTTGGAGCATGACCCCCTGACATGTGGCCCTGTGTATGGCTTTGCAGAGCTTATGAACCCAGCATTGCTGTCTATGCTACTATCAGTCATACAGTATTGCTGTGGGTGTAACCATTCAGCAAATCTGTGGTTATATGTCCTTCGTTATATGACTTTCTGGTGACTCACTATATTCAGTAAAATTCAGCAGAACCTTTTTGTTGGCTCGTTTTGTTATAGAGCATAGGTTCCCCATTTTTTAAAGCTTGCGGTCCCCAAGATTGAGCATAAAATATTCTGCAGCCCATACAATGAACAGACCATCCTGACTGAAACAGGCTAATTTTTTTACCTCGGTAGTAGTTAGCACCCATAATGTAAGAAAATACACATATGCAAGCTTCAAACATAGAAGGAATCACTTCCCAAAAATACCTATTTCTTTATTGTGATATCTCATGCATTTATTAGCTTTGTGAAAAATGAACTAAAAATTTTTGTGTATTGGGGCTTATTTGTGTGCCAGTGAACCTATAAAGATGCTAAGTGACAAAAATAAGCGCATTCATTATCAGAATCTTATTAGATTGAACATGTAGATTTTCCAATGAAAATTGGATGCATGGTTACTCAGTAAGAGGACGGGTGTCAAATACTGGATTTGGGGCTGCAAAGAGGAAAGCTGCAGATAGAGGTTTCTCTCCATATTAAACTCTTACCCCTGTATTTAGTTTTTAGTGCCACAGCAAATCCATGTTGTCAGAAATGGCACCAAAAATCTCACTGCTTTGTTTGATAGATCAGGATACTTTGAAGTAACATGAAAGCAAAAATTTAGTAAGACTTTCTGTGGAAAATAAATCAATTTTAAAGCACTTTCACAGGATAAGTCCACAAGGCTGTCTTGCTCCTTTGTGCTCAAATTTGCAAGGGCTTCATCATGTTGAAGTTGCAAGAGGATTTTAAATCCAGCTGAACTGAACATCTGGAGCCAGAAAGTGTTTGTATAATTGGGTCTTCAAACTTTGCAGGTGCTCTTTAATCACCTTAGTAACAGAAGATGGTAGCTGCATTTTTTCTTTTGTGAAAAAATGAACAAAAATTTTCAAATTTGTTGACTGGTCAATGTTGACATTCCCACTGTCTTTTATTGTGGCTCCTAGTTTACTTTGGATTTTAAAAACCATGAGCTTTACCTTGAAGACCAAGGTTGAGTCCATTTAAATGACTGTAAACGTCTGCAAGAAAAGGCAATTTAGTGAGCCACTAAAAATCATAAAAAAACGTTTTGAGAGTTAAGTTTAAGTTATATAATAATAGTGTTGGTTCATCGTGCAACTCAAAAAGCCAAGTAAGCACCCTGTACCCATGGACGCCCCCGAGCCAGATATTCAATATTGTATTTCTTGAGAGCCAGCCATTGTATTTCTTTCTATTGTATTTCTGTTGGTTTGGGTTTTGGGTTATCAAAATGAGACACCGAAGCACCTTATTTGGTTGTAGATGGATCTGCTTTTGTATCTTTCCTTGTAAGAGAACCAGATGCTAGATACTTATCCATGACATGCAGGGTATTTAAGAGGCATACTACATATTCTACACTGCCTTTATGTCTTTAAATGGCGCTAAATGGCAGTTATGTTGATCATGCTGCAGGCTAAACCAATCAGCAAATTTATCCAAAAATGGGCTATTTTTATCAATTAATTAAAAACATTACCCATAACATATAAATCATGTGACATATAAATCAGGTTTTTATAGTTCATTTAATTTTTATTTGTGTGGTGGCCCTCTGGTTGAATATCAGTGTTCCAGACCATGAGCAAAGTGGCAGTTGTCGAAACTTTATAGTCATAATACTTGTTGGATTAGAGGTACCCTCAGGAAGGATGCAGCAAGGACGCAGTGAGTGTGGAGACTGTCCATGTAATCAGTATTCTGCCCCTTTCATCAGGGCACCTTTTGGCTGACTCACCTTCAGCTCTTACTCAAGATTTTTTTTTCTCTTTCTAGCCTCCCCAAGCACCACTTAACTTTATTACAGTCACAAATAATTAATTTCCACGGAAAGACCTGCCCAAGACCTGTTCCTCTAATGGAGAGATCCATTCCATCATCTTTATTAAAACAACAGATTTTTTTTGCTTGTCTCCATTTTTAGCCCAGTCTCCATTGTATCATTGTGGTGCTGTAAATTACATTCCCCAGTGATGCATCTTGACATGGGGCCTAATGGAGCTTACTGCCCCAGTGAAATTTGCAAAAGTGGCCAGGCTTAATTGAATTTCTCTTGATTGCTCCATGTCTGGCTGCCATCAGGGCAGTCATAAATATAAATTGGATCAAGGGGAAGGCAGATGATTCACCAATGGTGATCCTGACCCAGGAAGTTGACGCAAATGCCAAGAGTAGTTGCTAGTCGCAGCTACTTATTCTGTTGATACACTGTAAGCCATCTTGTTTAGTTCTTTGGAGTATATGCTAAAATGTATGCATCTGCTATGCATTGTTTTGTTTCAGTAGCAAGATATGTATTAGATTAGAGTTTGCTCTAGAAAGTCTTTTTTTTTCTGAAAACAGTGACAAATTTTAAAATTAATTTTGGGATTATTTTTTAAATTTTTACTTAAACTCAAATTGAACAACTAAAAAAAAATCAGAAACTGTTAATCATCCACACAAGTATTGCTGGCTGAAAAACCAATGTGATAGAATACAGTAGTAAGCAAAATATATACAGTTTCTTTCTTTGTTTTCTTTTCTTGTCTTTAACCTAATAGAGATGCTGTGGCAAGACTTGCAACAAGCAGTTCATGCTCAAAAACATACCAGTGTGTCTGAATTAAAGCAATTATGCAAAGAAGAGTGGTCTGAAATTTGTCAGCAGCCATGTGAAAGGCTGGCATTACATTATAGGTGTTTGGTTGCAGTTGTTCCTGCTAAAGGTGGTGCAGCCAGTTTAGTTTAAAGGGCCACTTACTTTTTCAGATGGGTTATGTGGGTGTTGGATAACTTTCTTCCTTGAACAAATGAAATAATTTAAAAACTGTGTTATGTACAGACTCTGGTTATCTTTGTCTAATACTACGTTTAATTTAAAAATCTTAATACATTCACTGTAACAAATTTGCAATAATAGGGGAAATCAGGAAGACGGCAAATACTTTTTTTTTTTTTACAGAAATGTGTGCTAAAAACATGGAGTGCAATATATCACTTTAGATATATTTTTGCATTGCAATGTCATTCCACTCTACTTGTGTGCTGTGAATGAACATTGAGAAAGATTTCATCAGTGTATCCAGTTATTTGGTTAACAAACCTTAACATTATTTTAAATGGGGGAAAAATACTGCATTATATTGAGGTGTCTATTGCGCAAACTGGGAGCTGGTATAAAGTTTAGCTGCATTATTGTGAAATTGCATATACCAGGGTTTACCTGTACTTGAACTGATAAACCGAAGCTTAATCACACTTAATCAAACAGAAATTTATTCAGGTCTATTTTAAGAAATAAGCAAATAAAGGGAGCATTTTATTGCCATGTGTGCATTCAGCTGTGCTAAACCATCACTATTCAGTTTTTTAGGACACCAGTTGCCACAGCTACTCTCTCTTTCTCTGTGCAAGCGTGTCTGTCTGTGTTACTGTGTGTATTTGTGTCTTTATTGTAAGTAGTAGCCTTTAAATATATTGAGATCAAATACCATTTAGGGGTGCTACTGGCTTTTTGTGCCAAAGAAGTCGTCACTCTTAGAATAAATGTGTGTCCGTTTATTTTTATCTTGAGATTCCCATCTCTGATTTCATTGTTTGCTGAGGAGGCTTTTATGAGGCACTCTTCAAAAGCAGCCCTCTGAGATGCCTGTCATTTATTTGCTCTCTCTTCCTCACTGTTGTCATTTTCTGAGACATAATTCAGCTTCACCAAGGAATAGCTCACCAATGACCAAAACTACTGGGTCCTCAAAACCACACCTTTTTTTATCCTGAACTGTTAATAAAAAATGGTTTAGAATAGAAATGATCAATCTATCTGTACTGTGGTTTGCAGTTTTCTGAATGCATTATATGGCCTAAATTGAAAAAATATGTTGTGTTTTTTTAAGATCAAAGGTAGGATAATTTTGTTTGAAATTCTGCCTGTTGGTAAATAGTACAATGGAAATGTGTTACCCTATCATTAACAGGTGCTAATAGGTAAAACTCTTTGTACTTCCATCTGAAGAGTAGGTAAACCCAAGAATGATTTAAAAAATTAGGTGTGTGGGTTCCTTGTTTCCTTCATACATTTATACAATTCGCAGGCTGTTTTCACCAATGCGTCATACAACTCAGGGCAAACAAAAGTGCATTTCACGATAGAGGAAGTGTTTGATGCAGGCACGCACTTATCAAGGCACAGTTTGTGTGACACCACTACTTTTGCTGAAGCACTTTGCATGAGTACCTGCTTGTAGAATTAAATCAAATAGAAAATATGAGGGCAGTTGTGATAGATGATGTGATGGGAATTTATATTGCTTTTTTTGATGGTCCATAAGTGTTGCTCTACTTGTGGTTGTCACACTCAAGCTTGGTGTAGGTATTACTTTTAAATGGGGTGTATACAGACACAGCAGTTTGTTTCAGGGCAGGAGCTCTAGAGTAATGAGCGCACAGTTGTGCAACTAATCGGATAGCTGCCTTGTGCAGCACGGTGGGGGCAGAGCAGGTACTAATGAGCTGTAATGAATGGGAAGTTAATTTGCAGGCTCATTGTTTGAATGTGCTCTTCTCCCTCGAGTGTTGGTTCTTCTCCGGGTTTACTGCTGCCTGCGCTCATGGCTTTCCTTGGGGGGGTGATAACTTGACCCTCCTCTGTAGGATGACAGCTGTTGTGGTAGCCTTGCTTCACACTGAGTGATTACAAGGAGAACAGTTATTAGAAATCACAGCTAGGTTGTGAGTTAAATGGATTTTTTGTCAGTTTTTCTGTACCCTATTACTTTTCTTGGCACTGCCTGTTATTACCTCAATGTTTTTCCATAGGAAAGCAGCCATTTGGAAGGCAGAGGAAAGTAAAACAACAAGCTTTGATTTTGCTGTGTGCAATAGAACATGTGTGCTTTGGTATGAAATATACGTTAAATAACTTATACAGTACTGTGTCCACTGCTAACATTGTGTGCAGACAATCTGTTTACTTCAGCGGCCCAATGCTCTGGCTATAACTGTTTGCATTTGCATTTACAGGCACGGAGCAGTACAGCAAATACACAGGATATGCAGAGAGCTACAAATGGGCTGGGAACCACAGGGACGAGATACCAAGGTACACGTCTGTTTTCTGAACCTGTGCTCAGTAAGAGAAATGCAACATTCTTATTTCACTTTTCTATATGGTACAATCAATGAATTCTAAGGCTAGTGGCTGTGGTGAACTGTAGTGGTTGCAAGCCACCGGCAGGAGAGACAACGGTGTCACAAGGCAGCCAGTCTTAGAAGTTATTGACTGAACCATATCTGTCTTCCTTTTCTATCCAGGATAAATTTAATGCTTTCTCCTTTTTCTACTGTTCCATGTTTTTGTTGTAAATCTTCCACAAATAGCCAGCCGAACATTCATATAGTGAAAGTACAACAAACCCCTCCTGCTCCCTTTCCAGTCCACAGTGTCGTCCTCTGATGATGAGAATTGTACAGGATGTACAGGTTTGAGAGCTTTGGCTTGGCTATGTTGTTGTGCTCCCATAATTCAGTTTTCCAGACCTTCCTTTCGTAATGTCTTTGACACAGTCGAGGCAGGTTGATTAAGTATTATCACTCTATTAATATTGAAACATATTTGCCATGCGCACATTTTGTTTTTACTAATCTATTTCATACACATCAAACAAAAATTAAACTTTTTTCCTTTTTCTTTATACAGAATAGCTGCAATACTAACTGAAAAATATTGCCTTTCGTTAACGTCACAATAAGGCAACCCTGCATTTTCCACGGTTTAATTTTTTTAGACCCCACTTAACCCATTTTGGTAGGTTTTATTGTATGTTCGGCAAATGTATATTACAGTCATTGCCTGGTTAAGCCATGCGCAGTGAAGGACAGCACACTTTTATGAATGCCATTTTTAGACCATGTTCACTAACACACTTCTTTAACTGGAACTGTTACCTGCCAAAAATATTTGACTAAAACGGTATAGCTCAATCATGTGCGTTTCTTGCACAAATAAAATAGTACACACACATAAAGAAAACAAAACAGAAGCTGCTGGCAGCAACTGCATCAATACCAGTCCAATCTTCAGTGTGTGATGACTTTTATCCTTTAGTGCTCTATACTGTGGGTGAAGCCATGACGGATGATCCAGGAGAGGATTGTGGCCTTGCTTCTGAATGCCACAAATATTTGGTTTTAATCCATTTTGTAACTTTGAATGTCTTTAATCTATTATTTCAACAAATTTGTACTAAAATAGTTTTTTTTTTTTTTTTTTTTTTTTTTTTTGGAAGTGCTCATTTCAAAGTAGTTTAACACAGCTTTGTGGGTTTATACATTTAAGTTGGTAGCACTGAGTTTATTCTTNTTTTTTTTTTTTTTTTTTTTTTTTTTTTTGAGACGGCTCAGCAAGTTGTGAGCAGCTGTGACTGAATTTGAATCCAGTTTAGTGTGTGGAGTTTGTATGTTTTACCTGTGTCTGTATGGGTTTCCTCCCACAGTGCAAAAAATATGCATTTCAGGTTAATTGGGCACTTTAAACTGCCTGTAGTATGTGCATGTCTGTGTGCAGCCACCATTCAGAGTTAGTTTCTTAGACTAGTTTTCAAGGATTATGGGACAGGCTCCAGACTGCCACAACCCTGATCAGGATTAAGTGATTAATAGTAATCAATGGCAGCTATAGTTTTTTTTGTGCTATTTCCCAACTGTTTAAAACAGTACCAGTTATAGGACCTCGTGAACAACTGGTTATTGGACAGCTTTGTTCCCTAACATTTAACGGGAACCAGGCAATAACTGTATATGGTACTGGATAGTGTAGAGTTTTGTACAGAACAGTAGCTGCATTCAAGTATGACGAAAGTCCCCTTTTATTTGTCCTCGGTCTCTTTTCAAACTATTTGAGCCTGAGAGAGTTCAAGAGCACAGAGGAAGTTGTGATGCGTGACACAATACGCTCAGACAGTTTAGTTTTAAATGGCAATCATTTGAAGGCTGGAGATGCCCTTCAGACCCCTTGCAACCAGGCAGAAAATCTATGTTTTACCTATAGAAGTTTGACTTTCTGTCTCCCAGATTAGCCTCTTACTTGATTTAAAGACATATAAAAGGTAAGAAGAGTGGGGTTTAGTTTGAATTCAGCTGAATTTTGTGAGTTGCTGTCCTTGATTAAGCTGTAGAACAAGACATTTCTATTTCCAGGCTTCTGCAGCATGAAGCTCCTGCAGGTTTAAGCTAATGGAAATGGTGCCAAACAGTATAATTAAAACACTTCTGCTTAAGACTTTTCTTTTTATTTTCAGAGATGATTGGCAGAGAAAATGCACTGAGATTGTCGCTATAGATGCATTGAAATTCAGAACCTTCCTTGATCAGTTCCAGCCAGAGAAAATAAACAGAGAACTAAACAAGGTACGTGAATAGTTTTTGTTTGACACTTTTTTATATTGCCTGTTGTCAGAAGACATAGTAAACCCCAAGTGTCTTGCCTTAGTTTTTAATTTAGTGCTAGCTAGCAACTCTTAAAAGCCTTCATTGAAAAATGGAAATTGTCAAGCTTTTCACTGTTACCATGAAATATGTCTTTATAGTATAATAAATATTGCACCATGAGTTGCCTCAGTGGAAAAATATGAATTCATCCTGCAGAAACCACACCATGAAGTGGGAATGCAAGTTAAATGAATACTTTTGGATATAGACCAGCCTGCAAAGCTGGAAAAAGGATTTTGAGTCTAGCCACAGGTGTGCTGAATGAAACATGACATTTTAAGGGGAAAAACATGAAATTTCCACAAATGATTTCAGTGAAAAAAAGAAGAATTTTCAGTGACTATAAAAAAAACTATATAAAATCCAGCTACATTTCCATCTGACCAACAGATCGTGATTTGGCAGAATATTTGAACTTAGTCCACATCTCAGCTCCACTTTTTGTCCAGACTCTGAGTTCTGTATTTTGACTTGATCAAAGTAATTAAAAACAAGTTTAACTGAACAGGTACATCAAACCAAACATTAAAATATTTTGGAAATGTTTAGTTTCTGTAGGTGTGTGTATCCTTCTGAGTTTTCAAGTTAGGCTGCAAATGCCCAAATTGTCTTCTCCATTTAATAGTTTACTGTTAGGTTTGCCTTCAAAATACAGTTTGCCACACTGTATACCACTTGCTGTGATTGGTGAAGTTGCCGAACTTGGCTTTAAAGCACGGGTCGCTGTTTCAGAAGTCACAGATTGTGCATCTGAGCACAAATACTCTTATTTAAAATCCAGCCAGAAATGACATTTACTCTAGTTATGACTCTCTGGTAAACATGGATTCATCTCAAACTCAACAATAAACTAGACCTGCAGTGAACAGTTGCCATGGTAATTTTCATATTACCAAATAAATGCTGGTTATCTGTTTTCACAGTTTTGTCTAAGATCATTTGGCTGTAGTTTTAAGTACCAATTTCAGTGTAATATACAGTTTAAATTGAATGGAATTGCATAATAGTTACATCATTAATTCCATGGATACCATAAAAAGTTGTATTTATGATGTAACTATTTGGCAATTAAGAGTCAGGGCTTAATGCAATTATTACACACTATGCACTTGACTGCTCTTTTTTAATGTGTGTGTGTGTGTGTGTGTGTGTGTGTGTGTGTGTGTGTGTGTGTGTGTGTGTGTGTGTTTGTGTGTTCATTTGTGGACAGGTATTACCTTTTTGTATTATTTATTAGAGTGCAAGGGATGAACAAGGTGATGTACTGTTTGATGTTTTGCTTTGATCTTACAAGCACATTATTCTTAATTGTAATACAGCAAAAGTCTTATGATTCAAATATTTTATGCAAAATTGAAAACTCTAATCACAGAGCGAAAAATTGTGCTCATCTGTATTTTAATTACATTAGTGCCACACTATAACCATTCAGTCATGTAACAAGTTAATAAGTTCTATTAAACTATATTAAAATTTTGCAAATTTGTTTAAAAGTTTTAGACACTCTTAAAGAAAAAAAGTCATGGAACTAGAGAAGTGATTTTGTTACCATTTATTGTACATAATTTGTCTTGAATCCAGATGGCATAATAGTTAAAATGGAGTTGAAGAGTTGCACTGAATTTTCTTGCAGAACTATTCTGCTGTATTTTTAGCACAGGGAAAAGCGTTCTTTACTTTTAGTAGACATGTCTAATCCAGAAATTATTATATGATGCATTTTGTCCTATACAGCTCCTATTTTGTAAACATCTGGTGCATCAAGAGGCAGTGGTACTAGACTTATTTTGTTTTTTAATGAAAATTCACATTAGAAAATCAAGACGTTACCGTTGTCAGGTCTCATGTCAAGAACCGTGAAAAAGATGACAGCACTGAAAGGGATTGGAGCATTTTTCACAGTTCTGTCAAACACAGAGATCAATCCTGCCAGGAGAATTGTTGAGTTTATTGTCAGCCCTGCCCTTTCAAAATGGGAATTTACAACTAGAAGGGTCAGGACAGGTACTTACTATTCACATAATTCCTGAGGAGAAAATTAATTTCCAGCAGACTTTCCATTCATCTTTAACAGAAAAACATCCCAACTCACAAAGAATGTTTGTTTGTAACAATTTTGTTTGAAAATTTATATTAAATCACTAAATGGAATGATTTTATTCTCTTTTACTAACAGTTTTAGTATAATTTATTATAATATGTCTAACTTAAATAGTCACAATTTTTAAAGTTATATAATTGACCTTAACTGGTGATACACCTAGAGATGTGTTTATATATGCTTTTAGTCCATGATTTTTCTATGTGAAAGTGCAAAACTTGATCAGTTACATTTTTAAAGTGGTGCTAGGAATCATTTATTTCACTGAAATAACAGTTAATGTGAAGTCTCCCCAGTGATATGTAGACATGGGCTATTCTGAGCTGCAAGATGTTATAGGGCACAGGACTTGTTGATAGAGGGGAATAGAAAAAAAAAAACTCCTGTCTTGACACAAATGAGACTGCATCTGATATTTGGCTCTAAATTGGACATATTTCTTGCTTGCTTGAATACATCTTTGCCTGTGGTTGTGATTTTAAATTAGTATCCTCAATTCCAGGCACAAAGTTGACATTTTGACTGCTCAAAAAATTGTTGTTACTATTATGTAGTTCTTAGCAGACTTGCATACCTTACAGTTTTTATAGTGTACTCATTTTTATAGCTGGATATTTTTCCTGAAGCAATTTAACTTGTCAAAGGTATAACGGGTAGATCCCTCTTGAGGAATGAACCATTTAGTCGTAAGCTGTCTTAACTCCCTATCTTTATGCACTGTAGAACAATGTGCTTCCACTGAATACACCTCAGTCCTCAGTTCCACCTTGGCACACTGGTGTTGTCTTTACTGCTTATTTCTTCCTCAGGCCTACTGTGGCTTTGTGCGTCCTGGAGTCAAGAGTGAGAACCTCCCTGCTGTGGCCACGGGCAACTGGGGCTGTGGTGTGTTTTTGGGAGACTGCAGATTAAAAGGTATGCAGCCAACATATTAATATGTCAATATTGTTGTGATCAAGGACATTAGTGCACTTTTATTTTCCTTTCGAATCTGTCTTCTTTAAAGCGGGATTCATTTCACTTTTGCCTTTTTTTATTTCTTACATTGCTGATGTTACTGGAGACGTCATTGTTATAAATGTTTGATTTTCTAAATGTTTCTGTTGCCCATCTGATTATCAAAATGTTTGAAATAAACCCATAATGAGGCAGGCAGTTATTTCCAGCACAGATTCTAAGGACATGAATTTTAGAAATGCAGTAATGTTGTTTTGCTGAGTGTACACTTGCTTAACTCTCAAACTCACTAATGTACAAAGTTAGTTCACACTACAGAACTAAATTTTCATTAAGATTTTGTTACTAAAAGCATCTCTGTGCTAGTAATGGACTTTCATTAGTCTTACCTTGAATTCTCTCATTTACTTAAAGCCTATTTGTCTGGGCCCTTTTTATTGATCAACTGACAAACTTTTATATTTTCCATTAAAAGTGAAATTGATTTGCTTGGCCCAGTCCATCAATCCATTGAGGGGCTCTGACAGTGCCCTGCATCACTTTCGATTGGCAGGGGCTCCGACAATCTCGAGGATTGCACTGTTCCTGTACCCAGAGCGCTTGTTGCCTGTCTGCTGGTGACATGTACCCCAGACCTGGGCCTGACTGGCGATTTTGTCCACTACTAAACTCTATTTTTAAGGGCAAATCACAAACCCTGCCCCCCTTTCATTCAGTAACTTTGTCTCCTTTGGTAGATTGAAAATGGGATTGTTTTCCTTCTCACTGATGCTGGCTGGATAGTTTGCGTGGGAAGTGAATGTGAACAAGAAACCCCTGAAAAATATCACCTTGCCCCCCCTTTCCATTTGCTTGTTAACACCAGCCATTAATCAGCAGACCTGTTTCTAGCCTTGTTAAATATTAAAAATCTCTGCAGCTATATTTTATATTTATACTAAATTAAGGTCATGGGCAAGACCTTTTTTTGTATTACTTACCTTTTTTAGTACAAATCAGAAAACTATGTCTTTTGTATTTTAACATGAATTGTAAAAACTAACATATCCAAGCTAACATATCCAAGACATAAATTAATTCTTTAATTTAAAAAAGTGTTAATTCTTCATGACAAATCAGACCTTTGGAAAAAAAAACTTTTTGTATTTTGTGCTTATGACTTAATTTAATGTAAACACAGTATGTTTAGGCTTATGTTGGAAGTCGGTCCTTTGATCAGATTAAGCAATGTCTGAGATTGTAATTTGGATTCAAAACAGCAATTTGGCTGCAAAGCACAGCCTTTCCTGTTTTCAGCACATCAGAAACAGGAAAGGTCTTCTGTATGTCAGTGGGGGCCCCGGCGTACAGCATGAGTGTCTGTCTTCACAGGCAAAGGTCACTAATCACATAGAATCATAAACACTGCACAACACTCCAGATAATGCTGTAAGATTTTTGGAAGATTTTTTTTTGTGCCTCCAAGAAAGAATTAAGTTTTTCCCATGCTTGGATTTTCCATACATTACTTTTGTCCTTCCTTGGCACAGCAAGGATTGTCATAGAGAAGAGAATCTTCTCATGGTTTTTATGTTAAATGATTACAAATTACTTTTGATGCATTTAATTTTGTTTTTCTTATTTTGTATTATTGCTAGTGTATAACATATTTGTCAGTTTTGGGCAGTAAAAGGTTGGCAAGCTGTTCCTTAAGTACTTTGGCACTTATCTCTAGGCAGCTGTTGAATTTACTATTGCGGTTTTTACTGATGGCTGTTGGACTGTATTTCCTCAGCACTCCTGCAGATTATGGCAGCCGCCGAAGTGGGGCGAGACGTGGCCTATTTCACCTTTGGAGATGCTGACCTCATGAGAGATGTTCACAAGATGCATTCCTTTCTCACAGAGAGGAATGTCACTGTTGGTAAGACAATGGGCTTCCACTGAAATCTCCATAAACCAGACAAGCCTTTAATTGCATTGGTTCAAACGGTGCACCCTAGTTTACATATTTCTGAGATATTACAGCTGTTAAAGCTATCTTTCTTTTATGCAAATGTTTATTTCTGAGGTTTATGTCTAACCTGCTAAATTCCACTCCTTAAAAAATAAAGTAACTCTGCATTAGACATTACTTTTTCATGTCTGTGGCACACATGCAATTTATTACACTGACTCAAACACACGAGGTTCTTTCCCACTCTCACATGTACGGATGTGCAATTTAAAGAGGAAAACAGCTCTGCCAGTGTTGTGTGATTCTTGAGCTCTCGTGGACACAACACCTCTGTGAAGCTTTTCTGTGTGCGTCTGTCTGCAGGGACCCTGTATCGACTGCTCCTGCAGTACTACAGCACTGTGTGCGAGCCTTGCTGCAGCTCGCGGCCCGACATCAGCCTCTACACTTACATCTATGATTGCATCCACTCCTCTGCTGCATCTCTTGACAGCGAGAGCGCTGCTGCCAGACCTGATGTCCCAGCAGACTTCCGTTAATGTCACACAGTCACAAGATTTACCCTCTCTCTATATATCATACATTTGGTATTTTTGGTATCCTGGTATTAGACTGTTGCCTTTTCTTTTAGATTTATTTTTATATGATTCTGAAACATTGAATTACACAATATGCCTTTCTCCATTTAAAGAATGAAAAAAATATTTTGTGGGTCACAGAACACCGTGTAAAAGAAACAGATGTAATAAACAGTAGTAATGGATACCGCAGCCTGTACCAACTTTGTTGTCTTGACATTTCACAAGTTACTGTCTTACTGGAATGCTGACAATGCCTGTGTTATTGATTTAAGTTATAAAAAATGATCTTATTTTGGTTTTCATAGGAGTATAAGGGTTGCTGCTTCTGCTGTTTTTTTTTCCTCCCTTGGGTTTTATTCTCACTTTTAGATTTTTCTAATTATTCAGCTGTTATCAGGAGAATATTACAATTAATATGTAGACAGATCTAATATGCATGGAAAGAATCTTAAAACACACTAAGCTATCCTGTCTCCAAGGATTTTGTCCCAAAGTGTTACAAATATGTATTGATTTAGTTTTCCACTGTAGTGTGGACAACTGCAGGATGTTTGTTAATGTTAGAATGGTGTGCCTATTTTTCATCTTATTTGTGATCATTGATGTTTTTTGCCATGTCTCCCTAGATTCTGTCATTGTGATTTGATTAGATTCAAGGGTGCTGTGAAGATAGGCAGAATACAGGCAATTCACTGCATTATCTCATGTTTCCCTGCATGTTAGCTAAATTCTGAATTTACCTTTTTTTTTTTTTTACCTTTGTCTGATTGGCAATAATTACATGGATAATTGTTAAATATTTAAATTTTCATTTTTATATATTATACTCTGTATCATATAATTTAATAAATAACATCCTGTTATTGCAAAAACTTGCTTATCTCACTTGATGGATTTCAATGGAAAGGTAAATTTGTGTAATTTTTGCAGAGGAAAGTCCAGGGAGCCTGCACTTTGCCATTTGATAAAATTATTCCTGCTACACTTTGGCAATTAATGTGGAATAAAAGTAACAGTTCTTGCAGAGCAGAGATGATACGGTTAAGTGAATCGCTGCACAGCTTTTCCTTTTATCATTTAAGAACTATTATCTTGCCCTTTCACTCTTAGTTTAATAAGGTCACTTTTATATAAGGTCACCTTTATATAAACTGTACATGAAGCCTCATTAAGTACAGTGGGAAAAGATCTCCCTGCTTGCTGGGGTAGACGTTCCCACTTCACCAAGTCACACTGGTCCTGTGATGCCATTAGCTCACATTGTGCGCTATACTCGTCACCAGCCTGCACATTCCTGCAGTGTCTGATGGAGTCTGCGGCTCTGCGGCTTGTCTTCACCTGAATCTGTAGAGGTAGCTAGTGTGTTACCCACTCAACAATGGTGGCCTGCAAACACTCGTGCAAATAAAGTTGATTCGCAATCGTTTAAAATTAGAATTGTGATTTTTTTTTTTTTTTTTTTCCCCCCCTTTTTTGAGCCAAAGGTTCTTGACTATTTTTTCCACAAATAATTGCTACGCTTAATTGTTTTCTAAATTGACTGCAGTTATTTCAGATACAGGGAACGCACAACAGAACATTTTTCTTCAGAACTACACCACTGGACACTTGACATAGTGAGCCCTTCACAAATCATTGAAATAAACCTAAAAAACAGTTGCAGATCAGGATAATCCTTGTTTACTTTTTGATAAACTAGTGGGAATCACTGCCTGAGTTGGGGTTTTGGGTGTCCCACTTCACCCACAAGTCCTCAAGGTTTAGGTCCTATATTGTGCACACTAAAGTGGACTGCGTGCAGCACAGTGGCCCAGCGGGCAGTGCTCCTGCTTCACAGCTAGGGGTAGGACTGAGAATGACCTGAAGATTATTGTGCCGATTTACGTACACAAGTACCAGAGTTGTGCTGCTGGAGAAATACTACTCTTCAGGCTGAAAAGTAATATTTCCATGTGCCCTTCCTGGCTCTAACCTCTTGCTGCTGTCTTGTGTTTGAACAAATTTTGGGGTCCTCATTTTCATCATCTTCAGTGCACTTATAATAGTAAAATAGATAGAACCTGCAAAACTGGATGTTGCTGTTGAATCAGAGTGGTGAAATTTCTACAACAGATTTACTAAAAATTCATTGGACCTGAAGTAGTCTTTGAGAATTTTGAAAATATTATCAAAGTATATTTGTTGGCAGTTCCTTCTAAAGATGACTGCCTTTTCTGAACTTTAACAAAAATATTTATTTTACCCTGTGTAGAGATCACCTTCCCTATACATTCCAAATACAAACTTCTGATTTTGCAGTGAACAAAACTTTGACTGGATTTTTCTGATGTCTTAAATATGAAATATGACAATATAAAAACTCAACTCAAATTTGCTTATTTTCTTTATCTTTGATATGTGCAGTCTTTGTATTACTGTCCATTATGCTTTTCAGTGCATATATACTTAATGATTATGATTAGTTTGTTTAACTGACTGTTTTCCAAAGCAACTTACAAAGTTAAGCTGCTAGTTGCACATGTGTATTTATTATACTGCTAACTATTTTGCTCAGGGAACAGGGACTCAAACCTAAGTTTTTCAGATCCATGGTAGCAGCTCTCATCATTATACGCTATATAACTTTTTATAGTAATAATAAAATTATTTCTTCCAGATTTAAAACTGGACAAGATTTGTCATTACATCTGTCATTACACTGATGTAGAAAATTCACATATTAATGGAAGATCATAGTTTGTCTTCATAGTTTATGTGGTCTATTTGGTGTTAATTATACAGACATTGTTTGCATAATTGAACACACTTGGTGGTTTTATAGATAAAAGAAATGTAGACATTCTACCACTTAAAGCGAAAACAGCTATTCCTGTAGGTTCAGGCCTACTTGAAGGATCTAAGCTGTCCCTTTATAGCCCACTGTTTTCAAACGGATTTGATAGCAGCCCTCTCAAGTGATGCACCCAGAGCAAAGGGGAAACCCACAGGATTGTTCTTTAGGCAGCCGCCCCCATGCATGACTGTGACCTTTTTATAACCATCTGTCAGAAAACATACCTGTTCATCACATCCGATTAAATACCAGGTTCTGTATGGACCTAATACCAAACGTAGCTGTTTAAAAGCCCTTTGAGGACTCCATATTTAACTTACTAAACCTCAAAGAACCCACTATATTTTTTGTTTTGGTTGGAGTGGATTTTGTGACGACAGAGAATGTTGCAGGAGCAGAATATTTTCAATAATAGTCCTCAAATATACACTAGCTATAAAAATATATAATAAAAATACATATACTCCTCAAGTCACAATGGGGTTCCATTTCCATGAGTGTGTCACAAGTTAATAAATATGTGATAAAGCACAAATTTCTTTATGGGGTATTATATAAATCATAAGAATATATAAACATGTTGGATGTGGTTTTGTATAATAGAGCTTTGGAATATTTTCCAAAAATTTCATACATCATGTTAAAACATTATGAATGTGATAATATAAATATGGTTCTTATATTTTCAAGCCCCATTATTTTCACGTTTATTGCTGAATCTATTTTCTTTCACTTTTTGTTTCCAGCACCACTAGAACACTCCAGTTTTTGCTTGCCAGTCATTGAAAACGAAAACTAACTTGAACAGAATCACAAACCAAAAGTTCCATACATAATGGTTTTGTGAATGAAATAAACTTCACCACTGAATACTGAGACTTGAAAATAATAAACTGTATTCACTCACTTACTTTCATTAACCGCTTGTTCTTGACAGAGTTGTAGCTGTCTGAAGTCTGGAGCCTTATCCTGGAGTCTCTGGACTCTGAGCTACAAGGGTAACCCCTTGTACACCCTGGATGGGTGTAGTAATGTTTATAAAAACTAATATCAAATAATAATGCTGAAAGATGGAAAAAACTGACAGAGAAACAGAGTAGCAAATATGGTGCATTTTGACAGCAAGGCCAGCCAATGGTATCATACAGCAGATGAAGTGGTTGCCATTAGATGTTACAGACAAATGTTAGGTCTCAGATAATATAATAAGGTTAATGGAGCAGCTGTCTTAAGTCTGGATTGTTATAAGTTGCACATGTTGTAAGTCAAGGACCATCTGTATTTTAACAGTGTGACTGCATAGATCTAAAACCCTCTGTAGTTTCTACGGTTTTCAACAGATGTATGTAGATAAATGTAGTGGCTCACTTTTTTAATGTTTGTGAAGATGATTTTTTAAGTTTATTTTGAAAATTATTTGTTCTTTTTCACTGATTTAAACTGATTAAACTGATTTAAAACACAATTTTTAAATCCAAAAATTTAATTTAAATCTAATTTACTTGCAGAATTATTTACATGTTGACTGGGTATTGATCATTGCAGGTGGGGTGTCACTGAACAGGCGGCGCAGGGGGGATGAGCTTCACTTGGAGGCAGAGGCCTCACAGTGTATCTCCATGGGAACTACTGCAATTACATTTCCTGGGCTCAGAATAACATGCAGTGTCAGTGCAGAAAGAGCCCTGGTGTATCCTGTTCAGACACCTGTGGAGTTTTTTTTTGATGCTCCTGATAAACAAACTTAATTGGAGGATTATATGATATCAAGCTTATTGTTAAATATGGAGTCTTAAAGTACAAGATATGCTTTACAGACAGTGGTCCTGTTCTGGACAAATGTTGCTATTGAAAAAGGATAAGTCACAGTTGCTTATTTAATTGTTAATTTAAAATATGCAATCAGGAAACTTTAAAGGATAAAGTTTGAAGTTATGAAGAGGAATGTGAGAAAAAGCAATATTTAGTTTTTATCCGTGCATAGAGTAGCTGGATACAATTCATGAGATCACAGACAGTTGATGGAGAAACTGGAGTGTATTCCTGTATGTAATAAACAAACTGTAGATTTAAAGCTTCCTCAAACTCTAGGAAGGGATCTTAACTGGAGTTCTGCTTTTTGAAAATCTGTTTAGACTCTGGGGTGGGAACAGTGGTGAAGAAGGTGGCATGGATACCTTAAACCTCATGGGCTGGGGTCTAGAACCAGATCTTTGTATGTGGAGTTTCCATGTTCCCCTGTGTTCAAAGTGGTTCCTTCCCACAGTCCAAAGATGTGTTTCAGGCAAAATGATGATTCTACATTTACCTTAATGCATGTGTGTGTGTGTTTGTGACAAAATGAGTGCACATGAATGCCCTACAGTGGAAGGGGGTCCTATCCAGGGTTCACCTGACCTATACCTTGGGCTACTGGGGTAGGAACCTGACCACAGCACCCCTGCAATGGATGGAAAGATTAAAAAATACATTTGCATGCCTTTTACATGCTTTACATTATGTTGTACATGTGTAAAGGTGACATAATGTGCAATATACTTCATGATGTAAAATTTTAATCTGATATTTCTTACAGTGTTATGCTGAATATAGTTAGAGGATGATCACAGTGGGAAAACTGCTGAGTTTTTTTTTCTGTCATGCATAAGGAATGTAGAAAAACTTGTTTAATTGTTACAAAAGAACTTTTTAAAGGTCTTTGATGTTCTTACATCAGCTTATAGATAGTAAAGTTAGAAACACATGCCTTGAGCTAGCTAACTTTGTATTCCAAGAGTGTGTAGGAGGCCACACTTTTGCAATGCTATCTAGTAGAAATCCAGGAAAAGAGTTTGAATGCTGACAAGATATAAATCAGAGTTTGTTGTCATAAAATACTGAGAACATGGTCCAGTTAAGTTTCACAGTGCTACAACTGTGTCGTAAAAATAAATTGGCAAGTTGACTAGTATTACTGTATCAATAACGGTGTTGAAGCACCTTCATAGGAGGACTGTTATTAATGTATCTCCTGCTACCCTTGTGCTTCCACCAAGTGGTGATTTTGGATTAAAGGAATTATTACAAATGCCTGTCCTCACTGCAGGTACAGAAGAAGGTTTTGGTGGTTCAAGGCCAAATGGCTGGTTAACAAGTTTATGATGACTGGTCGTCACTGACATAAAGAAGTTTGAGAACAAATTTGGGAAGTTTGGGTCTAAAATAAGATTGTGGCTGGATAGTTGTGAAGTATCTGGGATCCTCACTTCACTATGAGGACCCCTGGGATGCATTGATGGTGATGATAAAGAAACCTGTGTTTTGCAAAGAACTCTTGAGTGAACCCTAAATGATTAACAGGAGTCAGATGTGTTTAACAGGCACTCCTTAAAAAATGAAATCTGCTATAGACTAGTTTATGCAATTTTTCTAAGATAAACTACAACTTTATTAGCTTTCTGGTGTTAAAAATGTAAACATCAAAGAGACTATTCAAATAAAACAGGTGGTGGCATTTCCTTCACCCATTAATTAATAAGCAAATGTTTCCAGGGGATTTATTAAATTCTGTCTTTTCTTGGCAGGCTTTTCCTCATGTTTAGCTCTCGTTGCTGTCCCGTGGGTGCTGTGGTTACAGCTTGTTGACTTCCCCTGAGTGTTTTTTCGTCTCAGACTGTGAGGTTGTTATTCATTTATTGTTCAGTAAACCCTAAGATTCCACGGCCTTTTGGCACAGTGAAATTTTCCATTGTATCCAACTTTTTTTCTGAAATTCTCACCAGATGGTGTAATAAGGGAGAAAGTTATAAAAAGTACCTATCTTTGTATTTGGATGAAACCTAAGTTCAACAATGTCCAATGATAAATAGATCATTGTAATGATAAATAGATAACAGATTATTCTGATCTTGCACAGAATGTCTGTGTCTGTTAATTCATTCTTGCTTTCTCCAAGGCACATAATAAAGCTTTAGAAAACTAAATAAAATACAGTAAGCTACACATATCTAACAATCTAACACCATACAGAGCACTGCAACACACACTAAGGTTACCAGTTCACTTGTCTTTGGGAAGAAACAACATAAACCAAACACAGACTGAGCTGTATTGAAACCCCTGTCCGAACCCGTAGCTCAGGTGCTATATGGCACCAAGCACCAGCATGTCAGGTCTCACTGTGTCACCATATAAAAAAGTGTAATTTGTACTGGTCTCATGTGCCATGTGTGTTTTCTTGGTTGAGATCTCATATCAGTGAAGGTGACCTCCGTATGACCTGTAGTGTTTGCTGTTTCTCCCTTGTTTGTCTTTTACAAATAGGGATCTCCTTCTCATTGGATGATTCATCTGCTTTACTTCAGGCTGTGTTGTTACTGGTAGGCAGTAAATTTGCTGACTGTTTCCAGAAGTAAAGGCAATTCCTCAGTCTTCTGCTCACATTATGCAAATCCATGGGAGAGAGAAACTCATTCATTAAGTCTACAGGACGTGAAATCAGGCTCTGATTTGACTTCTTAGCCTAACTCAGAGCACTGGAGGCCATACATACTGCATGTTCACTGCGTTTCACATCAACTGTGTACAAAAATTACTCGCTTTCATTGCACGTAGTGATACGGTCAAAATGTCAACTACGTACAATGGAAATTGTTTGAATATTTAAATCTTTTAAATGACCAGAACCTAGTTATACTGTAAGCTAATTTCTCCTCACTACAGAAACTTTCATATGACTACTGAATGAGGCGACATGTTCATTTAGAGCAATATTTGTACAAGTATAAGACAAAAAACTACTGTGTGTTATCTTTTTTACCAAATCCTTCTGAAACTTTTAAATGTTTACTGGGTGCAGGCAATTTTCCAGTTAGAGTACATCAAAATTGGTGCTCCTCAAAAAAGTTCTGTTTGCCACTGCCTCTACTGCCTAGTTGTTGACAACCAGCCCAATTTCAATGCTTGCTGACAAACAGGATACCATTGCCATGTCTGTGCCATGCTGAAGATCTGATTTGAACAGATTGATTTAGGCAGCAGAGTCCATCTTCAGTCTGTTCCTTCACTCTGCTGTGCATCTAACCATCTAACTCAGAATACTGCTGAGGTCCAAGCGACCTACTTCAGGTTTTAAGGCAAGAAATGAAAAGAAACAGTGATTATTTACATTCTCTCTCAATATATTTCATATATGTTGCTACATTTTTGTTAAGAGCAGTTAATGTTTTTTTCCATTAAACATACCTCCTAAATGATGTGGAAACCAAAAAAATGCAAAAGCTTTTACAAATCCAGAGTGTTTGTGGTCCTGAAGTATATCATGAATAGGGTGCTGTGTAACAGGACTCTTCTACCCCAGGTGAACCCTCTGGTTTGTGTTATCAGATGCCACATCAAAGGGATAAACAAAGAGATTGATATCATGAGAGATGTTGTGAAATATTAAACATCTCCCCAGTACCCACCAAATAGTCCCCCTCCTCCCGAGAGCCAGGTACAGCGGCAGCTGTGTGTGGGGGGAGCTGTCGACAGTGAAAGCAAAACAGGGCTCGAGGTTAGGCCTCTAATGAGGGAAACGTAAACAGGAAAGAAACTTCTAGCAGTGGGGCTTGAGAGAAGGAAGCGTCAGCACATTCAAGTTAAAACCATGCCTGGACAGAGTGTAAGAATAGCTTTGTGCGCAAATTTAGTGTTCCGTCCACAGAGAGCTCAGCAGTGACTAACTGTTCCTGCCTCTGCCTAGTGTGGGAACTATGTTTTGGGTCTGCTTTGCCTTACTGGACAGTAGCCATTGGGGGTCCAGTTAACACACACATTATCAGTAAATGTGCAGGTTTCTGTTCCACCATTTTTTGTTAGACAGTGTTGTATGACCCTGTGACACTATGTGTCTGTGTAAGTATTTGACCTTCATCCCTCTCTCTGTGTGTGCATGGAGGAGCAATATCTCGGTGTGCTGTCTGCCTGTATGTATTGCTGTGACCAAAAAAAAAAAAAAAAAAAAAAATTCCCCAAATTCTGCCAAGTTTTCGTCCCAGTACATTTTTCTTCTAAAACTGCACATACATGTGTGTTTGGGTGTTAGTCCCAAGTCGTTTGACCTGCATCACTGGTGGGCTCACAAAGTGCATGGAATATGCTGCTGGTTGCTTTTTTCCGTTAGATATTAGCATAGATAGTTGCCTAATTATAAGACATGTTATTTATTTGACAATTACCTTATTACAAAAAACAGAATAAAGAATAAACTTAATGAGGCTATTTTTCCAACATAAACTGCAGTACTTTGGAGACTCCATGTGTAAACATTTAAATTTATTCTTCATTTTAGGCTGCTTGTCAGGGCCAATGCATTTTTGCTGAATTAGTTACCCTGCTAGTGTATTTACAATGCTATTTAGGCAAAAATCTCAAAACATAATATCCAGAGCATGCCTACAGTTTTAATACAGATTTTCTTTTTTTTATTTGTAGCCCTTAGTGAGTCTGTCCAATTTGCACTTGTGTCCTCTGTCTCTTGTTCAGCTTGTACTCTCCTTAGCCAATACAATATTATTTGACATATAAAGCTCGTGAAATGCAGGAATAAATGACTACCCTGGTTTGGATGATATTTCTATAGAATTAATGTCTTATAACCTTTCGTGAACACAGACTCACAGATTTGTTTTCAGCTCTGTTTTCTCCATACTTTGTAGGAATAATTCTGGAGTTACTTTGGGTATTGGGAGTTACTATAATAGTATTTTACTGTATCTAAATGTTGCTGTAAATTTGCTTCTAGCAGTTGGTGGCTATTTGTATTATCTCATTATAAGTCCAGCTTAGCTCTCTGGAATTCTTCAAGAGTGGTATTAATATATTCATAGGAGCAAAGCCTGGTCTGGCTGTAAAACCACTAAAGATTTTATCTGTTAATTTATCCAATCTATGTGTGTAATGATATGTCTTCCTGTCCTCAGCTGTTTTGAACCTGAACCAAGGGAGGGCAGTTTCTTTTTTTCGACGCGTAATTGCGCACTTGTTGCGGCAGCCTTACCAAGCAGCATCCAGCACCATCTGTTCCAGAGCCCAACCAAGAGCAATCGTCATTTCGCAAAGGGAAAAATATATTCTTTTCTTTGGCACTGATTTCAAAGTACCTCAGACAGATGTTCCCTTCAAATTTCAAAGGAGTCATTTAACAAGGTCTAGGCCCTTGATCATTTCACTGGATAAGTGGAAGTCCTCACACATCTGTCAGGAAGGGGGTAAAAACACTATCTGAGAAGACAAAATGTTCTGCAGAACTTTGTTGGAAGTCTGACAATCCATGTCTGGACATTTCTATAAAATAACTATGCCATCATGTTTTTGGAAAAGTGAGGATACTTTCAAATAGGTGCAAGAGGTTTCATTTTAATATAATTATTTGTGTGACATACTGAAGCAAATGTTTTTGTCAAACTGTAAGATAAGGCCTTTCAATGATTGTGAATCTGGAATATGTACATTTAAACCTGCCATTTGCTTCCTTCTGGAGATGAATGCTGATAAATGCTATTTTGCTTTGTTTTTTCATTGCCTGTGTTCGGTGAGATGCTGTTGGGTCTCCTCCCATCAGAGGTGGCTTTGCCCTCCTGTCTCACAGGGAAACCCCAGAGAGATTAGCGGTGAGGAGGCCTCTGAATAGCCACGTGTTGCAGCCAGACAAGGGGAAGTTGAGGAAGGCTGAATAGCTGTCACTGTGCTGGCAGTGAAAAAGGGGCCTTGAGGCCCTTCACATTTGCCTTGTTATAGAACTGTCACCATTGCCATGGAAATATTCCAGTGCCATGAGCGCAGTGTTTTTTTGAACACTTTCCACCTGCAATGTTCGCTTGTTGGGTTGTGCTCCTCCCATCCACTGATGTTCTGTTACCCTTCCATTCAAATGGAACTGGGGATTTTTTTTCCTTTTGTTGATGTGTTCTGAAGTCCTTAAAGTGTTTTCCATCATGTTTTGAGGTGAAAATGACATATCGAAAAGGTGTCACGTGAAGAAGGCAATGTTGCGGGTGTCAATATAAGTTAATATAGCGTAATCGTCAGCTCTGTTGGCAAATATGTCAGAAGGTGTACCAGAGAAGATGCTCAGAGACGATTTACTTAGGGTGAGATTAAGTTTGCTACTGCAGCATCCAAATCAAAGGGGTAACAAGAACGCAAGTTTGTAGAGATGTAACTAAATGCTGAGTCGATTTGGTGATTCGCAGTTAAAAATGGCTTGCCTCAGGGCCTTGCAGTAAATGTAAATTGGATCTTCTCCCTTGAAAGCCTGCTGGGCAGACTGAGAGTTCCTTCTCTTTTTTGTCTCAAAATATTTGTGAGACAAGGTAAAGTGATCTGCGAACCGTCTGGATTTCTGGACTTATAATTGAGATATGTTTAGATACGTTAATTCTGAATCTTTAATCTTGAGTTCCTTACATTTAACATAATTTATACATGATTTTGCATATTTGTGTTTCAGTTGAGGTCCTCTTACAACAGGAACGAACCATATGGAAGCAAATTTGATCAAACTCACTTATTGTCCCTGTAATTCTTTTTGTTTTATTGACTGCATGTGTTTGTAAGTGACATGGTAACTTCATGTGTTTTTGCTCAGACAGTCCAGAGTAATGCACAACAACTCCAATGAAATATCCAAAAGTTTGGGGAAGACGAGAAGATCCGTTTAAAGATGCCCACGTGGCTAACAAACTAACTTCTAACAAAAAGTGATGGATTATTGGTTCTCTGCATTGTAAAGTAAGAGTGACACTTCATGTTACAGAAACTATGTGCTCTTGTGTGTGAAAATATTAGATTATCAGTTGATGTGACCTGTTAATTTTATATCTTAATAAAAATGGGGTTAATTTTGTCTGAAATTTCCTTCTCGATTTCATTGGCTTTTTAGGTTTAGTTTAATCAAACATGTTTCACACCTCTCATTATTTTATTGCACTGAATCATTACAGGTTTTTTTGGAGGCTGTAAATTAGAATCGATTTTGTGCCAGGATTTAAACATTTTCTTGAGGTGAAGTGCTCCCCTCAGAATTGCACTCTGCTGGAAGGCATAAAGGACATGTTTGGGGAATCTTTGTTGGACCATTTTCTCACCTCTTTTTACTTTAGTGTCATTTTCTCATCATGTTTTGACCAAGGGTCTGCTTGAGTCATGAGGTCTTTTCTTTTGGTGCATGAACTGGCATTTGAAGTGAAATTGATCAAATATCCTTATCTGCTTTATTACGGTCAGGGTGCCTAGATGGGATGTCAGTCCATTGCAGGGCAGCGACCCACACACACACACACACACACACACACACTATAGAAAAATTAAAGTGACTAATTAACCTGGAACACATGTCTTTGGACTGTGGGGAACCAGAGCATCTAAAGGAAACTCCACACAGACTGAGTTGGAGTTGAATCACCATCCAAAAAACCCTGGTGCTATGAGGTAGCAGCGCCCCTCACTGTACCACTGGGCTGGCCCAACTGAAATTTATATTATTCCTTCATATAGTGATAATGTCATTTTTA
The DNA here is from genome assembly GCA_900497675.1 of Arapaima gigas. Lineage (NCBI taxonomy): Eukaryota > Metazoa > Chordata > Actinopteri > Osteoglossiformes > Osteoglossidae > Arapaima > Arapaima gigas. The sequence continues at coordinate 1,048,893 of UFQX01000127.1, read as the reverse complement.
CTCAGTTACATGGAAAACATGTCTTATTGGTTATTTAATCACACATTTTTTAAAGCCCACATGAAGTTTTAAAAATGAAGAGAATTGTAATTAAACTGTAATTAATGCATAATGTAATTAATATGCTTTGTTTTATAAGTTTCAAACAATAATGCAAGGTTCAACTGTGCTGCAGTCTGTGAAACCTCCACACCCAAATCAGCAGCCTGCAATCAATCACAATTTGAAAAATCTTATTTGTATGCGGTGCAAACAAATTTCATGGTTGTTGATAGATCCAAGTGAAAATGAATGAAAATGATTATACATTCATTAAACATTTGCTATCAGTTTGCTTTTTAAAAACAGTTATGACACTGCATGGTTGCACCAGGGTACCTGGGTTGCTCTGGCAGGGGGTTCAAATCCCACTCATTCTGTGTGGAATTTGCATGTTCTCCCTGCGTTTGTGTGAATTTGCTCTGTGTGCATCAGTTTTGTCCCACAGTCCAAAGTCATGAGTTTCAGGTTAACTGGTGATGCTAATTTGTTCATGATGTGTGAATGTGTGTGGCTAAGCTGGAACGGATTAGAGTCCTGTCCAAGATGCACCCTTCCTGACTGTGAAAAGCAATCTATATAAGTGAGTGTGATTATTACACAAGATTATGGAGTCAGATTTTGTTTTAATATAACACTACCTGAGTTACTAAGTGCTGCCCAGATCCAAAATGTGCAGTGCTGGAAAGGTTAAAAAATAATAACACATTATGTTTCACCAAAGTGTTTTACCATTGATGTGATTGCATTTAGTACATAAGTATTGTTAGTGCTGTTGGAAAGGAGGATGACACAGAGAGTGATGCATTCACTGATCATAGTCAAGTCGTGTGAGGCGGCTGTGCTCCTATTTGTGTGTGTGTATGTGTGTGTGTGAGAAAGAGAGACTGCCCTGCAATGGACTTGATCCCAACAAAGCTGTATCCTGCCTTTCACCCTGTGCTGCTCAGGATAGTCTCCAAACCACCTGCACCCTGGACTGGACTACAGTTACTGTATAAAAAATAGTCTTCTCAACCTCAGTACTTCAACTAAGTAGTGCAGGAATTTTCACAATGTAAATAACCTGATCTGTTGTAAATGATAGGTACCATTTATCATGAGTGTTAACTTTTCAAACTGACAGGTTTGTGGACCAGAGGAGGAGCAAAAGTTGTCATTTGACTGATGAAGAGATGCTTCATTTCCATGACGATACTCTGTGCCCTGAAAATGACAGTCCTCCCTTGAAGATGGGCCATAAATCAGGCATCACAGCCTTTTCAACCAATCTGGAGAGTAAATCAGAATCTCTCATTGTGATTTACTGAAAAAAAATCACAGGAACAAAACACAGCATCAGTATAGAAAATGATAGCTTCAGATGAACCATTTGCTTATGGTTTCACTAAGAGAAACAGTTAAAATAGTAAAAAAAAATTATTTACAGTACAATTACACACCCTTGTTTTTTCCCCTCCAGCTGGGCAGTAAGGACACAGTAGAACCAGTAGACTCCTGCAGCTCCTTCCCCTTCACAGTCACCACAGCGTGATTTAAAAGATCCACAGCAGTGTGATGCGGCGACGCTGAAGGACCACTTCATCACAGGGACCAGCTAATCACGTCGGCGATGAAGCCTCAAACCTAACAATACTGTGTGTTTTCTTTCCTCCTTTTTGGCTGCTGCTTTTGAGCACATTATCCTAGAATTCAGTGAAAATTGCTTCACACAAAAACGGAGCCTTTCCTGCAGAAGAGGGCTTTAGACAGCCTGACTGCGTAGCACTAACATCACGCTTTCAGCATCAGTCCTATATCATAGACTGGCCCATTGCTTTTTTATTTTCACTTCTTAGTTCATATTTCCCCTCTGCTGGCTGCCATATTTGTCATTCTCTGCAGAACTCATCCCCCTGATGGACCATCTCCAGAAAATAAGTTTGTGGTTACCAGCTGCCATGTGTTCTGCTCCCGCAGTAGGTGTGTTATTTTACTGTCACTGGTTCTCCTGCCAGCAGGGGGAGCACAATTACTTTCAGTCAGTGTTGAGAGCTCAGTTCCCAGAATTAATGTACCTTTAGAAAAGAAGTGGAGTGTCACACTATGGTGAATCGATGCGTCTCCTGGTATTGACAGAAGCTGTAAGATGCCATGGCAGCAGAAACCATGGGCCCTGTCAGCGTAACTAGTAGAAGATGCCATGAACTGTGCAGATTAAAGAGCCCAGTTTCTCTGTGTTACAGGCTGGTCTCATTACCAAGTGAAGCCAGGCAGAGGTGGTAGTAGCCGTCAGTGTCGAGAGAGGATCCAAGAGTGGCTCAGACACCCAGGACTAAGGAGAGGGATCTTCAAGTGGGAAATACAACATTATTGTACATTATAGCTGTCCTTGGTATATACAGTATAGCATACAGAGATGCTCTAATTTGTATAATCTTCACTACTAATCATATGATAAAATAAAGGTTTTTTTTGCAGTTCATTGGCTTCCTAAAAACAATCTTCAGCTCCAACCAAGTGTCCCATCACTGTGGAGCTCTCATATGGGTCCTCATTAATACTGCTGCTGATGCTGAAATGTGCCATTTAGGCTTACCATCTTTTCATGAAGTTAAGAAGTTATAAAATATTGCTTTATTTTTACTGATTTGCACAGATTTCTCCAAAATGATTGACAGAAGTCACAAATACAACAATTCCTTAGTTTCCTGAACTATTTATATCCAAATTTTTTGCTATAATGGCTCTTCAAAATGAATACTCATATATCGGTATCTGAACGGAAACTGAAGTTTATCAATAGTAAAAAATTGAAATGCTAATAAAAATCTAAATAACTAAAAATCTACAAATAAACACTGTACAGTACCATACAGTGTACTGCAAAAAAAACAATACAGCATGTTTTGTAACAAAAATCTTCTGTGTATTGTTACAGATTTATCCAAAGCCAGACACAAATGGGTGTTATCAGTTGTTTCTGCCTGTTTTGCTTTGTCGGAACCCACTGCCTCAAAACATTTATTGCACATTTAATTTTTTAAAAATAAACCTATTAATTTAAATGCCGCTTGTGGTGTGAAACAAAGGGGTGGGAATGGCAGTTTACTTTGACACACATCTTTATTCCCTTTATTCAACATCGCATAGCACTGAACTTCCACCGAGAACCCTGCATATGTGCTTTCTCATCTTCCATGTGTAACACAGTGACACTAGAGTGAAATATCCCACACTGTATATACTGGACCACGTGACATAAAAATGTAAATTCATGACAACATTAAATGTTTTTTGATTAGGAAACTGGTGTTTACAGTGTTTTATATTGCTGAATGCATGGGTTCATAGTTATATAGCTATTTTCCAATGAGATGGGAGTGTACTATTTATTTATTTTTCTCCATTCTGAATAATGCTAAATATACATTCAGTGTCTATCACTCGTTTTAGAAAAGTTAGATTCTGAGGGATTACTGTACTGTATCATACTAAGAGCTTGCTTATAAGCAATCCTTTTATTGCTCCTTCAGATGTCATGTCATCAATAAAAACTGAAAAGCTGTGGCAGCTGCAAAAGTTTTTGGTTCAATGGAAAAACAGTTTAGGAAGAAAGGAAAGATTGCTGAGCTTTAAGCGTGCACTTTTTGATTCATTGGAGTGGCATTGAACTATTTTTGTTTATGTTTGGTAATAAGAGCCTTTTAGTCACGGAAGATTGGCAAAAACCCATAAGGCCGGATTAGTTTCCATGTTTGTAATTTGTTGCTTCAGAAATGATGCAGCGCAGGTTCAACTCTCTTACCAGCAAAGTTCCGGGGAGTTAACATATTGGTGTGCCACCGTCTGGCGGCCTTACTGTTACTTACAGAGTTAATGGGTTGTAGTAATTGGCTCAGTCATGTGTGTATGTGTGTGTCTGTGTGTGTGTGTGTGTGTGTGTGTGTGTGTGTGTGTGTGTGTGTGTGTGCTCCTCTGCGGTTTGCTTGCCTGATTGATGGAACCTCAGACAGCCGTAACGGTGAAGAGCCGCTGTTTATCCCTGGCCCCGGTGTGCCGTATGCCGCCCTCCTGGGGGACACCTTGGAACAAACAGCCAAAACTGGAACGGCGTCCATAATTACCTGCACACGTTCCAGCAAATCCACGTTTATTGTCTTTTAATTGTGACTTCATTATTTTGCTCTCACTGTTCCGCCTTTTCCCAGCACAGAGAGGAACTGCAGACCAGCTTTTGCTGAAATGGAGCTCTGACACCACCAGCAGCATGTGACCCGAGTGGCAAATTCAAATTCACATTCAAATATGGTACACAACACCTGTGTAATTATGTATTTGTGGGTGGCATAACTTCTCCGGTGCTGATATCCTGTGAACCGCTTCATTTTAATGAGCTCCTTTTATTTACACTTCAGCTCCCCTCTGTCAACCTGGATGTAGTTTTGTTTGACACTGATGCGCTTTTCTTTTTGACCTGGCGCTGGGAGGCGAGAACCAGTGCACTACACATCATTACTGTGATGTTTAAAGCGTTTTAAATGATTGTCTCATTGGGCCTGTTTGAGTGGTTGAGCGTCTGAGGATGTCCTGGAAAAAAACAGTTAAGTCTCGACTCTCAACTTGGGCTCAGTTAAAGATTCTGGCTTCATCTGTCAGAGTCGTGATCGGAAACAACCAGAAAGGAGAGGCTATCCCTCATGTTGCTACCTGAGAGGGCGTGGTAGCTTCTCAGGTAGGGGCTCCCCAGTCTTCATTCTTACATAGGTCTTGTCTACATTGTGCCCTGGGTACCATTCATCTCGGGATGCTGAATGACAAAAAGGCTTGGGAAGCCTGTCCACTACAGAGCCGTTCTTTTGCCTGCTCTGCCAGCAAGTCATTACCATCCCTACTTTTCATGCTGAAGGTGCTGATCATCCTCTACTCTGTTTGTACTCATGAGTTATCTTTGCAACACCAAAGGTAAATCACCTTGTCTGAGTAAACGTGTTTTAACAGTCCATATTTCTCTTACTGCCCTCAGGGGAAAAAAAAATCACAAGACAAACCACTTCATACATTAATGTGTACACCATAAATTTACTTTTATATTTATTAATTTTGAAGATGCTTTTCTTCAAATAATTAACTCGTGTTTTGCTCACACCTTTGTCCAAACATGAGGTCTTAAAGCTACATATAAACATGTAGAAACCACTCATCATAAACTGCATCTTTCAAGTCTATGGTGGCTTCACTGCAGTCAAAGGGATTTTTACTTCGTGCTACAATGATATTCATTTAAGGTTATGTAAAAAATATTATGCTATATTTATCAAAGTATATATGGCAGTTGGATTCTGCTAGTACTTGGATGTTGCAGGTGTGGAGTTTCCTCAGCCCAGCCGCAATGCAACACTCTCCAACTCCAGCTCTCTGCTCAAGACACAGTGGAGACACTGGTTATGTGTGACTGGATAAAAAAAAGCTCACTACTGGGTAAATGGTTGAGAACTTGCTGAAAATAAATCTCAATGAATGATGATCTCTTTAGAATTCAGTTTTCCACATTAGTTCCTTAGACCAAGAGCACTCCTCCGCTTGGCCACATTGCTTCCTGAAGATATGCACACTCACCTTGTATGTCTGGGTCTGCTGCAGCTCCATGTAGCTCAGTCCTTTAAGTCTTACTCCAAAACTTAACTGTTGTTTGCAGAGTTTTCTGTTAAAGACGATTAACAAAGGTTGTTCCTTTTGCACAAATCAGTTTCAGTGTTCAGTTTCCAAGCTGGATTGATGCTGGCTCAGCATTTTGCTTGTCTGTTTTCCTGTTAAAGACTTTTCAAGAAATGCAATGGATGAATGTTAACATTAGCTTCTACCTCATCCTTGGAAACAAAGCAAACCTCTGCCTGAGGTTGGCAACATGAATTAAAAAAAATCTTGCAGTGCTAAAGATCAGTGTAGCTTAGTATTCAGAAACGACTGGAACATAGTTATATTCTTGCAGTCAGAAATACACATGACCTATCCCGTAGCTTGGTAAGTATTCATGGTTAACTTAGTATGCCTTTGAAGTGCGTTTTAAACGAATACATTTTTGGCACTTTTAAAAAACTAACATGGAAAATACGGACAGACTAGTGTGTCATATTGGCTCATGTTCACAGACTCACTCCTGCTGACACTGACGCCGATGACATCAATGTTACACACACTGTGTGTCTTTCCATCCCCCAGATTTATGCACAATGGACCTTTTACTTAAGATTTCTTCCAGGAATTTTTATGTGATGTACTTATAAAGAGCATCTAAATATTTAATATTTTTATTAAGTCCTAATTAACAAGCTCCCTAGAGGCTCTGTGAACTTGTACCTTGGAGAGAGTTATGACTTGTGGCCAGCTGCTCAACACCTGCCAACTACATCCATGTGTTAAGGGGACAGACCGCACTGCCTTGCAGAAAAAATGGTGAGAGCAACAGAGATGGAAATGCAAGATGGAGAACCTGCCACTCTTATCCAAGTTTTGTTCTTCAAGCTGGATTCTGGTCTTGCTCCTGTCTAAAGGAGAAATACGAATGACGTCTTATAGCCACATGTTTGTTTACTTCATAACTGTTTCATTAGGTTAGCAGAGGAACAATAAATGATGAATATATATTTATATATATAAAATATGAACGGTTGCTCAGATTTGGAAAATAAAAAGATGAGGACAACATGCACAGTGATTTTTCATTTTATTGAGCAACTTCATTGTCTAGTATTTTTTGGACTATACTGTAACATAAAGTTGACTGTAAGAAGCAGACAGTATATTGTGTTAAAAGGTTAGTTAAGTCAGCGTTTATACTGGAGAAGAAATGCAATTATTCAGCTAAAAGCGATGTGTCAGAAGTATTTCACTTCATTTTTTTCTCAGGGCACAAGGACCGAGAGAGATGAGGTCAGGTGTGTAATTTTATGGACAAAAGGTATTAAGTGACATCTACTAGAAGTGACAATTCCTGCAATTGCTTCCACAAAATAACTTCTTAACTGTGACTGTATTGCCAGTACAAATTAAAATAAAATTTTTACATTTGCTTTTCCAGTGCAGCTGAAACAAATCCTTCAATATTTGGTGCCTTGATCCACTGGTTATAAATACTTATATCCAGTGTTTTCATGATGTAGTTGACTGATGCTCCCTAAAGTGCTCTGTGTAATCCAGTTTAATATTAAAGGAATGTAGTTTCCTAATTTCTTCTTGACAGTAACACAATACCAGGTGGCGGTTAAAGAAAAGGGCTCATTGTCTGATTTAGGCTGCAGATTTGAGTCCATCTGTTAGACCCTTGAGCAGTTTGAGAGAAGTGAGTTAAACTGTAACTTCAATAATATTGGCAACATTTTTTGTATTCATTTTGCTGACATTTCTGGTGGTTAACATGCTCCACATATATTTTTAATATTTTAAGAAGTGATCACAGTTTTTTTGTGAAATGGTAAAGAATTGTTGAAGAAGTAACTTTTTTGGTGGAGATAAATGTAAGTTAATGTTACTGTGAAGTTATCCCAATTATAAACCAAGACTTAGTGTAGCATGTATCTGTATAACTTCTTCCCTCAGGAACATCTGCTATGTAAATGCCAGAAAGGTTAGTGTAAGAAGCCTTTTGTGAAGAAAACAGACACCCTTAGTCTACCTTAATTGAAAGTTTTTAAGACTGGCAGTTCAGAACAGACAGTGGTATTTTCTATGAATTTCTTAAAATGTCACGGTCTAAATATCAGAGTTGCCTGTTTGTGAAACTGTTTTCAATAATCCATTGTGAAAAGAAATGTCAAGACAGGCTAAATAAAAGTAACTGTATAATCAAATTGCTACCTAAGTATATATTAAATTCCATATCACAGCAAGAGTATGTTAATTGGACATTAATCAATAGAGATTTTATTTGTATTATTTACACATCTATAAAATTCTTGAAATGATTAAAATATTTATTAATGTATGCAAATTGTAAAATATCAAGATACATTAAGCAATATGTCAATTAGTGAAACATTTAAAATGAATATATATTCCTAACATATGTTATATTAATTCAGTTCCACTAAAATAGATTTAGTTTGCATTTAGAAAGCATTTAATATTTGCTAAATAATGTATTCCTGTGTGATAGCATCTGACAGTTTGTTAGCTCAGGTCTGGGTAACACTGGAGAGTAACTTGCTTCATTTGGCTGTGGGAGGTGCAAGGGGAATTTAGTTCTTCTGGTGTGTAGACTGGGTGCTGTGCCCGTTCCACTTGGTGGAACAGAGAACTTGTGTGTCGTGGGTCCTGACCTCCCTGTGATGATGCTCACCTTCAAGCAATAAAAAACATGTGCATACAAATTGCTGTCTTCATCACACATCCAGTAAACTATTGTTCAGGAATTATCTTCAGTTTGCAGTTCCCTGACCTGCCAGTGGCACAGTGAGTAGCACTACTGCCTCTCAGTTCTTGGGCTGCTTGGGTGTGGGTTCAAATCCAATTGTATGTTCTCCCTGTGTTTGGGTCAGTTTCCCCCCCCACTGCGGTGTATTTCAGGGTAACTGCTCACAGTGTTAGTGTGGTCACCCTGTGATGGACTGCTGTCCCGTCTAAGGTGCACTTTAATAGCCTTGCGCTCAGTGGTTCCGGAATAGACTCCAGACCCCTGTGACCCTGACCAGAACGAGGTGGTTAATGATAATGTATTGATGGATGGATAACTTGCCTATTTGCTCACATTGAGTTTGTCATCCTGCAGAAGCTTTATGTGCTGTAGTTCTATTTCATTTCCAAGTACATGTTACACAGAGGTCTACAATACATTACTGCTCCTTCTCAGATGCAGTACTGAAGGAAAGTCAGACAAACAACCAAACTGCCTCTTGGACCGCTCTGCTGTTGTTTAGCGCTGGGCCAACAGTATTAATACATTGACATTGATCATGTAGGTAACGAAACCTTTTGGACTTCTACTTTACTAACCATCAGTTTGTGGTATGTTACCCATGTGAATGTGTGTGGGTGTATTTTCAAGCTGTAGAGGAAATTATTATACACTGGATACTATTAAGGATGCCGCGTAACACAATAAGCTCAGAGAGAGATGGTGTGGTCAACAAGACAGAGTCTTTGGTGCTGTAATGGAATTAGTGCCACTTTGAAGAAGCCGTGTAATATATGATATGCTGGCTGCAGCAGATTGATAAACTAATTCAAATGACAAGGCACTTGGAAAGATTCTTAATATGTTCTACCAACCAAAGCTAATACAATTCCTTGTGCTGAAGATGCAGTTTTCATGGCATTAGAAAATGTTGCTGTATCTCCAACCAGATAGCCTCAGGGCACTGTCCCATTGTCTCTAGGATGTGTCATCTCTAATAATGGATATAAAAATTCCCTTTATTTAAAGAAGCTATTGAGTCCTGTTCAAAGGGAAGGCAAAATGATAGCGTGCATTTTTGGCATCTCAAATGGACTGTAGTCAGTTAAAATGGAAGACAGTTAAAATGTAGGTTCTCCACAGAAATAGACCAGTTTCATAGAACATTATTTGTTGCGTCTGAAATTAACCATTATTTTTTTCCTCTGTAAAATACTGCAGAATGCATTTGTCTACAATGTTTCCCACAGGTTCCATTTAATGACTGAAAAACTCTGATAATTTTGCTTTGGTTTGTCCTTTCTTGTACTTTTCGTTGTGAAATAAAGCCAGGTACAGATCCTCACACTGTACGTAGCCTCCAGTACATGTTTGTGTGTGTGTAAACGTGTGTCTGTATGTTGGAACGATGGGGTGACAGTTGGGGTCTGTTGCAAAATAAATTTCTCTAGCATGTGTTTCCTGTGCTGAGATACATTTGCTATATTATATTTCTCAAATAAGTAATTTAACAATTATTTTTTTACAAAGTTGGCTGCATGGTTGTCTCTCATCCCTCGTATAACAAGGTCCCGTGTAAAAGACAACATAGAAATGACTTAAGAAATTGTACACCTTTTTATTAAAGCTGGCTTGTTTTTCAATCCAGCACTATTTTTACCCATTATCTGATAATTTTACTTCAATGGCAGGTGGAATAAAGTTGATGGAAAAGCAGCAGTCATGTTTGTTCACATGTTATTTGAGCCAGTGACAGGTCTCTAAAAGAAACAGTTCAGATTCAGCATGACACAGTTAAGGCACGGCACAGTTAATGTTTATTCCATGTTTACATTGTTATTGTGTTGCTCTGAACCCAAAACCGGGGACAGGAGATGTATTGCCAGGAGTCACTTCTGTGATGCTGAGTATATCAGCATGTGGTTGGTGGCTTGAAAGGTGTATAAACATTATACACAGTGGATGAAAAGGGCTGCAATCCCTATAGGGCTCACCTGATACAGATGTAAATGCAGACAAATAAAATTTGACAGGCAGCACTTTAACCTCATGGTTGCTGCTTCAGTTCAAATCTGCTTTGCTGGAGTACAGAGGCAAAGCAACAAAAAAAGTGTTGCAGTCCGCATTCTTACAGACTGCAGTGCACAACATCACAGTGTTTGGTTTTTAGGTGCAAACTCAAAAACAGCGTTTTGTCACAGCAAACAGTTGCTGTTATTCAAGCTTTGGGTAAGAATTTACTTGCTATTTCTATAACTCTATGTACTTACCATTGACTTTCAATGCAAATCCTGTTCCTGCTGTTTTTCTAAACTGCCAGTTTGGGTTTTACTTGCTGACTCCTTAGAACAGATAAAAGCCTCCTGTTTGAAATGGCTTTATAGTCGACCACTGGAAGCGCCTTGGGAAGGTCCCATTATTGCAGGAGGTTTAATATCTGCTGCTAGTTGTACTGTGAAATGTTTATATATGTTCATATGTGCTGACTATGCTATAATGTACATCCCAAATTAATGGCTGCATGCATTATGAGTTTATATGGCCATGATATGCAACCTTAGAGGTTTTGTATATGGTACAGTCTGAAAGGAGGGCTGCTCTGACAACAACTAAAAATGGTGTACAAGGTCTGGAAATGGAAGGCAGCAACCTTGTACATTGTGTGTATGTTTGCGTTATATTTCCTTCTGTTTCAACCTATCAGTAAGGTAAATAGCTTGGCACTCTTCACTAGAACACTGAATCCTTTCACTTGGACAGCATTCTTTTGCTTTTCGCAAGCTCAGTGGTCCTAACGCTCTGTTTTCCAGAAATATTCGCTTCATTGAGGAGTTAAGTGACAAACAGCTTTCTTAAACTCACAATAAAGAAGTAAAAGAGAGGCTTTAAATAGACACTGATTTATTTTGCTCTCATTATAGGGTTTCTGCAACACAGGAAAACTCCATAGTTGTTTTTTCAATTTACATTGAAACCATGTTTAAAATATCATAAAAATTCACACACTGGACAGGTGGTTGTCGACAGTGAATGAATGAAAATATAACTTAAAAGAATATTAGAAATAATTTTAATATGCTTGGTGTTATAATTGTCATTCATAAAGATACCTTTTATTTTAGCATTATAATTTTTTTCATAAAAATTAATCATACTTTCACACAATTGGAATTTTTCCTAACAATGTGATTTTGTCAAATACATTGACCCTGATATGTAGAGTAGGTGTATATTTTTAAGCCATTTTTAGTCATAAAGTCCTGTTGGATTACTGAAGTAATTGAGATGAGAGGCCCAGTTTAATGTAAATGGGCAAGAAGTACGTTTCAGCTTTTGTAAATGCAGAAAATACCATTTAATTTCTACAGACTGTTTTGTCAGAAACTGTCCTGTTTTTTTTGAAGGCTGTCATTAAACTGCACAAACATTTCAAAACAGTCTGAAGAATGAAGAATGCTACTGTAGTGAATAATGTTCCGCCCTTGACTTAGTCTTGTAGATGACTCTTTAGGTGATGCTGGCTGAATAATTCAGTGGATTAAGGAATTCATACACAGATATCCCTCATGTTATTAGTCTTGCATCGTAAATAGGAAGATACATGTATTTTCAAAAACAAGACACCAATTTGACTTTCTGTCCTGGTATTGAACATAAAGATTATGTTTCTGTTTGCCATTAACCTTAACTCACTTAAAAGTGATCTTGTTATTAAATGCCATCAGTTGATGTTGACTCATGACAGCTATGGATTGCTGCCCTGAACTGTGTTTGGTCTTCAGCTAGACAGTACCCATAACTGCGGCTATTGTGTCAGTTAAAACTGGTAAAAGATACCGAAACATAACCCCATAATTTAAGTTATTGACAATCCATTAACAACATGATTACACACAGAATTACATTTAATTAAGGCATTTATTTCCTTTTATTTTCACATAGAATGCAGTCAGACAAGTTCTGGCAAATCCACCAAAATTGACTTGAAATCAAACCCTAACATTCCATATCAGTTGAAGTAACACTACTGTAACTACCAGGACCACAGACAGCTTGTACTTTGAAAAAAATATACCTTATATCAATATAGTATTGAGCAGCAAGTCCCTGTATTTTTTCTAGCAAGAATATACTCACACTACATAGAACAGAGTCCTATATAATGAAAAATCAGTACAACAACTTGTGGGGCTTATAAATTCAGTGCAGAGGCATTTTGGGTGGTTATATGGTTAATTTAATTCATAAATATGCTTTGCACAACCCTGCAAAAGATGCAACGGGCAGTCCAGAAGAACCGACGTCTGCTTGCACCTCCAGACTGTTGGTTCCCCACAACACAGCTCCCATTCCGGAATAAACACTAAATTTTGTCTCTGTCCAGTGTACCATGTATTGTTGTCTCACACCAACAAGTATAACATTAAGACATAGCTAAAAAAAAATTTTTTTTGCTATTGATATACTATAAAAGATGCTGGTATTAAATTTTTATTTAATGTTAGCTGAGAACATTTTTTTGAATGGTTTTTTTTCCCCATCAAGGAATATTGTCAGCTCGATTGTGTCACAGCAAACATTTGAATTACTTGTTTCCCAGAACAGTCCCTTTAATAAGGACAAGTGTTACTTTGATTTAGATTCTTTGAAACTGTGAAAGATCATTACTGAACATATCTGTTTGTTCGGATATCCACAATTGAGCCATGTTTAACCAGCTTGTTGGTCCTAAATTTGACAGTAGGCAGAGTTTTTGTGGGGATGAACAGATAGCAGAAGCCTACTCTCTGAAACAAGCATCAGTGTGTCTTTTCACTGATTCACAAAGAGTCAAGAGTCTGTTCACACACTCTTGGGCAACACAACATGCTGTAAGCTGTCTTGGAAAAAAGTGTCAGCTGAATCCATCCATCCATCCGACCATCCATCCATCCATTCATTCATCTATTCATTCTTCCATCCATCCCTATTCTTAACTGCCTGCCCTGGTCAAGATCACCAGTCCAAAGCCCTTCCTGGAGTCAGAACCTCAGCTAAATAAAGAACAATAATAATATCATTTCTCTGAAAGGCCGAATATAATATTTTATTTGAGCAAAAATAATACATTCAAGCAGCTTAACTAAGTCGCGCTCTTGATTGTTTGTAAACTGTCCGTGTGCCACATGTGGATCGCTGAATTGTATTTTAACAGTTTATTGAATGCTTTGGTTTATGCATTGCAAATAATAAACTTCAGGTTTAATCTTCAGGAAAGATCTCCATCATTTTCCTGTAGACATATCACGACATGACCTTGCATGTTTTATGGCATCAATAACTTGATTCAATTTTGATCTGCTGGCCTGACCACACTGACTCAATGGGAGAGCCACCTCTGAAATTCCCCTGAGGTCTAGGCATTAAATGATTATAAATATAAATAGTACAAAGGATATTTATGAACACAGTATCCAAGAAGGGAATATCCTTTAATCATTTGTTGATTTACAAAAAAATCTGTATCTTGTGGAATATATATTAAGGAGCCATTAAATTTAACTTTGTTTGTTTTCATTTTAATTTGTTAAATCTAGTTTTGTCACTTATGTTGTTTGCCACACTGACTTGATAATGATAAATATCCCTCACTTTATTTCCAGATGCAGCATAATGTTTTTCTACAGCACCACATGACAATATACATTTCACATTTTATATAATATGACATATAATAATACACATAAGTATTTCTCCACATACATCTCATTGAAAATACATATCTTAACTTAATATGATGTCTACTGTACAAAAATAAACACTCATATTTTCTTCAGTTTTGTCTATAGATCACAGTTTTATACTTTTTTTCTGCAATATTCAGAAATATTTAAGAATTAAACAATTCTGGTTAAACATGAACTACTGACAGAACATGCTAGAAAAGATATTTCGATGTGATGCAACAAACCGAAAAATTGTTTTCACCAGTAAAATTTCAGTTTTGTTGCACAGTCTGCATGTTCAAAATTAACAGCTGATAATCTATAGCTTTGCAAGATTAATGACAAAAACAGAAGCAAAATATAGCTTCATGAACATTTGGCACTAGAGAAATTGTGTTTGTATCTAAAGTGCACTAAATGTGCATAAAATAATTTGATAGTACATTAAATTTTCGGATTACGATGGTTTCAGTAAACACTAGCATAATTTTACTTAGTATCTGTGTGTGACTGTTGCTATCTAGTAATATTTCATTAGCTTTGCTTTAACCTTATGAAAACAAACCTAGGTGCCAGTTCTTAACTTGCTATATTCCACATTAAATGGGCTATAACCCTAATTATTTCACTGCAACAACATACAGTACAAATATACTTACACGTGACAAATGAAATCACTGATAAAATGATCAAAGTGTTATCTATAGCAGACCAGATGTATATTTCCCTTTCTCTACTCTTATATTGCATAGATTTAATGTAATATACAGGATAGTCCGATTAATTTCTCAGAGCGACACGCACTAACATATGTCACAGGATACGGTGGAAGGTAAATACTGTACACAACATCAATGCATTAACACAGTACTGATTCAAACCTTTTCTTAATCTTACTATTGCCACAAGTATCACACAGAAACATTTAAATACCGCTGGCTAATTGTAACCTAAATACAATTAGTCCACAGAAATGTAGAGTCAAGGAAATTGAGGTATTACTTTTCATCGACAAGCACACACAGCACAAATTTTCCTTATTCTCTTACACTTTACATTCTTTTAAATATATAATCTTTCAGAGAAATATTTACAGCAATGTGAAACACAAAATTGCAAATTTCTTTTGTACTTAACCTAGAGATTCTCTTTTTACTCTTTATCATGGTTTTTGCTTTGAAATAAAACTCACAAGCTCTTCCATACACAAGTTTTAAATTGCAGCAAGGATCAGCACTGTGGACACAATTTATGGCACAAAATGATTTATATTCATCTGATGTTTAAAAAAAGGGTGTTTAAAATACTCTGCTAAAAAAACTGTTTGGTGTTTCCTCCAATGTGTTAGAGATATTAAATGTTAAATGATATTAAATGTTGATCTGCATGAAAATACAGTATATTTATTTGCTGCATATTTCTGAGGCCAGGCCACTGGGTTATATTCAGTCCGTTGTGACCTGTGCTGAAAATGTACAGTAGTGGGACTTCTCTACTCAGATACCGATCCGGGTATTAAAATATACGTCTTGTTATATTGGAAACTCGGAAACCGGGACCTGCAGTACCAGGATATAGGTATGTAATGTTTTCTTCTTAAGTTTCATGAGTTTCTTTAATTAAATGGCTATGTTTACACAGTTATAAAATTAAGTACATTTTAAAAAATAAAAACAACTATACACGCACAAAAAAAATCACACAATATCCAGTTGATTCTTTTGTAACAAAGATGGGTTGGGGTGTGAGGATAGCTCCTTCATACCCCACTATGGCTTACTTCCGTTCTTCACTGGCCTGGCTGCAGG
This sequence comes from Arapaima gigas, assembly GCA_900497675.1. Classification (NCBI taxonomy): domain Eukaryota; kingdom Metazoa; phylum Chordata; class Actinopteri; order Osteoglossiformes; family Osteoglossidae; genus Arapaima; species Arapaima gigas. Next base: position 1,032,970 of record UFQX01000127.1, on the reverse strand, counting down.
ATCCTTCTGCTCAGCAGACTTTGCAGCCATGTTCCACTTACAGCACAGATCTCTCATTTCCAGTAGCCCTTCCTCCAGGGCTTTCACAAACACGGCCGAGCAGGTCTCTGTGCTCTCCCGGAAGCTGGACACACAGAAGATGATGTGGTTGGCTTGTGGGTTGTAGCAGGCTCCGTAGCCATTGGGAACCACAGGGCCATAGCAGCAGAACATGTCCACCGTGGTTGGTACCTGGTCAAAGTGGGACACCACACAGAGTGTGGGGATGTTAAAGCCATTTTGCACTGAGAATGACAACGTTCCTCAGCATCCTGACATTACACATATAAAGATATGACAGATCAGGTCACCTGGCTGGTAGACAGAATGAACTGGTTGCTGATTTGGTATGTTTTGTCTGTGAATATCTCTGGTTTTTCCATTTTTAAATCTTGTGCAATCTCTCGCAGGCCAAGCAAATGATTGTCTATAGCTTTTCCAGTAATGGCCTAAAAAGTCAGTCGAAGGTAGAAATGCACAGAGTTATTCCAAATCAATTTTAATTGACTGACCAATTGTCAGTTTGAAAAAACAAGTGAGAGTGATACTTACTAATATTGTAAAATTAGTTTGGGCATTAATTGCCTCCCAGAGTTTTTTCATCTTTTCAGAATCCTATGAAAAGGAATCCGAATGAAAAGGAATAAGAAAGACAAAATGCAACACATGCAGACCACAGCACCTGAGACGCCTTCAATATGAGCAACCTAACAGCGGAGCTGGGGAAGAATGCAGGTTGGGGAGGGTGAGGCTGCGTCACTGATTTTCGTTTTCCACATTTGTAATGCTGTAATGAACAAGACAAAGGGAGATATATAGTAATTGGAATAAATAAGAAAAATGACATACGGGCACAGAGGTTTTCCCATCCGTCATTGATTTCACAAAGGCCAGGGCCTCTGCTGTGGCGGAGCGGATGTTGTCCACTCGGCCTTCTCGGAAACGGCGGATAGAAGCACTCTCATAAGTAGACACCTGTCTTCCATTACATCTGATTTCAAAGATATATGGACAGATGTTTCTTTTTGTTTTATGCTTAAAAAGTCAAGAAGTCACTCAAAAAATTTTTGCAGGAAAAATGAAATGAAAAATAAACAAAGTAGAATAAATTTAGTGCTGCAGTTTGTAAACAATCAATCACCTCAAACTAAAAATGAATTCTGGCTTGTCTGATACCTCTGTGCTTCTCAAATACATATTACAGTGATAATTATGAAACACCATATCAGTTTTTATATTGATAGTATGGAAAATTAATGCTAATAATATGTCTCAAGGATTTGTTAAACAGTTTATGCCAGACTGAACGAATGTACAGGTGTCTTTATAGATTAGTTAACGGTGATATGACACTCTTACCTGTAAAATGCAAGCTGCAGAGCGACTTGAATGAAGGCATCTGGGCTCATTCTCTGTGACTTAATGAAGTTCTTTCCATAAGCTTTAAACTTAAAAACATCCATGTCAAGATTTTTGACCAACCTGAAGGATACAAAAATGTGAATATTTAAAAGCATGAAAAAACCCGTGTGAATCTGTGGGTATATAAACAGTACTAGTTTCACAAAATCTGTTTAAGTTTGACAGCAATTGACAGTAGCAATTTAATTAATAAATTAATTGTTTTAATTATGATGGAGCATCGGTGGTGTGTTCCCAGTAGTTCAAAAACTGTTGTTGCAATACTGTAATTTAGGAAGTGAAGCAACACTTCATTTCTTACCAGTAAAGGCTCATTTGTTACAAAAGCTCATTTGTTAGAATCAAGTGTTTGTCGATATTGTGACTAATGAGTGACAGTATTCTATTAAGCAGCATTAAACAGGGTAGCACAGTGGCTAAGTAACTGGATGTGTGACACAAGCAGGTGACACAAGTGATGCCATTGATTTTTTTTGGTGTGGTGCTATAGGCCATTATTGGATTCTGAAAATTCGATTTGCCTTTGGAGTTTGTCGCCCGAGGACCCCAGGAGTGCCTGGATCTCAGGGGAGCATTTCCAATGCAGTCTCCGGGGGGCCGGAAGCTCCGTGACACTGGCCGCTCTCACCAGCTTTGAGGGGCTTCCTCTCCTGTGGAGAACACACAACTGGATGAGCCCCGCTGCTGTAGCTGTGTCACACAGGTGCTCCTTTGTTTCGGCTCACGCAAGACTTAAAGATTACATTTCATTCTGTGCAATTCTGACAATTATGTACAACATGCTTCCCATTGTATTGTGGCTTATCCCACCTCTGATTTATCATGATAATTTTAGTTTCGACTATATCTATAGAAAGAAACCTCGCTCAGAACACGGAACATTTTAGACGTACATGTATTTCAGCAGGTACTCTGTGCATTGCACGAGAACAATTCCTTCAAAGGGAGAATGCTCACACACCACTCCGCAGACTCCGTCCACCCCGACAACAAACTGAAAGAAGCAGAAGCACTTTAGGATTAATCTTCCTGGCTTCCACTTACTTCATGAATGCTGTGGGATGCCGGGATACTGATGAATGTCCAATTTGTGTCCAGTACCTGCATAGGTTTGTCATACCAGCGGTTCCCCCCGTTATTTTCAGGACCCCCTCCATGGAGCATCTGTAAGGCGCGATTGGTGTCTGTTAGCTCCACCCCACTGGCATTGTCCAAGCATACTAGGCATATACACCGTTCTATCATGTCCAGTGAGTCCCGGTTGGTGGAATCTGCAGAGGACAGGGGAAATATGTTTACCCATGTTGGTTCATCTCCAAATCAGTTTGTTGATACGATTCAAGTGAATTGAAAACTCATATGAAAAGTGTGGAGCCACTGGTTCTTGGACTCCCAGAAGTTTATTTTCCAAGCATTCGTAGGGCCACTGTTATTCTCTAGCTTGTATCTACATCAATCCCTCGATGTACGAATGTGATGCGCACCTGAAAAGCCATTCATACGCTGGAAATTTATAAATAGAAAACATAAATTCCATTAATTTCAATGGTAACTGAATTACCTGGTGCTGCCTGGGTCAAATCAAAAATTATTGAAGTGGGAAGGTAATTAGTACTAAGATATGTTATATCACCAAATGGTACAGTACTACCCTTAAAGTTGTTCTAGCGCTCCCTGTCGCCAGTGTGGATTCACACTCTTTTTCAGGTGTAAAGAACAAAAATGGGTCTGATTTGTAGGTCATGTTATACATCACCAAACTGTACTACCTTTAAATTTGTTCAGTTTAGAACATCAGTGTGTGCTTCAGTGAAAAAGTGTGTCGTGTGGAGTGTGTGCAGAGTCTGTGCTCATATTTTTAGAGCATTATATATCACCTAACTTCATTACCTTCAAACTTAATTTTGTATATTACTATATGTGTTTCAGTGTCAAAATGTATCAGCCTGTGTGTACAGTGTGTGCCACACCTGTCCTTTTATGTGCATGTGACAAAGTGCATCTGTGTGTACGTGCGTGTGTACAGTAAAAAAACCACTCGTCTCTCTCCAAATCAGTATGTATGCAGGAGGAAGTGCATTAGTGTGTTTGTGTGTGGAACGTTTATTAGATTTCATTACATTTCTGTGTGTGTGTGTGTGTGTGTGTGTGTGTGGGTGTGTGTGTGTGTGTGTGTGTGATTCATAAATTTGTAGACTGAGTATCTGTAAATTAGTGGGTGACTCAGCATCATTCTTCTGAGAACTGAATCAAGCTCAACTGAACTGAACTGAAAACTTGTTTCTACCAGTTTGGTAGAAAACAGTTTCTACCAAATACAACAAGACCGTATGGGTGTTATGTTAAAACATATGCAGGAATCACTTAAATCATGTTTATAATTTGATTCGATGGTTACCTTATTTCATCCAAAACATCTTAGCCATTTCTCAAGATCAGGCATCTGAAGTACAACTCCACCAGATTTATTTAGTGGAGATCCTTGTCACTTTACAGATAAAATGAAAGATGTAGCCATTACTGTGAAGGAAAACACAGCTCTGTGTTGTACAGTTTTTCACAATCTAACCTTTGATAAGCAGGGCTCTGGCTTCGGCCCACTCTGTTCTCCCATCCGATGTAAGCAGTCCAATACTGGGGAGGTTCTCATCTAAGTTATCCGCCATTTTTGCTATCTTTTCCAGTTGGGTCAGAAGGTCACTCTCGTTGAGCCGGCGGAAATTTATCACCACATCCAGCACAAAGAACTGAGATAGAGAGGCAATAAACACCAGTATGATCACTCAAAATTAAAACATAACCTCTGGAGGAATGAGTAGATGTTAGTGTGTTGGAACCATCTGGTAAAGGTACAAAAGCATCAGTCCATCCACCCAGCCTTCCATCCATCCATCCATCCATCATCATCAACTGCTTAATCCTGATCAGGGTGATGGCGATCTGAAGCCTATCCTGGAAGCACTGTGCTCCAGACTATGGGACCACCTTCAGATGGGATGCCAGTCCATTGCAGGAAAAGCATAATATGAAGAATAAGTCAAGTGTCAGTGACCAGATGAAAAACAATTTATTGCAGCATTCAGTTGTTCTTGTGTTCTACAGCAGGTTTTTGCAAACTGGCAGATTCAGTTAATGGTCATTGAGGGACACCTCTGCATCATGCCGGAAACTCTTTCATGGGACACAGATTGATAGCCTCAGAAAAGATTTCCAGGTAAGACTTCCTATTTTGGCATTTCCTAGTGATGTGTAGAAAGCTAATGACAAAGAGATTGATACATGATGGAGGTTTCTAACCAAAACATGTTATCTCCAACACAATGGAACCCAGATATGGTCATCACACTAAAAAAGATTAGCTTTGCACCACAGTGCCGTATTGCTAACATTGAATTTTATATCAGCAGGGCCACTGTTACGTCAACAAAATGTATATTACAGTTTAAGTATTGAAATGCAGTGCCTTGCAAATACAATAACACCTTGAAAGTTATCAACATTGCCTGGATTACAAATTATATTTTTTCTAGTTTTCATTGTGAACTTATATGCTGTAAGACTAAATTGTCAGATCCAAAATAAGTAATTTGCAGATATTTTAAATAAAATTAAAAAATGAAATATGATCCTTTTGTTGCAATAACAGCTTTAAGTCCCTTGTTGTAAACCTCTACCAGCTTTGCACATCGATGAGGACCACACAGTGTCCCACAGTGGTCCAGCCAAAGTCCTGACCTCAATCCCATTCAGAATCTGTGGCACTATTTCAAAATTATGGTCCACAAGCACTATCCAACCAACCTGAACAGCCTGCTGCAGATTTGCCAAAATGAATTGGAAAAAATAACTCCCAAAAATGTCCAAAGCTGGTGTATACTTACCGTATGCCACATTTGCAGAGGATGACACAGAAATTTTCAGTTAGTGAAACATTACCTTCTCAACTGATGGCCACACTGATGCTGCTGTTATACGAATAGCTTAGTCTGTATTTTGTGACTGTTACAATTTTTTAATCAACATTAATATGTTTAAATGTCAAATTATTGAGAACTTTTTGCTCTAAAAACTGTTCATTATATGCTAAATGTAAAAAAACATTGTAACTGTTTCTAACCTGGTTTTTACAGGCCACAATGATGTGCTCTGGCTCTGGCATCACGCTGCTCTTCTGGGCAACCAAAATGTCCTTCTTGAGTCCAGCGAGGCGATAGGAAGTGAAGAGTCGATAATACTGCTCCATGCACAGGGGGGTGCCAGCTAGCTGGCCCCTAGCATAGTCCACTGGCAGGGCTCGTCTGACACGCACAACCCACAGGTCAGAACTCAGTGTGCAAATCTGCACATGCATCCAGCAAATCACAAAAATATAATTAAATATACACAGAATATATTATATAGTTTAAACTTACCCATCAAGCATAGCCTTGTATTCTAAAACTCCTGATATTAGATGGGCGGCAAATCTGAAAAACAAAAAGTAAAAAATTAAATACCTGTGTAAGTGGTGTTACTGGGAGCATTATGATGAAATATATCAGCTTAAATGTATTTATTAAATAATCCTCCAAACTGCTAAATAATTTTTAAGCTTTGTTGTAAGCACTTATTTTAAATGGAACCAATGCAGCACTGCTGTGGTTAAGCCTGAAAAGACAATAGCAGGAGACAGTTGCTAGCATGAATACTATGAATTTTGGATTCATTTTATACAACCAAAATACCAAATGGAAATTTAAGGCCCCTTCTGACTCCACATCAAACCCCTCCACTGTCCCTAGTTGCCTAGGGCTCAGAATAATTTCAATAAATTTCAATAAAACCCTCATTGTGGCTAGAGCTGCAGTGATGGATGCACCATTGTTGGAGTGTGATGACATCACACATGGAACAGTCCACTCAATATCCATGCACTTTTATGGACAGCACATCTCGGACCACACCAGCATGACCCTGGACTCACAAAGTCCCTTACACGGAGGTCATAAACGCAACTGCCTTCAAAGCTGTATTGTGAGGGCTGGGCAACTGAGACACTTGTTAATATTGTGCTTATTTATAGTCCAGTTACCGAAAAGGAAAGAATAACCAGCTCGAATGTCAATGAAATTGGTGGGTGCTCTGCTGAAGCTTCACATTTGCCATCATGTGTTTGCAACTTGGTCTGTCTCACCCTTCTGCCTCTCAAATTTGCTAGGGTAATTCAATCAGATGGGGCAGATTACAGGGTTGTACTGGAGAGCTCCATATGTGATAGGGATGAGAGAGTGTTTTGAGTTACAGAAAACAAAACAGACACATCAGCTCTCATGTCTTATCAAATTCATCTGGTTGTAGTACTCAAAGCCAGATCAATATAAATAGGAGCTTGATCACACCGTTCACAGGACATTAAACAGGTTACCAGCCTCATATTGGTCCCTGGACCTGGTAACAATAACATTTGTCGCTGTATTTAGTTCTGCTCTGATTGCCCTGGAATTATTCAGTTAGTATTCCATAAAAAGCAAAGATAGTATAACATTTATGGCCTGGTTAGTCCAAATGACACACTAGTCATAACACATTTAATAAGGAAAGATAAACAGTTCTTAACAGGAATCTTAATTTGAAATGCAAAGCAAGCATGCTATTGTGCTTACTGTGGGGCAGATGGAATAGAATTTGGAAATTAAATAGTTTCCCGTTTATCTAATGTGTCATTTCCTCTCAACTAACATACAAGTCTTACTTCCCAAGTTTGCACCGTGGGACAGGGTAAGTGTCACTGAGCTGAAGGTGCCTCTGTGCAATCACCCCCTTGGTTTACAAGGTCAGGGAAGCTCTTTTTTAGCTGTAGTTGTGGAAAAGATTCACTTTTAATGTGAAGGTTGCAGGTTCATAACCCCACTCCCAACAGTCTTGTGTAATGGTTGACCAAGCTTAACTCGAACTGTTCAGATGAAATATTCAACCATGTATCTGGGTGAACATGCTTTGCATAAAAGTTTCAGGTAAACCACAAAGCAATGATACATTTTAGAATGCTTGATGGTTGACATCATACTTTACCTTTTTTTAAAAGGGTATTAAAATCAGTTTGGCCCAAGATAGTACTGCAGAACTTATGTACATTATGGCCCATTTTCAATGGACAACATTGAACATTTCTGCAAAATGTTTTCTCAGGCATTTTTTTCAGAACGTAAAAAAAGCTGCGAGATTTATACATACATTAAACCCATTGTTTGTTCACTTTATTTAATCACTTCTTACCTGAGTGATTCACTTCGATCCCGGAAGGTCTGTTCTGGGAAAACCATGACAGGGCTGGAATTGACTGGTAAAGCTAATCTATTATTCAGGTACATATCTTCAAGCCAGTAGTCATACACCTGAAACAAAAGCAATGCGTAACTCCGGCAGTATTTTCGGCGAATTTCCTTCTTGTCCCAACCCAATATCTGGCACCATTGTTCTGCTGACTGCAATCATGCTGTGCTTTTGCACTGTTTACGTTTGGCTAAATTGGATCCTAATATATGACCGTTTTCATTGCAATGGAGGCTGGAACATTTTCCCTTTAAATTGTGGCCTCGTAGACAATTGAGTAAGGAAAGCCATCAATACAGCACTGTGAGAGCAACATGTACAAGAGAGAGAGGAGGCATGTGCAGATGTTCAACACAGCCCTCTGCGTGTGATAAATTTAACAGCGGCTGGCTGGTCACGTTATGCAGTGGATCGTTTTGGCTTGGAAGAAACACTGAAATATGTGATGGATCTGCCCCTGTGCTGCGATGCTCCTTGTTTCACCTTTGCTCTTTTATAATGGTGTACAAGCATTGTGTCATCCCTCTCAAGACGTGACTTAAATCACCGGACGGCTCATGATAATTTATCAGAGAATTACAAAAGTGCCACTTAATGTTCATTAACTGAGCAGAGAGGGTGGGATACATGAGGCCCAGTTACCAGCCAAGGCTTGTTTATGAGAACAGATAAGCCCTACTGCAGAAATACTCAATTGGGGAGACACAAGCTTTGTGTGCACACGGAAAAAACACATGTTCCTATGACTAAAATTTGATCTGCTTTGCTGAGAATTAAGCAGACACGCTGGGAGGAATTGGTGGACACGTTGTCTTTTAAATATGTGGAAGTGGAAATCGTGCCGGATGTAGAAAATGCACCCAGGGTATTTACCCAGTTGTCAGTTTTGTCTCTCCTCTCTAGCAGCTTCTTCTGAAGCAGTTCCCCTTGGCCCCCTGGTGCTCTGAACTTCTCCACGATAGCTCTGGTCTTCCTGAACTCCTCTGGTGTCACAAGGTGCTCCATGCATTTGAGATACATGTCTAGTGTTTGTTCCAGCATAGGAACTGGCAGCTTGGGCAGGGCCTTCCCAAACAAAGAAGCAGCAAAGAAGAGTAAACAGGCAGAAAAAATACAGATGTCTTAACACTCTATAATCAAACAATATATACACACAATTTAAAATTTATTTAAAATAAACAGAATCAGCAGCACGCAGCACAATATCTGTAGGTACTGCACTTCATATGTGCATACAGTCTGTATTTTTCAATATTATATGTTCTATATTTTTATGTAGCATCACATTCTGGGAATCGCAGAAACTGAATTTTTGTTATATCCGTAATAAGGTATCAGTAAAGGTGAACTGGACTGAATTGAATCCGTGATGTTGTTCTGTGATATTAATTCATTAATCACTGAATTCATTCCTGCTTATAAATAGCTATCTCAAAATTTCTTTTAAGTCTGTGTTCCTAGGGCAGCACTGAATTATTTATAGAAATTGCTCAGAGACACATGAAGAATGAATTTTAAAACCTAATAGGGAGAAATACCCCCCCCTTTAGACTTAAAAAATGATTTAATTAATGCAAATTATTTGAGCAATTACTGTAGAATTGTTTCAAGGTTTTATTGCTTGTGACACAGACAAAATATGTAACTGTCGACAGACTTCGAAGTATGCTCAATTTAAAAACATTTTTTATTTCATTTCAATTTCTAGATATAACCAAAAACCAAATTTTGTTTTTTATGTAGCAGTGCTGATCGTACTGTACTTTGTGGAGAAATTTTATTTGAATATGACTCCTGTGGCGTGAAACACAGTAACTGGAATAGATACTGGATACCACAGACTGGAACTTATTTGGGTTTTCTGATAACTGTAGCCAGCTAGGCTAATGCTCCACAAATAGACATACGGGTCATGAAGATACTCTAGTTGAATCTAAGCATTAGAGATCCAGTTAAATGAGGTGTCCATAAACTGCAACAATCTAAGACCTTGCATACAAACAAATAGTAAGTGAAAGTGACGTCCTTTGTGGTAACCAACAGGCCACAGACAAAACAAGGGACTGCGTTCCCAAACCCCACCCCCAGTGGTAATGCAAGCTTATTTTTTTTCCCCAGCAATGTTCATGAATGAATCCTTCAAGTATAACTGCTAATGCTTCACACCCCAATACCTGACAAGTTATAATGCATCTGCAATCAGCAGCGCATGACAGTCAGAACTAAACTGACGAGTCCAAAATGATTCCTGAAACCTCAAGATCCTTCTAGATTTCTATTTGTCTCCATTTGGATTTACACCTTGTCATCTCTTCCCAAAAGGAACCTGACAGTTATTTCTACACATTGGACAAATGAACATGGCCTGTGACATCATTTTCCCAATAGATGGCATGCTGAGATATTAGTGTCCAAAACAGTGGCAGAAGACCAATCGTGTGCTAATATTTGTGAACAGGGAAACATTTCAGATTGATGACCATTTCACTGGGCTGGAGCCTAGTGGTTCCATAAATAAGCATAAATAATTCATATGTAATAAGCATACATTATAAGCACATGCAATTCCAGAAATTATAGAATATATATCCTTCTCAGTAATCACAAAGTTTATTTAATTTTAGCAAATCCTAATGGGCAGGCACACAGACCACAGCTTCCACCTAGCAATCCAGTGTGATTGTTTTTCAGCTTACATTGTGTTAAAGAACAATGTAGAGCAGCATTACAGTTTTGTAGCTGACTTGGACAGTCACACTAGAACCAGCTGATGTCCTGGTGTCATGTACAGTAGATAGTAATTGCCCTCGTATTTCTCAAAATGAAAGCTTTTTTAAAAAAAAACTAAATATTTTTACAGTTTAATGAGATGCATATAAGTCCACACTCTTAGGAATGGTCAAACTTTTAGAGATGTGCAGGAATCTACAATGTTAATGGAACTACGATGATATTACTAAAGATAAGATGTGTTTACTGACCACAGAGCCAAACTGCTGCTTTACTGAATTGTATGTTGAATTGTATGTGACTTATTTTATTAGAATGTGCTACAAATCAGGCTGAAAAAACTGAATACCTGACTGGGACTACTAAAAATTTCAGTCATTAATAATAATAATGGTAACTGTCTGATCATTCGGAGGTTGTAAGATTGCACACTGCATGGAAGATATGGCATCCTACAATCTGTTGACCTAATCCCACAATTCCTTATTATAGCAGGTACCACTGACTAAGTCAGTAATTGTAATTCAATATTTTTTGATTAAAATGGGGATGGTACTTTAGCTGTACAGGAAGGACTTCAAATGTTATTGTAATAATGACACAGTAATACTGTGAAAACAAAATAAAAACCTGCCTATGTGATGCTGCAGATATTTTAGCCATCCTTCAGAAAGACAAGACTTGCCCTTGATCTGACAGCATCACCACTGATTTATACAGTATTTTTCCACACAAATAAAGGCATTATAATAAGCATGTTTGCTAAACACTTCTTCATATTCCTCAGCAAGTAACTGAGAGGAAGATGTGTTTGAATACATCATTTTAGAATAGATAAAGTGTATTTACTTGGCTGTCACTGTGGCCTTTGGGCTGCTCTCCATCAAGAACAGGCATGCTGGCTGCAGAAGACCACCCAGCAGGAAGAAATGTAAGAGTGGCTGCTGGTAGAGCTCCTGTTCCACACTCAATTCAATACAAAGAAAAAGAAACAACCAGTCAGTCAAAGTTTGAAGTCACACCCTCCAATTCCAATAATTGCCACTTTGATTTAAATATGACATTTAAAATGAAGACCCAATACTTTCTTTAAAGTAGTGGAAGAACAGGTCACCTTTAAACCTCTAGGCTGTGTGTGTGTGTGTGCGCGCGCGCGCGCGCGAGTGNAATGAAGACCCAATACTTTCTTTAAAGTAGTGGAAGAACAGGTCACCTTTAAACCTCTAGGCTGTGTGTGTGTGTGCGCGCGCGCGCGCGCGAGTGTATCTATCTATATATATATATATATATATATCTGATACCAGAAACACTTAATATGCAAGACTTTACAAAAGATTCCCATCAGTAATACTCTTTAAGCAAGTTTAAATTTCTCCAAGGTGATTTTAAAGTCCTTTTTATTATTTTCCAAATATTTTGTTAAAGGAGTTATTACCTGGTTCAAAGTTCTTAATAGCAACAGTAAGAAGAGTTGAATAAACAAGATCCTGGAAAGAAGTGAGTACTTACAGTTGCACTGTGTCTTAGGTGGGCAAAGGATGTCGCGGATGCTGCTTAGGGGGCGCCAGAAGGGAGCGCCGGGTCACTGTAGGGGCTTCCCATGCTCGCGCGCGCTGCTGTACAGATCCCCGCTCGGCTCTCGGGCGACTCGGGCGCCGTTCGCACTCACTCTACCTCTCGGCATCCTCGATTCGCACCCATTGCCGGCTGGCAGCCTCACAGCGCGCTGCGCCAAGATGCATGTAGGTGCGTGTGCTCACCTACCACCCCCCCACCCCACGGGCGGGAGACTCCGCCCACCGCCCCTTCTGCCGGCTGCCCACTTAGAAGCGCCAGGCCGCCAGATGCTGTTGGAGAAGCGCGCAGCAGAGATGCTCTTCATCGGCAGCCAAAAGCATCACTAGTCTGAAAGATGTTTAAATGTGTGCCTTATAGTAGAACCTACTTCTTACATATAAACGACTACAAATCAAATATTTTTCTGACAGATCCTCCTTGAGCAGAAAATTAGTTCAAATTATATACTTGTGATATTGTGTGTCTTCTAAAAATAATGTCTAAGTATTATATTTTTGAAATACGCCGACATTTCCATCACTGTCTGCTTGTAAACATAAGTTAATGGTGGAGAACTTTTCATTATGTCATCAGAGAAGAAAATATGAATGGAATATTTTCCAAAAAAATACCCGTTTTCTCTGCGGGCCATCAGAGACGCAGGGCACATTTGGGGTGCGGGGGTGGGGTGGCTTTTGTATTAGCCTGTGTTAACGTGAATAAAAGTTCATTAAAATCTTGCCACAGGGTCCATGTATGTCAAATCTTAACTTTTGACTTTTTGTTTCCATGCCGTACCAAGCTTAGTAATGATGGGTTCGTCCATTGACGAATCCACGTTGAGTTCACTTTTAGTTTTGCCTACAATAAATAACGATTTTAAAATAGTATTTTTAAATAGGGAATAAACATCAAATATGAAAAGTTTTACTGTGTCGCGGACTAAAAGCTGTATAATTATATATTATATTCAAGATTCCGTCCGCTTGTGGAGTTGTAAAGTTATGCTGAACAGATTTTGTAGTGATTCATATAATGAAAAGTTATCAAAGTAAAATGAACTGATATTCCCTCATCAGACCAAAGGAAGTTATTCCTGTTGAAGTGTAAACCGGCATGTTCATTTAAATGGTGAAATATTGAGTTATGTTGAATTTTATTCATTGTCGGCTGAAAACAAGCGTGTTTCACCAGTCAAGAATCTGTCAATTAAATATTAAAGCTATTAAAAGAAAATATTTAAAGATATGGCTTTAATAAACTTTATATTATATACTCTTCGTAGACATAGATACAAGTAAGATTTTATACAGCAGACAATGAAGATATGTAACACAAAACACCGGCAAAAAAAGAGGTGACAAAACTCATTTTATTTCAATGCAAGGATTTGCATGACATTTTATGTTGACAGTATCAGCAAATAAGTTGAATGGTCACATTGGGTACAATGAAAAAAAATGCGTTTAATTTGTGTTTTCGAAAACAGACACGTTAAACAGTCTAATTTTTTCGTTTAGGTGACAGTCCCTGATTATGCAAATATATCTTCGGAATACATGTACCTTTTGGAATCTATATACTCTTTTGTACACTTCTATACAACATTTTTTCCACACAAATTCGTTTTTTAATAGCTTCTCACAATACTGCAGTTATACATCTAGATGGTTAAACATCTTTTGTTCGGATACATTAGACATTAAAATTAATTTTTCTCGTTTGATTAAAGTAACTGGAGAGAAAAATAAGGAATTAACTGGTTACACAGTCATGATTAGGTGCGTTAGGTAAATATATTGCACGTTAGTTAGTACATTACATGGTAAATGTACCTATAGTGTTCTGTAGGTAATACTGTTCCAGCAGTGACTGCGGTGGAACGGGGACCCTTTTATTGGACACGGCTGGTTTATTTTAGCTGTATTCTGGGCCCGATGATTCCTCCTCCGAATGTGACCTCGACTGTCCTCTGAAGGTGTCACCGCCGTTCCCATCGGTCGCCATGCAGCTGCCCGATGAACTATAGCCCTTTCTCTTGCTTCTGCGCTCTTCCATCTTTATGGTATCATACAGTCCCTGGGGTCCCTCCTCCAGGAGAACGTTTCTCTCCGAAAAAGAGGGTTTCATTTGGCACACGTTTCTGAGCAGGAGCAGGGCCGGCGCGTAAAGCACGTTGACGAGGCCCATGCCCAGGTTGAGCTGGACGAAGCCGAGGGTGTGAACGATCTGTCCAGCGACGACCGGCCCCAGGGCGTACGCGACCGAGTAGGAGATGTCTGCGATGGCGTAGACACTGCCGTACACGGAGACGTGGCGCACGTCCACCAGAAACGCAAGGGTGGGCAGCAAAGCGGTGTCCACTAGCGCGATGCCGAAGCAGATGCCGCACAGCGGTGCGATCAGCTGGCCGAAGTTTTTGCACGCTGGAACGGTGCACGAACTCGCACCGATTATGACCATGCCGATAGCCCCGTAAAACCACTGCAGGTTCGGGTACTGGGCGGCTAACTTGACGGTGATGTAGACGCCGAGAATGTGGGGAAAGAAGGCGGGCAGCCACGTTAGCCCTATCTCCCACTGGGTGGCGTTCATGGAGCTCTCCATCCAGTTCGCTATGGTGGGTTCTAAGAAGGCGAGGGGGATGTTGCACACCGTTAGGGCCCCTGCGACCACCGCGATGTAGGGGTCAATCATGAGCCTGTAGATCGGGGTGCCCACCGGCATGTTCTCTCTAGTCCTGTTGGCGAACGGTTTGATCACGGTTAGGAAGAGGATGCCGTCCGCCAGGCAGATGCTGGCGAGCACGAGGAAGGGCACGCGCTTGCCGGCGAACTCGTACAGGACGCCGCCGAAGGGAGGCGCCACCAGGCTGCCGAAGGAGATGAAGGCGAGCGCGATGCCCAGCGCCCGGCTCCGCTCACCCTCCTCCGTGTACTTGTCGGCGATCATGGCGATTCCGGACGTGTCGGCGAAGGCTGAGCCCAGACCCTGCAAGCTGCGCGCCACGAACAGCGTGCCGTAGTTCTCCGCGAACGCGAAGATGCACGTGGACAAGAACATGACGATGAGCCCGATGAGAAGCGGGAGGTCGTACCCGACTCTGTCAATAAAGGTGCCAGACAGCGGGTTCACTAACAGCTGCAGGATAGCTTTGGAGGCGAACAGAACTCCTATCTGAAGGTCTAAGTTGTCCCGGGAGAATTTACCTGGGCTCGTGTTGTTCACAGAAGTATTAACGTGGCCATGACTGAGATGCTCGCTCTCCAGGTCAGCAATGTAGTTTGGGATAATGGGCACGATCACCATGTAGAGCATATTATCTAAGAGCAGAGCCACACACACGATCACTAATATAACGCGCCTTTGTCGGTTGGGCTCCTGCATGACTGTTCCTAACTGCTTAGTTCTTTCGCCCATCTCCGACAGTTTCACAGCGGCTGATTTCGCCAGCCCCGCGCGTCCTTCTGAATCCATGATTCCCCCACGTTCTGGCCACACAGCAAACTTCCTCCTCGCCCGCAACACGGGAAGCTCCTCACTCCTGATCTGAGGTTAAGGACGCGGCGCGAACGCACGTCGTGCGCATTGGTTTCTGTCCTCCGCGCGCGTCTCACTTACTCTCGCGCGCCAGGATGCCCGGAAACTTTTTTTGTTGTTTTCGTTTTTTTATATCTTCATATAGCAGTTCTTCACGACCATTTCCCCCTTCTGCACATCACTGTGTGTCACCCTCGGCATCCGACGCTACTTCATGGTAACTGCACACCGTCGCCGGGGTGACGCAGCCGAGGGCACCTGTCCTCTTCAACTTGCCGCTTCACCTTCTGCTTTTCTTGTCATTTTACAGAACTTCCCACACCCCTGGTCCTCAAACGGACATCTCACGCCGCCTCAAACACCGCGCTGCGTGTCCCCGTCTGAGGACACCGAGGCTTTTGTTGCCATTGGAAAGAATTTCACTCCGGCGTTTGCCGACCCTTTACATCCATTTTCGCGTTTTTTTCCGCGGGCTGTGACGCACAGTCAGCTTTGCCCCTGCCAACACCCCTCCCCCCACCCACCCAAAAAAGCGTTTCCTTCGTCGTTCGCGTCTTCTATGTTAATTGAACACATGGACACCCCCAGCCAATGAGGAAGAACAGCGCACCAGCGAAGTGCCGCGGTGGAAAGGACCCTGGACAGTTGGACAGCACAGTGTCCTCCGAACGGACGGGTCCCGTTAGTACTGCTGGAAAAGGGAGATGAGTGTTTAATCAGTGTTTCTTTACAGGTATTTGTCTGTGTGTGTGTGTGTGTGTGTGTGTGTGTGTGTGTGTGTGTGTGTGTGTGTGTGTGCGCGCGCGCGCGCGCATTGTGCATTAGGACCAAAGCTTTTTCCGAATAAGCTGTCATTGCCTGAGTATTTTTTATTTACAAAAAAAGAGAAAAAGTCAATCGCAATAAGGAGTTGCAGTAAATTTACCAATGAGTGTCTTTATTCTGAAACGGCACCTCAGTGAAGTCGTTATTAAAACGACACAGGAATGAAGATCACTTCTATTCTACTTGGGTGTGTTAAGTGCACCGTGCAGCCTTCTGTCACTAGTTTAATCCTCATAATCATTACATTTTTTTTATTAAGTTGTTACACTAGTTACTTTAGTGTGCGAGATGTGTGCTGTTGTTGCTGGTGTATGTGATTTATTTTCTGTTGCTACCGGCATTTCCGCGCAATCGACAGGTGAAATATTTCTAAATGTAGCGGTCAATTCAGCGCAATACTTGTTCTCACCACTGAAGTAAAAGCGCCCCAGGGATCAGGGTGTCAGGAAGAAGACCGGGCTTCCAGTCTGCTGATGTAGTGCTGCATCTGGGGCGGGGGGGGGGGGGGG
>UFQX01000127.1:891088-1016005 GCA_900497675.1 Arapaima gigas | reverse complement strand
GGGGGGGGGGGGGGGGGGGGGGGGGGGGGGGGGGGGGGGGGTTGGATTCGTTCAAGAATTTTACACTGACCAGTCGAAACCAGTGCTTTTAAAATGCAAGTTAAGCATCAATAAGGAATGGGAGGGGCTGCCAGTAAAACCGCTCATGTGCGTAAATACTGGTCAGACGCGACTAATTTTTTAAATAATTTCGATAAAGTCTATAAACAACCGGTAAAGTTTAGCACTGCACGTGTAGCTGCTAAACGTTGCAGTGATTTAATTCTTATCAGTTGCTCCAACACCTAGTTAACCAACTGGACCGAGAGACCCACTCAGGAATCATCATCTTCAACAGACCGAGTAGATGAACCTGCCAAAAACACGAGCAAAACCTTTAAGTCCCTACATAAACCTCACAGACTCTAATTTCAGTTGCGAGTTCATATCTTATGTTGTTAGACAGCACTTTGAACAATATGCTTTTCCCATTTATGTCAGTTTATAAACACTACCTTACACTCATGTGTTTGACATGCACATATGGAAAAGTGAAAATGTATACATACATGAACTGATCTAATCCAAACGGACCAGCCGAGCCCTTTGATGTTTCTTCTAGTCTTTTAGTCAATCATTTTGTTTGTTTGTTTGTTATCACTCTGATAACCGGCTAATTCTAACAATGGCCGCGAGATCACTTACTGTGTAAAAAAATTAAGAAACATACTGTATTCACTTTAACAGATGCTGCTGGAATTTCACAAGTTCAATGTTATGCAAGGCAAAATGAGCGTGAGTCCTTAGCTGAGGGTTTGATGGCTGTAAATCAGTCAAAGGTTCCAATTAACATACTGAGGCGGTTAAGTAAGAGGAGTAGAAATGAACATATGCATGGCTGAGCCATGTCTGGGTGACCACCGGTGAACCTCAGAGGGTCCATCACCCACAGATCTTCTGCTGGAAAAGAATTTACTATGTGAGAAGGACACAAGATGATGGAAACTGAATGGATATCTTTTTGTGACTGTATGCGAGGGTCCTTCAGATGTTCCCCCAGACTGTGGCCGATGTTGGATTCTCACAGATAACCACAGTTACCACTGTTACTTGGAGGCATCACTCCACCAGCTCCACAGACTTTACTGCTCAAGTGGTTCCTCAGGTGGTGCCTCAGTGTGAGGGTTGCAGGCAGTGCAGTACCATGTTTAATAAATCTGTGCTGTTCTACTTCTGGCTCATCTATTCAAAGAAGGACTTTATTCATATGGCTAAATATAAAGCAAACAAATAATGTCAGAATAATATTAAATATTTAGACGGTGATTTTGTTCAATGTGCAGTTCTTGCCAAAAGGCCCCCAAGGTGTTTAGAATGAGATGAGGGAAACTACCCTCCCTTGCAAAGTGGTGGGAGAAGGAGAAGGAGAAGGAGAAGGAGAAGGGGGGGGGGGTCCCTGAAGCTAAATTCCAAACAACATTAGAGCTGTCAGAAATGACAGGCCAACTAAAATGTGATACTACCAGGATAATTCTAGATGATTCCAAGGAAAGCCTGAATAAGTAAGTGTAAACATGTTTATAAAATAGTATAGTGGAGTGATCCTCTTGCTGGTCTCATCACACTGGAAAAAAAAATCAGAAAAATCTTTAGCTGGAAATTTGACTTTCATGCTTATTCATATTCAGCAGTGAAATATGTAAGAACACGAAATGCATGAGTATTTACACCAATAATTGTATACATATAATATCCTTTCCCCTGCTCTTAAGACAAACTGTGAGTCCATTTCTACTCACCCCAGGGTTATAGACTTTTAAGAAAAAAAATGCCTTAATAGGCTGTCACAGATATGCATAACTGAACCCTTAGAAACAGTACCGAAAAGAACAAAATTGTTGCTGCTTCATACACTGATAAGTGTGTATGTATCTCCTGGACATATCATTACTTTTTTTTAATAAATAATTTTGTAATAATCATTATCTGTAGCACGAAAACCTCAAGCTATCTCGATTAAAAGAACATGCAGGCTACTACGCAACATATCGCAATAAAGTAACTGAAATGACAGAAATACATATTACTACATATTTATATAAGTTTATATAACTGTTTGGCGTTACCAGTGGTTGTGGGCAGTTGTTTATTGTCACTGAGGCTAAAATTCTACACATTTAATTGCCCAAAGTCAAATATTTTCCTGAAGTGAGATCACCTAACGTGCTGACTTAAATCAAATTGCAATTTAGATCTCAGATCTGAGAATATCTTGGCTTTGCTAGTTGTTTCGTGTTCATTGTTTTATTACGATTGTCAGGTGTTCATTTAGATTATTACCTGGCTGCTGGACAGCGCCGGACATCTTGTCGAGGGAGAAGCAACAGCGCCGCTATTGGTGGAAGAGAGACTCGCATTAAGTTGCTGCTGTTCATCCATATATCTCCCAATAACAGTAACTGCTTGCAAAATGCATACATGACACACATTCACACACACCTCACACAATTTATCGTCACCAATGCACCCGGAACACATCTTCGGATCTGCAGGAGTAGACTGGAGCACCTGGAGGAGACCCACACAAACGCAGGTGGATGGAATGGGGTTTGAACCTATATCCAGTTGTGCAACATTATCTGCTGGGGCATGATGCTGCACTCAAGTGAAATATTTCATATGAAAATTGTGAAATTGTTATAAAGGAGAAGTGTGGCGTAGTTACAGGACAGTCTTATTCACTGTCACACAGAAAGGCTCAGTAGAAAACATCAGCCTTCATGTGCCTTATTGGTGGAATAGAGAATCGCATTAAGTTGAAGTAGACTTTGGTGGACGGAGGTTAAATCACTGAAACAAACAGCTCAATAAAGTCAGTCAAAATACACAAGTGAACAAGTACGCAAACATCGTTCTTGTATCAAAGATCAACCGTTAACGATAACGTTGAAATAAGTCCGATAGTAGAAAAGACCCGATTAAACATTATGTAAAAGTATAAGTCGAACAGCCTTAAAATGCATTTTCTTCATAAATAGAGTACTTTAGGTTTCTTATTAATACAATTCAGCTGCCTGTAGTTCACTGTACATTTTACGTGTGGCGCTGAGCGAGACGAGGAGCAACACGGACATCTAGTGGACAAACTGTACATGTGCA
The DNA here is from genome assembly GCA_900497675.1 of Arapaima gigas. NCBI lineage: Eukaryota > Metazoa > Chordata > Actinopteri > Osteoglossiformes > Osteoglossidae > Arapaima > Arapaima gigas. The sequence goes on along the minus strand of UFQX01000127.1, from coordinate 1,012,867 downwards.
AAGTGGCCCTGATCGACTCCGGTCCGTTCTTCGAGTCACAAAAACAACAATAACAATTAAAACATTATAATCAATTAGGTCAAGTAAGTTACAATAACAATTCTGACAAGTTCCTCGGAGGAAAACTCAGAATAAAACAGTGCACCTAACCTGTTCAGGTGTGGGTTCAAACCCGGCTCAGTGTGTTTACACGTTCACCCCACGTCTGTGTGTTTTTCGTCCCACAGTTCAAAGACTGTGTTTCATATTCACTGGTCACTGCTAAATGCCTGTGGTGTGGGAATTACTCTCTCTCTCTCTCTGTGTGTGTGTGTGTGTGTGTGTGTGTGTGTTTGCTTTGTTGTGTGAAGAATAATTTAAAGCAGTTTAGAGCAGTATATCTGCTACATTAAACCGCACTGGACAAAGCGTCAGCTAAATAATAGCTAAAACCAATTATGTGGAAGCGATTAAATTGATTTGTGCTTAACAATGTTTAGTATTGTAACTTTATGTTTAAATCTTTTCAGACAAAAGTCGATCGATGTAAATAATGAAGATGATGTATTGAGAATAATTGTCTTAATGTTAAGTGTTTTGTTTAGCTTGTCAAGTAATATTAAGAATAGAAGACGGAAGGAATCCGAAACAGAATAATGAGCTATTTAACAATTTTCCTATATATTACATTTCAGGTAATACTAAAATGGATGTTTTGTTTTGTCTCTTTTTTTGTCATTTTTATTTTAGATACACTTAAGAGCTGAAAGACAAGGACCCTTTTGGCCCTATTGCCCATCAAGAGTAGTTTCAGGTGCGATGGGATGGATATGAAATGGGTCCAAAAACAAATGTTGTCGATGTGACAAGAAATGTACAAATGAACAAACTGATTTGAAGGAAGGGCCATATTGTGCTGATTATTGGCCCTTTGTGTGGCCTCACGAAGTACACTTAATAGTTAGCAAAGGTCCTCCTGTCCATCAAACGCAATGTTTCAATGTGCTTGTTAGAAAAATTGTGTATTGATCTAACCGTTTAACTGATTTTGTTGAAATTGTACAACCAGTACAAATCATGCATTCTGAGCCTTTTTAGGACGACACAGAGCTTGAAATCTTAGGGAACTGAAAGCTTGTAATAATAACAAAGGCCCAGAGAGAAGGCTACTATCTAATCTTGTAAACAATATATTTTGCTTGTCATGCTACCTTGCCTGGCCTCTGATACAGGCAAACACTGATGGCAAAAAAGTTGCCTTTTTGTCTTGAATGTGTACAATTAAACCACTTACTTTCGTCTAAAATGTGCTTTATGAGCAATATACTGCATTGAATCCTGTTGTAATTTTGAACGAAATGCATGAAATGAAAATGTTGCAGCGTGGTGAATGTCGACAGTGCAAATACTACTGTTACATGCCTGGATCTTTTGTAAACTTTACTGATATTTATGTACATGAAGAAAAGTGTCACTGTGTTAGTTTGGTTTGATATCTGGATGGTCAACAATGTGGACCGTTGAAAGGGTCGTACCTCGGTCTTCCAAGCCAAGGAGGGCGGGCTGTGGACTCTGTACCAGGACTAGGCATGGAAATCACTCCCGCTGATGCTGGAGAATTTCAGATCAACGGGAAGAAGGCCAGTGCTCGCAACCGTTCTTGAGAATGCTGCAAGAAGTAGAGACGGTGGTTAAAATGAAACATAGCAGATTGTTAAAGACACTGTGTGACCAAACCGAAAAAAGCAAATACAGGAAATTCCCTCTCACTTGAGATGTTGAACATTAATATCATATCATGCCTCATATGGAGGAGTGAGGAGGTAATAAGGTATAAAATAGGTACTTTTTATAAGAATTTTGTTCTCTTCTTCATGCTACAGAAGTAAAGTTCAAGGTCTCGGCTTAGATCTCACCTTTGTAGGAACCAAGAGGTTAGTAACGCTGCACAGAGTGGCCACCTTAGACGCCTGGATACACTCTGGCTGGAACTAATTCAAAGTCTGATGTTTGCGCTATACCAAGCCTTTCTATGAAGCAGATGTAACAGCAATATATTATGTTCTGTTTTATTGTTCACTTTATTTCAGTAATAATGTTATTATTCTAATGCTAGATTAATTTGTCTTTTTGGCATTTCATCTATTTTATTTCTCATCTATTATTGTGATCAACCTATTGTTTATTATTATTATTATTATTATTATTATTATTATTATTATTATTAGTAATAGTAGTAGTAGTACTAGTAGTAGGAGTAGTAGTATCTTATATTAAACTTAAAATTCTCTTGTGTGTTAGTGTTTCATGTTTAACGGTAGGACTGATAAGGGCGGATTTCCTATTTGTAAGTACTATGACTCATGCCTGTTTTTGGTTAGATAAGTCACAAAGATAGGCGATAAGATACACAGGCACGGAAGTGGTGACCTCGAGAAGTTGACCTCTGTCATCACCCCTCGCTGAGGTTCTATGCCATTTGCAACCCAGTATTACTCTGAGACTGTATTATAAATAGGTGATCTAAGATGTACAGTAATTCCTCCATTAGTGCTACCTCTCATACTGCTTTTTCCAGCAGTCTTTTGCGTAATTTATCGTTATAATTTACCACATTTTTAAAAATGTGAAAAAAATTGTGACAACTTTGTTTTGGAATTTTATATATGTTATCCATAAAACAGACCGTTTTCTGTGATGTTTTGCTTTGTTTTCAAGCTTGATTTAAGCAATATTCTGTATCAATAACCTCTTAAAGCCCTGTGCCATTAAGGACTCCATTTCTCATCTAAAGTGCTAGTCAAGGTTTTACTGTAATATAAGGTAAGGTAAGTTTGGTAGCTATAGCACTATACTGTCAAGGACAACACAGTGACATGGAACATAGTGCTGCCACTTCACAGGGCCCAGGTTGTGCATCTGGACATTGGCTTGAATCTGGCTCAGTCTTGGTTGAAGTTTGAACATTCTCCCTGTGTCTGTGTAGGTCCAAAGACGTGTATTTCAGGTTCACTGGTCACTGTAGGTTCACTGTGTGTGAGTGGGGCCACCCTGTGATGGACTGGCACCCCATCCAGTGTGTAGCTTTATAGCCTAGTGCCCAGTGATTCCACTGTCCATTTCTCAAAATCTGAGAGGTGCAGTTTACATACATCTCCTATACTCAGAGATCTCTTTCTTTGCCACGTAATTTATCCTTTAAAGCAAAAAAAAGTATCTGCAGCGCGGTCTTTTCTGTTTCTGTATTAGCTGGACCCTCTAATGGCTTTCTGTGTTAATGCAGTCTTGAAGCAGCAGGTTTCATCAATCTCCAGCCCTGTTCCAGTTCACTCAGTGCAACTGTGTGCAACACCATATAGGAAAACCTGCATGATGGCATAGTCACATTTCTGACAATGCATTTGTTGAAAAGCAATTTCTGTAGCAACTTGGTGATGTTAAACACTTACCTTATGAGGGTTGTGGGAAAATGCTTGTGAACCCTTTAGAATTATCTGCATTTCTGCATGAACGGATCCTACGACATGATCTGATCTTCACCTAAGTTGTTGGAATTAATACATTTCATTTATTTACTTCATTAACAACACACAAACCATATTTTACATTTCCATATCATTAATGAACAGATGGATTAAACAATCAAGGCCACCGATGGGAAAATAATGCAACAATGTGTGAACAATACAGAAAACCATTTCTTCTGAATTAGCTAGGGCATCAGGTCACTCTTGTTCACCTCCTGAATGTCAAGTTGTCTCAGTCGGTTTTGGCAGTTAAATCATTCAAAGACACATTACATAGATATAATCCTAGTTACTAGCTGCAAACAAATAAGCGGAATTATGTTGTTCTTACTGGGAAGTACAATTTGATTAATGGACACAAGTGAGGACAGCCGAAGAGCTGTTTGTCAGTGAATTAAAAGACACACAGAACTGCATTCTGCTTTCATCTGACCAAATCTGAACCATTTACTCCATTCCTAGAAGGGGTTTGAACTCATCACATCTCAGAAAAGGTCAGTTTTAGATTGGCAGCCTCACCAAGCATAGACTGCAATAATTTATTTTTGGATCATCTGGGTAAGAACACTCATTGTATTGTTCATAGCAGCTAAGCAAAAGATTTGTAAGCTGTAAATTTCAAATCTTACTGCTGTTCATCCATATATCTCCCAATTATAGTAACTGCTTGCAAAATGCATACATGACACACACACACACCGCACACAATTTATCGTCACCAATGCACCCGGAACACATCTTCGGATCTGCAGGAGTAAACTGGAGCACCTGGAGGAAACCTACACAAACACAGGTGGATGGAATGGGGTTTGAACCTATATCCAGTTGTGCAACATTATCTGCTGGGGCATGATGCTGCACCCAAGTGAAATATTTCATATGAAAATTGTGAAATTGTTATAAAGGAGAAGTGTGGCGTAGTTACAGGACAGTCTTATTCACTGTCACACAGAAAGGCTCAGTAGAAAACATCAGCCTTCATGTGCCTTCCAGCTGTGGATGAGTACTGAGCAGAGCAGCATCCTTCTGAAACCCACCAGGGGATCCATTCAGGCTTTTTAGGTACTATATAGAAAAATGGGCCACTCACTGTAAGAGTGCTGAGACCATTAAGCAATGCACAAACTGAGTCTATAAAGCAATAGTTGAACACATTTTAGTTTCTAGTCTTACGGCTAAAAAATGAGTGAGTGGTTTAATGAATTACAACAGAAAGCTTTCTAAAGAGCAATGATGCAAACATTACTAATCCAGATTACGCGTCATCCCTAATCCTGTCAGATGTATTTCTTTAAAAGACAAACTATGTCAGAAATGTTTACATTGCTTTGAATAACTTTATATATAAGGGTAACTCTTAAAGATACAAATACAATATAATGGGTACTTATACCCTGTCATATTTTGTGATACACTGTCAGAAATTCCAAATGTCTGAATTTTAAATACATTTTTGTGTAATTGTATCAGTGAACACATTTCAATAACTATATACACAGAAACAAAAGAAATGCAGAAAGAAATTAATATTGTTATATACAGTATGTATATCAAATATATATGTGTATATATAATAATTATATATTGTATATAATATANATACACAGAAACAAAAGAAATGCAGAAAGAAATTAATATTGTTATATACAGTATGTATATCAAATATATATGTGTATATATAATAATTATATATTGCATATATATTATATATAATCTCTTTCTTTATGGGTTTTGTTATGCAGAAATCTTTTCAGAACTGAGATATTTGGATTTTTTTAATAGTTTTTTTGCTTAGTAAATTTTGAGCTCATGGTATTTGTCTTCAAAAGCAACATAAGCAGACAATCAATGTTCATGATTCATCAGAAATGTTTTAGGGTTAACCTGATGCCTGAATAGTAATATAAGATATCTTTTGCATAACGGCAAGATGGATAGAAAGTGTCCACAAAAAGTAATCATCATTTTTTTTTATGATATTGTAAAGTAAGTTCATCATGTACCTGTGTTATACATTTAGATATTTCCTTTTGTTATGTGGAATCATAAATTAATCATCTTTCTTTGGGACCATGACACTATGTGGGGAACTGACAGCCGTGCATGTTGGTGTTTGACTGTGTCGCCTGGTCATGCAGGATCTGTTTGCTTTTATACAGCTGCCTGCATACGCACGGCCAACATGACAGTTTCCAAATTTCCACACGAGCAAGCATACAACTTTTGGCAAAAATTCACAACAGACAGATACTGTCTGTTGATACGTACTGTAACCTATATGTGAGCAGTAGAAATTCTGAATAATTTGCAAATGTGCTTCTGTAATTATGTATTCAGGGGCTGATATTCTGCCAGTGTCTGCATGTAACATTCTGGGACATCATGGATTTAAAATTGGAGAAATTTGGTAGTGTCAGCAAAAAAAAAAAAAAAAAAACAATTATTACCTCTTCAGCATGTAAAAAAACAGAACAATAATGAACACTACTGTAAAAGTTGTACATCATAAAATACAAGCATTTTTGAGATTATACAACTTTAAGTTTTCCGTTGATGGGAAGTTCTGATGCTGTATGGCTCCCACAGAAGTCTAAGAGGGACTTGAGCTGAATTGGAAGGAACTGTTCAGAATTGGCCAGGACAGAAGGTGGAGGGACAATGTACAGGCGTTATCTGACACTTAGGGTGATAATCCCTACGTAAATGGCTCAGTATGGTAGTAGAGACACCTTGCAAAATACTTCAATCGATATTGGCACAGAAAAAAGCTTCTTTCATTATTTAGAGGCTTAAACCGGAACTAAATAATTTCTTATATATTTAACTCATGATACCTGCAGCTGCCATCTAGTGGTACAGTTGCAAAGTACATGAACAAGGAGAGAGAATGTGCCATGTGTTCTACACAGTTTCCTCGTCATCCTTCTAATCTGGTGTCCTTGCATGGGACAAGAAAAATGAACCAAGTATGGAGAACATCACTACGACTTGACTTAAGATGCCAAAAATGTCTTGGCTGTAGTTTTTATACTGTTGACTGTGTTAAACTGGCAAGAAACTTTGAGGGGGCGCTTTAAAAGTTGAAGTGTTGAAGATCTGCTAATCTAATAAAGTGAATCATCTACTCCTTTAGAAAAGCCCTTCTGTTTATACTTTTGCACTCTTTCTGTTGACTCAATGAAGATACTTTTCTGAGAAGGGAAAAGGTGTTCATCAGAACAGGTCAGTATCACAGGGAGCACTTGGACTTACGTGCCTTACTTTAGTACCAATAATCGTGGCACAATGGAACAATGGCCAGATTTAACCCAGGCCTAATCGCTGTTTGGTTGACTGAGGCATTAACCCTGTTTTTTTTGGGGCGAGTCAGACAACAGCCACACTATAGGTTAATTGAATATTAAGTAATCTTATGTGTTTTGGCTGCTGTCTGAGTGACATAATGAGACTTACACCATAGCAGTAAGGACAGAAGCAACAGCTTGTTGTCACTGGTCAGAGCTGGAGGTCAGATGACACGTTCAAGTGCGACAAACATTTGAAACATATTTTTCACAAGCAACTATTGCACCCTGGGGTGTGTTCATTTCACCACTTAAATGGATTGTAAAGACTGTCTTCCTGTTTCACTGTTTTTACAGATATGTTCCATCTGGCTCTTTTGAGCTGTTTCCGTCAGTTTGGATGGTTGTGCACAACTCAGTCAGTCAACATTTTACATAATTACATAATCAAGTCAAAAGTATAATTCAAAGGTTTTTTAGACCATGTGGCTGAATTAAAATTTGAGATTAATTAAAGCCACCCACAGTTTATCCGGATTATTCCTAATCTGTTTGGTATTCTGTCATTTCAACTGGTATGTTTCCATTTAGCCTTGAAGCCACTTACTGCATTTTCATGCATGTACTGAAGTTTTAGCTACAGGAAACAGCAAACATCTTCGGTTACAGGCATGTACTGTATGAAATTAAGGCAAAGTAAAATAATTTTCTTAGTTCTCAAAACGACAGCTGTGTCTACCTCATACTCCATTAAAACCCTCAGGCACAATCCCTTAATGTGTTTTAAAAATAGTATAAAGAACAATGTTTAGGGCCGTTGCCTTGAACTAAGAGGAGACAGGTCTGTGTTGCATATCCTGCTGTAGTACCTTCAAGCAAGATTCTTCTCCGGAATTATGGCAGTAAAACTTACCTGGGTGTCTAAATGGGTAAACCATTGCAAGAAATGTACATTTCAAAATCTAACATTGGCCAGTTTTTTTTAACAAGCTTCTTGGCTATGAATGCTATGTGCTATGAATGATGATGAGAAAGGGGACATTATTAATGCTATTTGAAATATTAGTTAAAGAGCAGTTGAACCGATTGCACCTTAAGCACTTGCTTTATTTGAAAGCTACAAGTGAAGATAAAGGTTTGCTGTGAGCCACTGTGGCTCACCTGCTATCCTGGCCCTGGCGCGAGTCCACACAGGGACTTTAGGTGTGTTGGCCGGCTCTCTGAGCCCATCACAATGCACGCCGCGTAATGCTTCATGTCACCGGATTTCTCTCGAATAGCTCTGTGCTCTGATCCTCATGTTTCTCTCTGTTTGTAATTACTGTGTCATTTTGGCAAAAGAGATTACATCCTAAGATACAATTATTAAATCCTTATAAATCGAAAGGGATGAATTATTTGAATTGATAAATCAGCAGCCCGTGTGCAAAACAAATAGAAGAAGAAATGAGATGAGAGGATATTAGGGATTCCATGATTCACTGAAGCAATTGGATATATTTGCACAAGTGTAACAGTTCTACCCATTTTATCATGTTTAGTAAATTAATTTATTAAAAACTTGCCTCTACACTATCACCATATCCAAGATATGAACAATATTATCATTTCCATTGGTTGCAGACGCTACTGTACGTTTAAAGAATTTTCATGTCTCATATTTCATGCCTATATTCTGTTGCACTAAAAGACAGAAAATATTATTTTGAATTTCAATGTCTTGTGCTTTTTATTAAGGTTTAAGGTTGTCATATTTGGCAAATATTCTTAAATGTGACCCAATAAATTTAAACCATTAAAGAATCAAAGCAATATTGTGACTACTAGGTATACTGGATCTCTGCAGTTAAATGGTTACAGTCCCAAAAGTAACAATTTTTATGTACCTTCATAAAATATACAGTAAATTCTAATTTTTTATGATTCATAATTTAATTTCTAAAAATATCTACATCTTTCTGTTTATTTCGCTCTCTTTATGTATTTATGTATATTTGTCTATCCATATGAAAATATGGACACACATTCAAACCTTTTAGTTTATTTTTGTCTTAGGTAGGCCTTCATTCCCTTTAGGTTAAACAACCTATTTGAAAACAGAGGACTCATAAATTATGAAATGTAAACTTTTAGGTTAACACAAATAATAAGGGCAATATTAACCATTCAAGTTTCATTTATGAAAATCAAATTTTATATTTGTGTATTGCAATGTGCTTGATGCATTTGCTGTGCAGAAGTTAAAGCCAAAGCGCCAGTTCCCATCATATGTGGTTGCATGGCTGGTTGAAGAAGAGGAGCAACTGAGACAGACCGAAGGGTGAATTATTCCCCACGCAGTATGAAGCTAAGGTAAATCATAATATATGTTTAAAACTTAGTAGATGGTGGAAATTTAAAACACAGCATGTTTAAATCCTGCCCTTCTGACAAACCCTTCCTGGTTCTGACAATTTAATAAATAATTGCCTAAAAGAACTCCCCATTCATTCTCTCCATATTTTTTGGTTGTGTTCTTCAAATAAAGTATGATGTCTCCTGTGGAAGTAGCCCATGTTAAGTACCATGGTCACTGAAAGTTTCAAGTATTCTCCGTTCTAGAGATTACACAAATCTTAAGCATGCTTTATGGTAAGTGGGAGACTCCTGTTAATCTTCTTACCGACAACTTGAAGCACAGGAGGAGAAGACGGATGCAACTGTCCCTTTGTTTGAACCATTTAGAAATGTGTTCTGATATGTCCTCTGTCCAATGAAAGGGAGACAACAAACTGTGCAAAAGTCACAGTCATTTTTGGATGCTAAAAAGGAAGAAATTTCTCTTAAAAAATTGTTTAAAGTACTATTTCTGTGCACTGCAGTGAGATATTGTCAGTGGCTTTATACCTAGAGAGCTTAAGCAATATTAAACAAGCACTTTGCTTCTCCACTTATTTTTGGTTTTGAGCTGAATTCATGTATCAGTGTGCGACTGTCCTGTGATGGACAGGATGAACACCCTGTCCAGAAACACCCTATACCTCAAGCCCTATAATTCTGTATAGACTCTAGACCACTGCAATCCTGGGCAAGAGCTTCATGGATTATGAATGAATTGATCAAGGGCTGTTTTTTTTTACGCACCAAAGCTTGTACTGCAAAAGACAGTCATTTTGTCTATAGTTTGGTAAAGAGTAGTCAAATGAATGAAGCTATGAAACTGAAAGGGCATTATTTATTCTTCATTTACATCAGTTGTTAAAGCTAAAGTGTCACATCTGTACGGTAAATGCCACCAGGTACAAAGCCAGCACAAATACCACAGCTGGGATGCCACATATACAAGTAAATATGCAACTCTGTTTCTGTTGTGGAGCCTACTGGAACTGTTAATGAGTTAATACCGTGTAAATTGTTTTTTTGCTGTGGCACATTTGATAAACTCCACTCACAACCCTGCGCAACTGTTACCAGACTCACAGCTGTACAACCGTGACGTTTCCTCCTTCTCTGGAAGCAGAGAGGACACCTGGTTGGTGAAAGTTTACTTTATTTCTTCTTGTCAGTTTCAGCTATCGTAACTCTCTGGCCAGTGAGAAACTGCCATATACCTGCTCTGTAGCTTTCGCTCCCAAAAGTATACAGCAAGGAGTGGAATGCAGGAGTCAGTTTTGCCAGAACAGGCAGAAACTGTGGAAAAAAGATAAAGATAAATAAATAAATGTAAGAAAAAGACATAAAGATAAAGAAACCTTGGTTTTATGATTATTGTTTTATTTTAGATCAGCATTGTGGCACAGCAGGTAGTGCTGGTGCCTCACAGTTCCTGGGTTGCAGATTCAGATGCTGGTTTGCAGTTGGATCAGACTGTATGAAGTATGTTCTTCATTATGCTTGTGTAGATTCCCTTCCCCAGCTTGTGAAAATGTGTTTTGGGTGGATTTTTGATATCTAAACTGCCCTTTGATAGATGTATGAGTGAAGATATGTTTGACTGGTCTTTGATGGACTAGCATCATGTCCTAGTTGTGTTCCCCTTCACACATGTATCTGGGGTAGGTTCTGGACCACCATGACCACGTGTTGGACCAGCAGTTGTTGAATGGATGTTTTTTGTTCAGTTGATGTGTAAGATGACTAGAATCTTTTATGTTGCAGTTAAAGGACTTAAACATATTATCGAGAAATGGCTACTTTTCAGAGCCATGATGATATGAAAAGAACCAGACATTTACTGTCTACCCAAATTGCAGTTGCACCATGAGATACATATGAAAAAGACTGGAATAACTGATGCCAAATGTCAAGTGCGGCACATGTCACACACAGTAGCTATGAAACAGAATGGCTACCTAATAGAGAGGTAAGAGAAACAAAATGATGGCAAAGATCTGAAGATTGGCTATTTGTGAACAGTTCCAGTTAATGCCCCACCATTTGGACTATACTGGATCACCTTGAGACATTTTCTGTTCCCGTTACCAGCAGAAAGGACCTACTGCACACTCTGCTGTATACTGGCCACCTCAGTCGTAGAAACGTGTGTACACTGTAGGTTAATTTCTCTGATAGAAATTAATACACATTGGAGAGACTGTAGGTACATCACACACCACAAGATGGTAAAGGCATTGCTACATCAGTTCCATATTAACTCCTTGTGACTGACATGGGCTCAACCTGATGGTGCTTTATAAACCCATATCTGTGGGGCTTAGCATTCAAATTCTAGGTTAATGGACTCTAGTATCAAATCAGATGGTGGCATCTGCTATGCCTTCTAAACAGTATGTGATCAGTAGCCTTGGTGTTATATTCACTTTCCCCTTCTGTACTCAGTGTGTTTGTACTATGCCCCTAAGCCCTTTTTGTTCTCTTTACTGTTCAACATGTGCATGGATTGTAGTTTTTCTTACCATTCTTAGTTTAGGAGACAGAAGTGTGACATCCTGGATTGTAGCATACAGGCAGAGAAGGACGTAGGGACCCCAGCAGAAGATCAGTGTCCACAAGGGCAAGCTAGTGTTGAACTGAGAAACATTCACAAATAGTGGTAGTTTCATGAAACTCCATCAGGGTAAGAAAATCATAAATCCAGTGTACAAACATTTTTTAAAATTTGGAATTTTCATCACAAGCCTAACAGAGTTCAAGAGTTCCTTCATTATATTAATGATTTAATCTGGTGTATTATACGATTAATACATTAATACATTTGTTCTGTAAAAAAGAAGAATAAATGACTGGGGTTCTTGGTTTCAGGATCTTCGTTCACTGAAGACATGTAACGCTGGGATGTGAAGAGCCACTCATATGTGTGAAGTTTGAGAGGCATTTATTACCTTATAGTGTCTGGTTTTTTTGAACTGACGGTAAATGCTCTCATAAGAAGACTGCATGCTGAAGGCTGGGATGAGTAGAAAGAAGAACACCAAACTCAGCATATAGGTTGTGTAGTTCCTGCAAAATGCAAAATAAATCTTGAAAAATGCTGTTGTGAGACAAACAATGTGAAAATCTTACTTGGTTTTTTTTAAACCTGGAAATATTTATATATTTTTTTCCTTATGACTTTCCCTCAGTTGAGCATAGGGACCTTGAGTGTTTACACCTTCAAGTTTTATACACAGCCAGCCACAGGGCCATTTGGAGAAAATATCATAGGGCAGCACAACGCCAAACAATAAACTGAAGTACAACATTAGAGCTCACAGTTTATTCAGTAACCATAATGTCTTCCACTTAAGAAATTCTCAGCAGATTTGGTTCAGCTATCTATAGAACACATTTGATTTTAACCACGTGTGCCTCCAAAGAACATTCCAGAGAAACGGAATGTGAACAACCAAGAGCTTGCTGAAATAGCTGAAAATTCTAACTATTTGCCATAAAATGTGGGATAATACGATTGTTAACCTTTTATAGTTTGCCAAAAGGTAGCAGTGTTTGAATGGCTCTGGTACTCAGCAATATGCAATATTTTATGCTTTGCTCTTTGGAGTGCTGTGACCTTTTCTTCTGCATAAGCTGCTTTTTTGGTCCCGTCCAACCAGATTTTGTGACCGAGTGGCTCTCCCAGCAAAACCCTGCTGTAGTACATGACCGTTATTCTTAACACACCCCCATAGCTACATTTCATTACCCATGGTGCAAGTTATGCTGCAAGTTGACTCTGGTGCCTTCCTACTGTTCATTCAAAATCTCTGCCCCCTTCAGTAAAGAAGTATATATTGTGAATTTGTGCAATATCTCCTAGTATTTGTTATTCACTACAGAAATTCTTAATTTAATATTTAATAGCTTGTTGATACTGACCAATATGCACACCAACATTCCAGTAAGAGGTACATATTTTTTCCCTTTCAAGCATTTTTGCAGACCAGGGCAGCTGTGGCCTAGACAAATCTAAAGACTGCATAGTTTCTGCTGACATGGCATTCCATTTGCTACTATGCCCTCAGTTGCAAAACGTAAAAGTCAAAGGTAATAACAAACCTTTGTACAAACCTAAGAGACACTGAAAGTAACTGACTTATGACTCCCTATCCACCACTACTTAACCATGGAATATACTGTGTGTTTTTTCAATGTAATAAATTAAGTTTAAGATTACCTGTCACCCTTACTGTAATCCAGAGTACAGCAGGTCCTTAGGGGTTCAAAATCATAGACGCCCCATCCTTTGAGGGGAAGGACAGACCAGAAGATAGCAAGAACCCAAACAAGGACGACCATCGTTACAGCAGTTGGCCAAGGAAGTTTCTGTTCTGGAGATAAAGTGGTAAATTCAATGACTTCATTCTGTGGGTGTCAATGATGAAAACAGACATATTACAATGTGATTTTGTAACAATAATACCTAAAAGCAAAAGAAGACATGGGCTTTCATTTTGCATGTATGTGGGATGTAAACACTTGAAGAACTTGTAAACTTAATATTATACTTAGAATTCTAAATATGGGTCAGAAATGGTCAGTCTAGCAATATGTTATGGTAGTGCTGATATAAATATAGTCTGTCCTTGTTATGAACAGGTCCTGTGGAGAAGTTTTGGTATTTGTTTTCCTAAAAGGAAAGCTTTATCATCCACCCATTATCATTGACTGCTCATCCTGAGCAGGTTCAAAGGTTATCCTGGAAGCAAAAGATACTAGGCTACAAAACAGCCACTGGATGGAACACCAGTCCATGTGGAAAGCTATAGTAACAATTAATATTGAATCCCAAAGAGAAAGTGCTGCTTTATGATTTTTCAAAATAGCTGAGAAGGCAGAAAAAGGAAACAGGAGGTGAACAAGCTGTAGATGATCTTATGGCTTTTACATCACTTAGTTTTAGACTTGACAGTGAAGTACATCCTCCACCTCCATGCAAGACCTCTGGTCCCGAGGTGATGCACAGTTCTTGTTTATGCTTTAAGAAAAGTAACATAAAACTTAAATGGTTTTTTTAATTTCTTATAATGGTACTTTTTTTTATTACACTTGCATTTTAGTGAATTTCTTCTGATGAGTGCAGTAATAGAACAGATTGTGAAACCATTGGTGAGGACCAGCATTCTGGTCTAGTTCTTTATTGGCGTTTCTAATCTGCAGTATGTTGTAAATACCTTCACCACGGGACTCTAAATGCCCTGCTGTGCACGCAAGCTTTCCCACCTCACCAGGGAGAGGGACTGTCTGCCCTCTTCAAGTGTACAATCTGGTCAATAGCAGAAAGAGATAAACTCACTGTGCCACTCTATTCCCATCGAAAAAACACCACTGTTGCTTCCCAACTCACAGAGCTGTCCAGGTTGCTGATATTTGTATTACATTTATTCACTTAGCTGACTGTTTTCTCCAAACCTATATGCAGCTCAGTGTAAACAAGAGTAAATTTCACTAGCAGAGAGATACAGACACAGACATGCGATTCTCAAAGTACATTCACTATTCCTACAGACTGTTTATTACTGTTGGCATTCCACTTACTGGTACAGTACAGATGATATCTGTCCCAGGCAATGGCACCGAGAAGTGTGATGCTGGTAAGAGCTGCCACCATGCCTTGGAAAGCATGGATCTGACATCCTTGAGGACCATAGGGCCAGTGCCTGAGGGTCATAGGCAAAATGGTCCCTGAATGGTTGTGTTATAAAATCATATATCATCTGAGTTGACACACCAAATGCATACTGGCATACATCACCATTACTGGAATTTATTGCTTTTTAAAGAAAAGTTGATAAAAAAAAATTCATCAAAACAGTCAACATTATGAGTAGCAATTTTGAATGTAATAATATTGGTGGAATACTAATAGAACTAATTCCATGTTGAAAATATTTTACAATTAGTTTTATAGAAATATAATTAATAATTATAATTAAAATAAAACTTTGTTCAAGTTGAAGATCATGTTATAATAAAACTGTAGTTCTTACCTAAGATAGCATGCATATGCAGCAACAAGTCCATTTATACTGAGGCTAATATCAGCAACGGCCAAGTTGAAGACAAAAAAATTGTTTGGAGTCTGCAATTCTTTCACAGAAAGATAAGCAATAATTGCAAGGGCGTTGAGGAAAAATCCAAAGAGACCTTTAACACAAGACAAAAAATTCAGTTAGGTTAAATGAGAGAAGCTTTACAAAAGAAGTTACGAATTCATAATAGTATTGGTTGCAGACATTAAATGAGTCCCGGGCTCACTCATTCAGGCACCTTTGAGATGCTCACCTTCCACAAGAAGAATTGAGCTGAAAGCAAACATATCAAAGTCAGTAAAACCTTCTGGTATCATGTGTGAAGTCTCCATTTTGCCTGTTGTTCTGCTACAATTCCACACTTGTCCTTCTTGTTCCTGGAATACCCTGACTATCAAAACGCAGCCCCTTTTAAAAGCCTCTTCTCTGAGAAAAAAAATCACGCAAGTAATTACATAAAGCCGTCTCTGTTTCTGTCGTAATACTGCAGGAATGTCTTAAGTACCGCAGCACAGAATGCTCTTGTGTAAGATCTCTTTGCGCAACTTGACACGTGCCAAAAAAATTGAAACCTAAAAAAATTGCATAGCTATATTTGTGACAAATGAATAATATTGGATGCAGATATGAAAACAAATGCTCTACATACATGTATGAAAAAAATCTATAAACTGGGCAGTGCTCTATCTGAAGAGGTCCCTACTGTTGCTGTTATTAATACTGGGTATATGATATAATTTTAAAATTTCAGGATAGCAACCGCACAATCACTGTGTGACTAAGAGCTATGTCTGCCTCTGGATCTCAGCCATCTTCTTCTTGGCCTTCAGTCTATGTCCAGAATGTTTATATTATTCTTGAACAGAACGGATAGTGTTACATGTACGACAAACTGATCGTGATCATTGTAATGTGTGAGTGTGGATGTTACACTGCTCTCAGATGGCTAGAGAACTAGAAGTAGCTTATTGTACCATATGCAGAATTGTAAATTGGACCTTGGACATTGGTGTCTGCTAAGTACAAACTAGTCAAAGGAAGAAAGTTTTCGGAAAGCATTTTACTGGTCTTTGTAATGAATGTAAAGATTTGCACATATGTTTTAGTGTTCAACCAAAACAAGGAAATAATTTACTCAGTTTCAGTTACTTGCTTGAACTGAATAGTTAATTCAGCAAACCAGTCAATGCAGTAGTAAGTGGGGGCTCACTAAATACTCAGCGAAGACTCCATCAAGGTGGACTTTAGAAAAAGTCCGTTGAAAGAGAAAAACCCTGAATGATGTGGTACTTTAAAAGGTGTCAGGCTTTCACAGGCTTTTTCTTCACACTAAAATTTAAGAAAAATTGAGGCCATCTGGGGCCATATAGTATAGTTTCAACACAGACAGTCTTCACTTCAAAGATTTCAAAAATAATTAAACAAGGCTTGCAGTGTTCAGAGGCTTTGGATGAAAGATTATGAGAGATTTTAGTAAAAAACCAATGGGGGGGTTAAGGGACCCTAGTTAGGTCAAACATAATGAAACAAGTCTATTCATAATATAACACAATGTCTGACAGAATGCAGAAACTCCTTAGTAAATGGATTTTGGCGTCACACATTCCTGTCCCATCCATCCATATTGCCCAAGTCCACGTCACTCAGGCCCTCCCCTTTCCACCCCACTGTCACCCATCACCTAATGGGTAGTGAGCCATCTCAGGCTACATCTAACAAGGCTCTGTGAGGCCTGGCTCCAGAGGTGTGTCCCAGAAACCCTCATTTGGCGGTCAGTGTGGACAATTCTTTTTCTAGACTCTCCTCCCAAGCCTGTTCACCAAGGGGGATGTTACCAGGAGCTGTAGGCTCTGGATGATATAGCTCTGAGGTTTATGGAGACACGCAAGCCCTACCACCATGGCAAGGTGGTGATTCATCAAATGGCTTCAAAGATGTTCTGGCAAAATATATGCCGCCTTAGGAGAGGCATGACCTTGCCCAGGCTTCGTTAAGCAGGGTTGGATAAGTGTTCACCACTTTGTATGGAGATTGTGGAGCAGTGTAAGGACCTCAGTGATGGATCAACTCCCTCAAGAGATAAACCAAGCACATTTCACCGGGTCTAGACACCAGAGCAAACTCAGGCCTTCCTGGAGAGATTATATCTCTCAGCTGGCCTGGGAACACTTAGGGATCCCCTGGAGGAGCTGGAGACAATTCTGGAGAGCAGGAGGATCTGGGCCCACCTTCTCAGTCTGCTCCCAGTGCAACCCTCTCCAGGACAAATGGGACATGGAAACTGAACTGAAGTGAGCGGAACAGTCCTGCTCCTTTCTCAGTCTGGCTGTAAGCTTATGTGACAAGATGGGCCTGAAAAACCAACATTGCACAGCTTGACATGGGATGCTGTACATGGATGCTAAACATGTACTAAACTGGTCCAATATGAGCTGTGACAAAAAAAGGACTTTCTAATGAACGCTATGATAGCCATCAAACCAAAACACACAAAGACTTGCCCTTATTACAGATTTCAAGAAATTCCAACCCTGGGCACTATTACAGTAGTCTAATCTTAGTGCCTTTTCTTCAGCACTTTGAAAACATGCAGAGAATAATACAACTAATTATTATTAGATGAATCTAGATATTAAGAATTTGAGTCACTATAAATGTTCCAATGAAATATGAAGAAAAAACTTTTTAAGACAACAGAAGGCAAAAGGCATCCAGATTCTACCCTTGTGCAGGATACAGGTAAGAGGAGCCATCTATGCGATTTTACAAAATATCAAGATTTAAGTAAAGTTAAAACATATTTTAACATTTTGAAAAATATAATTTCTTCCTGAAAACAAATTAAGGAGCTACATTCACAACTCATGCCAAAAAAATACACTGTATATGAAAAATAAGGACACAGTCAAAATTATAACTAATTAAAAATGTCCAGCAATCAAATAAATCCAACACAATAAATCATTGGACACAATAGTAAATAATAAAAAAAAATCATTGTCGTCATCATCATCATCATTTCAAGAAGAAGAAGAAGAAGAAATAGAATATAAATAATGCTTTACATGAATTGCTCAAAAATGTAAATTGGAAAAGCTCATTATTCTGGCTTGATTGTTCTGAGAAGGGCTTACAGTGTCTGAGGCCACCCCCACCCCCCCACAAACCCACGCATGGGGTCCTCCTCACTGTACAAACAGACCTGCATAATGTTACATATTCGAAGTTGGCATTGCATTTTATATTCATTGACTCTCCTGGTCAGTGTGGTTTTAGATGACATATTCCAGATTGCGCAGCTAATTTAAAAATACATCTAGAAAATATTATCTATTAAATAGTGTAATAGATTACATCTTACAGTTTTCAAAATATGTAATGTGAAACCCAACATTTACAAATTGCATATTTTCATGTCATTGTGGACTGTAATATAATACAAATTTTGTTGTACTTAATGTTAAGCTCAAACAAAAAAACTGATTTGTATCAAATTATTCACTTTGAAAGGAGTTTAAATTTACAATGATTGTGTGTGACAGTTAAATGTCCTCTTAAAAGTATTAACATTTACCTATTTACTTATTTCATAAATATTTATCTAACTGTCATAAACCATAATTGCTGGATATCTAGATTATGCAGAACTGTGAAATGAATCATGCACCTTTTCATAATAATAATAATAATAATAATAATAATAATGATAATAATAATAATAACAACAACAGTGTATTATACATCAGTGTGCCCCTGGGGGGTAAGATTTGGTAGGTGACATTTTTTCCTGTTTCATAGGGCAAGGAAATCAGTTTAGATCGGTTTTGATGAATAAGCAGCCAAGATGCTTCCTTGGAAGACCTTTCACCAGTAAGTATGAGTTTGTTTGAAGAACATCAAAAACAGACGGTGTCTTTCCGATGGGCCAGGAGCTCAGGGTCAACAGCACTGGCTTGGCCAATGAGACGGTCAATCTCCCCGCCCCGCACTGGGCACGCTCTGCCCTGCAGCCAATTGGATTCCAGGAAGCAGTAAGATGGTCCGTGAAAATAACCCCCAAGTGCTTCCACTAAGCCTCCTCTATCCCTTTTATCTGGGGATTCAGAGCTGCCACATCAGTATGGGACTCTGAGGCTGCAGAACCGGACCATGGTTCTTCCTTTCCTGTAAACAGGACCTCAGGCTTCCGTTACTTTAGTGGAGCAGCTGTGCAGCTGAGAGGAAAAATGCACCGCAGGTTTATTTCTCTCCTTTGCGTGGCTTTAGTTTGTGCGCCACTTGTATGCAGTTCTTGTCCGTCTCAGTGCAGCTGCTTCTTCCATAAGCTCAGTGATGGATCAAAGGCCAGGTAAGGAGATTTTTCCCCTGACACCTGCCGGAAATCACATGCTTATTGTCTTGCTACAATTCAGGGGAGATCATTTCTCATGCAGCTCTTATTTCTCCAGTTTTCCTACAGCTCTTTGCTTAATAAAGGATTAACTTGAGAGTGCTCTTTAATCTCTTTTTTCTTTTACTGATGCACTAAAAGTCATCCCTCCATCACTTTTAGCACTCTACAAAAGTATTCCTGCAGAATTATGTAGTTGTTCATCATCATTTATTTTTTTATTTTGCCTAAAGTTGTTTCAGATTGGTTTATATGTGATTTGTATTTGCTATATGTTGATTTATGTTCTTTTTTTAAATGTTGCTTATAGGAGTGTCATTTGCAACGATCCCGACATCAGTGTGGTTCCCGCCAATTTTCCTTTGGACACTTCAAAACTCCGAATAGAGAAGACGGCGATAAAAAAAATCCCCAGTGAGACCTTCAGCTACCTGAGCACCCTGGAGTTCCTCTGGATGTCCTTCAACGCCTTGTCTTCCCTAAGTGTGGACAGTTTCCGTGGACTGTCCACCCTGGAGGAGCTGCGTCTGGATGGAAACACACTCACGTCCTTCCCGTGGGACTCTCTGTTGGACATGCCAAGCCTCAGGCTCCTCGATGTTCATAACAACAGAATCACATCCATCCCCAGTGAAGCCTCGGTTTACATGAAAAACCTCACTTATCTGGATCTATCCAGCAACAACCTGGTGACTGTACCTTCTGATATTCTCTCAACATGGCTCGCAGTAAAACCATCTCAAGACATGGAAAATGCCAAAATGATCCTAGGTAAGGATGTTTAAAATCACTCTCTCCTTTCTCATACTTAAAAAACTGTATCACACAGCTTTTCATAGTTATGGAAAAAATGCAGTTTCTAAGACAATATGTTTGGGCTGCATAAAATATGCATTTAAATTTGCTCAACCTTTATATTAATGGGGCGTGGTAAAATAAATGAAATTCTGATAACTTAATTAGAAATAAAAAGATAGAAATAACTTAAATAAACATTAGTAAATTAATTTTAGTTTTCACTCTAATATTACATTGTGCAAAAATTATTTTTGCTGGGACCCTATTATGAGTATCCTACCAAAATGAGTATAAGAATAGTTTATGTGGACAGTCAGGGTGTTTCCTGTTGCGGTTCATTTTCTAAATATGCGTTTTTGTTCTCATAGGTCTCCATGACAACCCTTGGATTTGTGACTGCCGCCTATATGATCTGGTCCAGTTCCAGAAGTTCTCCTCCTCACCTGTGGCCTTCATCGACACCAGGCTGAGGTGTGCTGAGCCTGAGAGTCTCTCAGGGGTGCTGTTTAGCGATGCCGAGGTGAGGCGGTGCCAGCAGCCCAGGGTGCACACTGCTGTGGCCCGTGTCAAGAGCCCAGTGGGCAATAATGTTCTACTACGCTGCGGGACCATTGGTGTGCCCATCCCAGAGTTGTTCTGGAGGAGAGCTGACAGCAAGCCAATGAATGGCACAAGTAAGTTGCTTGACCCAACCTATGTCACATGACTTGTCTATACAAGAGTCACGCAGTTATAGCTATAGAACGGAATAAACAAATGATCAACTAATGTATCGCTTTTAAATTTGTATTGTTATTTTTTCTTTTGTTCTTGCAGTCCAGCAAGAAGTTTCGAAGGAGGGCATCATTTGGTCAATTTTAAGTGTACCTGCCGTTTCATATCGTGACTCTGGGAAGTACATTTGTAAAGCAACAAACTTTGTTGGGAGCGCGGATGCCATAATCTCCCTGGTCATAACTGACACAGTCAAATCTGACAACCAGACCGGCACCACTAAACGCTCCAGAGGGAAGAAAATGAATAGCGTAGGCAAGGCTGCATACCAGGAGAAACTTGTGGCTCGGTACATAGTGCCGACGACCACTGACAAGGTGCCAAGTATTGAACCGTATGACTTTACTGGACCTTACACAAATATCGAAAGCTACAGCCTCTTGGACACCACCTCAGATGAGAGGATGCCCAATCTGACTAGTTTAGATGGGCTGCTGGACCCAGAGAAGACAGTGCTAAGCAATCTTGCAGCCAACGCCTCATCCCAGCAGCAGGACCCTGACCGGCGCGTGGTCCGGTCGGTGAAGGTGATTGGTGACACTGACCACACAGTCTCCTTGAACTGGAGGGCACCCACTGCCAAAAACACCACCTCCTTCAGTGTGCTCTACGCCGTGTTCGGTGAACGCGACATGCGCAGGATCAACGTTGGCCCGGGCAAGAACCGCATCACCATCGAAGGACTGGTCCCGAAGACAAAGTACATTGCGTGCGTGTGTGTCAAAGGGCTGATCCCTAAAAAGGAGCAATGTGTAATCTTCTCAACAGATGAAGCGGCCAGCGCCAGTGGAACCCAGAAGCTGATTAATGTAGTTGTGATCACAGTGGCATGTGTTATTGCTGTCCCTCTGACTCTCATCGTCTGCTGCGGGGCGCTGAAGAGGCGTTTACAGAAACTGTTGGGTCGAAAGTCAAAAGACATCCAAGACTCATATGTCACATTCGAGACCCTGTCCCCCGGCACGAAGGCCAAAGGTTTGGAGGCCGAGTACCTCACCAGATTAAACCCGGACGAATCCAACCGGCTCCTCTCGGCAAGGTCAAGTGTGGACTCTGAAGCGACCGCAAGGACTGAGGGACAACCCAATGAGTACTTCTGTTAACAGACTATGGTGTCTCCCAGAATTTTGCAGAAGGGATGAACGGCCAGCTTGGCACAAGACACCGACAGGGCAGCAGATGGCAGGAAAGAGGTCACAGGTGCAGCACCGCTAAACAGTCACGGTTTAGACCCTAGTGAGATGAACATCTTCACTAATGAAGTTCTGACCTGTCTCAGAGATGTTCCTGGCTGCACCTGCCTGGTTGAGACTTGAAGCGCTCAGCTACAGAAAGTCTCTATTGCTGCTCAAACAGATGACTCACAGGCCCTCTGCTGAACACTGCTGAACGCATTCACCTGTAAATCACCGCAAACGAAGTTCTCGCAAGATTCTAAACGTGACATTTGTTTGTGGATAAGTTAAAATTTGGTGTTTGGTTTTTTATTTGTGCTCATCTGCACACCTTTAGGTGTGTGTACACAAACGGTACCATTTCTATACTGCTTAGGTTTCAGTTTTTATTGTTTCATTAAACGGAAATCAGAAACCAATTTCCCGATCAGGACGCCGCTTCACACAAACAGGCCTTGTTGTTGTCTATGAAGGGTAACTTTCTGATGGCATTTAAAATCAAACCCTCACTAATTTGTAAACATACAGACATGTACACACTGTATATTCCTTTTTAATGGTATACGCTGAAGTTAATGTGGCAGGTGAGGTGTAACACCCTGGATAAAATAAACTGCACTCATTTCTGCGATACAAATGTAAGAATTTTGTGATGTTAATATGTATAAAATATTATTTTGATTTTGTTCTGAAATTTGCAAGGTTGGGCTGTAAAAGAATAGAAAATGCTGTATATATTGTATATTGTGTGTATTTCATTTTGGTGATGAGAGGGTTTTGAAATTTATTAAATAAATTTTCTTTTGATATATATGATTGACCATTATTTCAGTCGCCTGTATATAATTACTGGTGTTTTAAAGTTTCTTCCACTTTTGTTTGTGGCCTGATATTTCACCAAAAACCCAGCAGCCATACATCATCCCCAGATGGAACACAATGCGAAGATGCCTTTACATTGTTAAGTATTGACCATTCTATCCTAGACAGGTTCTCAGAACTCCAAAAATGTTCAGATTGGTGCATAATATCTTTTAAACAGAGAATGTCTCATAAATGCATCATCTAGAATATTAGAATGATTATTTCAATCAGAAAAAAATTAAGTTTCTCTACTTATACTGTTTTTGTTCACCTGGATAAATAGTATATTGTGCTTAATGTTTCAGTTGAATCTTCAGTTTTTCATTTGTCATGGTGTTTGTTTTAAAACAACATAAGTTGGCAGTATTTTAAAGGTACTTACATGTAATTTTCAAAAGCACACTGGAAATAGCTTTTGACAAACAAATTTCACAATAGTTTAATATCTATGTAATGTTCTAAATACTAGTGGTTCCTTTCAGTTTGCACAGTATTTTAAATGCAGGATAAACTAAATTTTGGCCAACAAATAAAACAAAATGACAAATAAAATATGTCCATTTATTGGATAAAGGTTTCAGTGTTATTAAGAAAATCCCATTATTGAAAAATAGAAATTCCCTTTTTTATTATGAATATCCAAAAATGTAACTCAGTAATTAGTGTGTCTTGTTTATTACTAAAAATACAAACTTCCGGCCTATTTGGTGTCTTAAGGGTTGCGTCAAGAAAGATTACAGATAATAGGCTTTGGTAGACTGAACCAGTAGAGATATCCTGTGTGCACAGTCTTCTTCACATGCTTCCTTTTAAAAGAGTATGGACACCGTGCGCACCCTACTAGTTGCATATTTTGTTTATTCTCAAGTGAGTTTGGTTTCTTCCTTTTGCTTGTCTGGTTGTTCTTGCACAAATGATGGACTGGGGAGGTAAGTGTCTGTAAGAAAATACTTGTTTGTAGCTGATGAAGATGAGGATGTTTAGAGGAAGTGCGATCGTGTCAGTAGGTTATGATGTTGGTGTCAGTGTGCGAGAATCTTTTTCAGCTTAAGACTGTCTTACACTTGTTTTCTACAGTATTACATGTTCATGTTAACAATGATTTATTTAATCTGTGCTGTTAAAGTGTGTGAGCAAGTTTGGTCTTAGAACTGTGATCATGATCTTACCGTTCGTAACTGATCTCAGTAATGCGAACGTGTCCAATAATGTGACTGTACTGCTGTTATGGTACTTTACTATATTGTGTTTACATCTGCTTTGTGCATCAGAGTTAAGAAAAAGCTATTTTTCTTGATACATTCACCTTTTTTTCCATTCAGTTCTCTGCTTTGTATGGAAACCGCCCTAAGCAGAATCCCAGAAAACATCCCCTCAGATTTCATAAAAATCCGAATTGAGAACTCCCACCTGACCGAACTGCCTCGGGGGTCCTTCTTGGGAGTCAGTGCCTTGAAGTCCCTCTGGCTCAACTTTAATGACATCACCGTGATGAACATGAAGAGCCTGGAGGGCCTGAGCAATCTGACAGAGCTGCGGCTGCAGGGGAACAAACTCAGTTCTGTACCATGGACAGCATTTCAGGATACGCCAGATCTGAGAATTCTGGACCTGAAGCACAACCGCCTCGATGTTCTCCCAGAAAACGCACTAAGACATTTACCAGAGCTGACCTACTTAGACTTATCCTTCAACAAGCTTACTGTTATATCTAGGGATGTCTTCTTCAACTGGCCTCTGTACCGGCCAGAGAAACAAGGGAAACGGGAGGAGGGCACTGCTAATGTTGTTCTAGCACTCCATGACAACCCTTGGCTTTGTGACTGCCGCCTGAAAGGTTTTGTTGAGTTCATAAAATCTGTCAGCCCACCCATTATTTTAATGAACCCCTATTTAACCTGCTCAGGTCCTGGAGTCAAAGTCGAAAAGTTTTTCCACGAAGTTGAAATAAAGACGTGCATGAAGCCAGTGGCCACAGCACCAATAACAAATATAACTCGCCCTTTGGGGGTAAATGTCACTCTAACGTGTGTTGTCAGAGGAAGGCCTGACCCTGCAGTCCAGTGGACATATGGCTTAAAGATTATACGTGGATTTACTGGTATGATTCATTCTTGATTTACCAGTACTATTTTAGCCATAGAACTGGGGAATGGTGCTAGTAGATGCAGTGGTGCAGGTAGGGCAGTGGTTTCCATTTTAAGGACCCAGGTGAGAGTTCTACTGTTGTACCTTTTAACAAGGTATTTGCTGTCAATTTTTCCAGTTATAAATAACCAGCTGTATAAATGATTGTAAGTAGTTCATTGTACAAACCTACCTGTGAATTGCTCTGAAGTGTCAGGTAGATAAATATATAATAATAGAATGAATGCTGTTTACTGGAAGCAAAAGGATTGTATTATTCTCTGTTTTTGTAGGTGTGAAGGTAAATTTCTGAGCTGATTTTTTTTTTCAAACCCTCATTAGTAACATTTTTTTTTCTGGTATCTCAGAGTCACAGATGCAGGTGGACGAAGACACCATTAAGTCAGATTTGGTGATACCTTCTCTCCACATGGCTGACCAGGGCATCTACACCTGTACGGCAAACAACTTTATCGGGAACTCCTCCACCAGCATCTTGGTAAATATCCCAAATAAGTCCCTCAACTCCTCATCACCGCTTTTGCCCAGCTACTCCCTTACCACGGCTGAGGAAAACGTCTACATAGACATCCGCATTGCCAAACAGACTGTGTATGGCATCACTCTGGAGTGGTATGCTGTGACAGAGAATCCGGCGGAGACCTGGTACACCATCCACTTTGGCAAGTTTGATGCTGGCAAGAAGGAGATGATCTACATTGGCCCAGGGATCAACAGCTACTCGGTCACTGATCTACTGCCCGTCACCAAATACGAGGTCTGCGTCACACTGAAGAACCAGGCCCCCAGGAACGGCCAGTGCATTGTCTTCATGACCGGCAGTGACATCAGTGAGTTGGAGCAGCGTGAGAAGCTCATTCACATCATTGTGATTGTGTGTGCCATGGTGCTGGCTGTACCTGCTGGCATGTATGCCTGCACCACAGAGGCCCGCTTCCGCTGTTTGGAACGCTGCAGTGAGGCATGCAAATGGCGCCGGCCCATCGAGAGGAATCCAAAGCCAGGTGAGAGACAGGGCACATTTGACAGCCTGCAGGCCGGCAGTGATGAAGGTCTGTGTAAGGACTCCAGTGAGGAGAAGAGGACAAGGAGGCGGTCTGAGGACAAGGCAATGAGGGCCAAAGCTGAACAAAGAAATGCTGCTGAACTCTACTAATCCTGGCAAACTAATCTATAAGGAAGAGTAATAGCAAAATGCTTCATAGGACCAGTACTATACAAACAAAGAAATATGTAGATAAAGCATATTCTGTATTATTCTCCTTTTAGTTAATTTACAGTTTAGAGAATTAGCCTCAATTTAGCCATCATTTGCATTAAAAGGCCTTTGATCCACATCTAGTGGAAGAGTATATTTTGAATGTATTTATTTGAAAATGTTTAAATTAAATTGATCTCTTTAGGAAAGTAATAATGTTTTTTCATGTATTTTGTGATACTAAATTTGTGCATGCATATAACCATCTACATACATATGTATGTGCATGTGTGTACATAAGCATATAAAAGTGTATTTTTGTGGATGCTAAAAATGTGTCTATGCCTAATGTTTAAAAATACGTAGCAATATATTATGGGAAATTCATGATAACAAATAGAGTTGCTTTATAAATGAAAGAAAAACGTTTGTATATGAAGTAATGCTGCGGTGATGTTTCACTGGAAACAGACACTTGACAGATGGTGATCGGTGTTGTGTTGGTAGACATGTATCTGAGTTGGAGAAATAGATTGCTTGGGTTTGGATAAACAAAGAGCACTTGTAACAAAACAAAAATCAAGTGTGAAGAGAGAAAAAAGTAAACTCTGCAGACCTATGAGTGGCAAAAAATATAACAGTATGTCAGTTATTTTAGTCAAAATGACAATTTTGGTAATGTGTGATGTGAAAAATGTTACTCGGTTTCAAATGATGATTTAGAAAGAGTCACTCAGTTGTAAAAAAGCAAACGCACGTTATTATTAAATAAAGTATCATGTGTGCTTCTGAATGTGATTTTACATAATGTTCTGCAAAATGGACTATATTACCATACTGCTACAAACGGTGCTAAGACAGATAATCAACAATTTAATTAGATTAGGATTAGATCTAATAAAAAAATGTGTTTTTCTCATCAGCTGTCTCTGCAGAATTTTTTTATGTTTTTACTAATTAAGTTATCATTAATGTGTCTGTTGCAACACAGCCCACTCCTGGGTACAGCTTCAGCTGATTCCCTCAGAGCAGAATATTTTCCTCTAAAATGTTTGTATTCACTATGGGTTTTTAGTAACATTTTAACTGACAGAATTAAGCCTGGATTAAGAGGACTCTATGGCTCTATTTTCCAAAGAGCTCAACCCAGTTTTTCCAGATCAAAGCCCATCAAGCTCAGCACAGGCCACTGCATCACAGCCCCTCGCTGTCCTCTGTCCAAAGGGCACGAGGTAACAATCTTTTTTTGTCTCTTGTTCCTCCGTGTAAGCGACACCTTCCTCTGAGTCACAGTTCTGCAGAATAATTTCCCTTATGGAAGAAATAGTCTGAAATAAGGAACACCAAAGGTGTTCTGAGTTAAACAAAACCTCTTTTTCTGGTTTGAATGGGTGGTTCTAAGTCAAAATCCCACCCTCTTCATCCAAAAAAAAATGTTCTTTTTGTGACTTCCTGCAACAGATTTGATTAAGATTTAGGATATCTTTAGGAGATTTCATATCCAGAAAGTATAAACATAATATAATACATCTTCATCAGTTCACCATCATCAGTTTGACACCAAAACAATATGGTTGTGTTCATCTGTATTATTTGTGAAGAATAAGCAAAAAGACAATGCAAAATAATAAGATTTGTTTATCAAAATAATGGGTACAAAGACAATACCAAAATCTCATGCAAGTTCTTTATATGCACATCACAAGAATTGTGTTGCTTTGTGATTCTGCCATTAAGTAAATACTAATGCCATGAAATTAGGCAACACAGTTTATGTACATGTGTCCAGTACTGTCAATAAGTAAACATTGTCATCCTTAAACATAACACTGAATATTTATATTAAAAATGAATACAGAGACATATAAATGCAGTGTATGCCATAAGAGATGCAATATTCTTACTTGTAATTTGACACACAAGTCAGTATACCTTTCCTCAAGATATATCTCACAATTCCTTAAAGTTATCTTTACAAATTCATACATTTGAAGTTTTAAAGCTTAAATGTACACTCTGTGTACACAATTTAATTCAGCAGATAATTTTCAAAATAACACAGAATGTGTATCATTACAGTAACTGTTTTTGATGTCAATACATGACTGGCAGTGGGAGGTCTAGTGGTGTTGAACTCTGAATAAATGCAAACCAGGTTTACAAGACATCACTAATAATTCGGTTTCAAACTAACTGTACATGTCTATATGCTGCAAAAATTGTCCCCTTTTTCTGAATTCAGGCTGTGGGAAGACTATGGAACTACGTTTAAAATGCCAGGTAACTTAAAAAACCAGCCTATTGTAATTATATATGAATTACAGCAGTTCTAACAAGTTCTGTGTCAGCTAACAACCATCACAAGGCTGAGGGAAGGAAAATGTACTTAAAAACAAAAATTGTTCAGAAACAAGCTAAAGGCTCTAGGCTTGGAAGGCTGATAAGTGGTTATATATTACAAAACATCACAGAGAGAAGATCCATCTGTGCTATGACAAAGCTGCATGTCGTGTATGTATTATCTCAGCATGCTGGACAAATAAAGTCTTTTTTTGACATCACACATAAAACACTGGAAAAAAGTTATTTAACTGAAAAAATGCATGCAGCTCTGTTTCTACAGCATGAAACACTCACATGCTATGGTGCATTTCATACATCGTTCGTCATGTTTAAACACTTTTGCTGTGTGCAGATCTCTAGTCCTTCACTCATCTGATTCCTTCTCACTTCTCTAACTTTTGTGTACAGAATTCTGGAATGTTGATGTATCGTCGACTCATTTGAATACACTTATTATTCCTTCCACCAAGAATGAGATTATTTTCTTATTTACACACTACAGAAATTAGCTGTATACATATTTAAAATGGCTATCTTCAGTTGAAAAAAACTAAAGCAATGTGTTTTGATATATATTTAAAAGGTCACATATGTTGTAATATCTGTCATAGAGATAATCCTAAAATATTAAAATTTTGTACCCTTATGCCATTCTCAAGTCTGTGTGTTTCTCTCAGTGGGTGTCAATATAATCATTTTGCATAAATATACATTTGGCAACACAAACATCATCAAATTTATATAAATTATTTAGCATAATTCGGTATAATTTAGCTTTTCCATGTACAGAATCACAATGTTCAGTTTGCACCCCACTGCTCTGTTTTGATTTGCAAGAGTGTCAGTTTTGTACCTTATAAACAGTCTGTTTTATTAGCTATGATTTGAGTTGAGAACAATGGAGAAATGTACAGAATGAGGTGGTAACTGCAAATTTCTAAAACTGCCTTTCGATGTAAACATGAAATATAAAAGGTAACATAAACATATCAGAATTTTCCCACACTATATATAAATATGAGCTGAAGCAAAACATTCAAAGCTATGTTTAAGAAATGAGTTGACGTCCCAGTGTGTTTATTTTCTTTATGACTCTCGGAGGTGTACAATCCAGAAGAGGGCAGTGCTGTGCACGGACTGCTTGGCTTGAAGTTTTTCTCTTCAGAATAGTCTAATTCTGAAGAAGGGAAGTACCCAATGCACTTTCCATCACTAGAAAAGAAGTAAACTACATTCATAATGAATTTGTTGTGGCCCCAAAGCGATAGAAACTAATGACAGCTAAACAATGTGCCATGTTACCACTTGCCCATTTAAGCTCGAACTGAAAGTACCTACCTTTCCTCTGACATTACAAGCACATAACATGCACACCTTCTACTGGTGGACAGTGTTGATCTTGGGATCACGCAGGGTCGGTTACCTCAAGAATCTTTTAAATCGAGCAGCCTTTGGAAAGCTTTACCAACACTCTCCTAAGAGGTTTGGCCAGTAGATGCAGAAGCAACCCTGCCAGAGTGGACCTCGACTACCCATTTAGGCTAATGTTTCTCATTAACCCACGAGATCACTAGGAGGAATAATGCTGCTTTATTCCAGAAAACATTTATTTGCAGAGTTGCGTGTGGATTCGGTCATCCACCCATCTGCCCACTGGTCTAGTACAGATAAAGGGTCAGTAATACCCCTGGTGGCTCTCCATCATTTTTTGCTCGAGCCTCATTTTGAGCTCAGAGACCAGTGCTGAGCTGACTTCATTGTCCTTTCTCCTGGTTGATTTTTTGGTGGCCTTGGAGGCCACCACTCCAGAGATGGTGGGCACCTCTTTCTGCCATTCACCAGGCTTGGGCTTAGTCTGGGGTAGCAGTACAGTGCTGGGGGCGCAGGGAGGTGGTGGTGGGGGCCGACGCACATTATTGTTCCCGTTCACGTTCTCGCTGTTGTCTGCCGGATCTTGGATGAGGAACTTTTCTGAGGTGCTTCCCCAGCGCTTGAATGGCACATTGAAAGTCCATGGCTGGCGATCTTTCGGCCTCCTTCGGATGATGCGTCGGGCTGGCATTATCCTGTTAGACTTTGTGTTGCGCATGAATATAGCCGTAGAGATCAAGACCGTGACAACTACCATAGAGCCAATGATACTCGCTACCACACCTAGGGCCTTCAATGGATTGTCCCTACTTTGCATTAAAAAGGCAGCCATGGGCCCCTTGAGTTGAGTCTGTAAAAGAGCACAAAGAGAATATTTTTAATCATGTCCATAGGACTAAAATTAGATGCTTGTCTCAGTTTGGCCAAAACATGCAAGCGCAAGACATGCGTAAGCAGGACTCTGCCAGATCATAACAAGCAACCTGTGCCGCAAAAACAGGACGCAAACCCTGTGCACACCTTCAAACACCCCCAAACGATCTCATCCTGGTTTGCGTAAATTCGGGGAAAGGACGGCTTTTGTTTGTTTCACAGCGTGTTTATGAAGAGTGTCTGGTAATGCTATGTCATTGGACAGATTCTACTGTCTCCTAAATATACAGCAAAATACACCATACTCCCCTATAATAGACAAATCACAATGGGCAAATTGTAGGTTCTGATTTCAACTGTATTGCAAGTATTTGCTGCTGATACTGTTACTGCTTTGGAGTTTGAAAGACATGTTCAGACAAGATCAGAAGGGTTGAAAGGAGCACCCATTGCAGCACAAAGCAGCGTGTGGCTGTTGCTATAACAGGGGAAATGCTGCAGTGTTTTTTTAGTGGAACTCCGTGGTAAAACTACGCTTGCATGAATTCAAAATGAGGCCTGGATACTGTACTGTAGACGTAGAAAGCAAAGGTATTTTTGAGGTACCTTAGTACGAACAGTGTCATTTTAACTCATCACATTTATACTCCTGTACTCTTTTACAGACCAAAATGTACAAACACAATGTTATAAAATTGTGTTTAAGCCTTATTTTGGAATAGAACATCACTGCTCAGGGTAGGGTTTCATATATTGTGTCTCCGAATAATCTTTCTGATCTTGCTCTGTGGTTGGACTCGGGACTTTTTCACTCTTTTCCAGTATATAACTGAGGAAATAATAACTGTGAGTGAAATGGTCAAGATGATAATGCTGAGGCAAATTTGAAAAACAGTCCATGGATGATTTCTGAGGCCCAAGAAGTATGAAACCATTCTGGATTTGATCTGAAAACACAATGTGACACAAAGAAGAAAAATCTGTAGAACTATGGATTCTAAGTCAAACTTTCATGAAAGCCATCTCCAGCTAACAGTGTGGCAAACGCTAAGCAGCGCAGGCAAAAGACAAATCAAAATTAAAAATGTCACTTTTCTCATGTAATAAAGAATACTTTTTTTTAATATGTCTAAATGGATCTATTACACTCTGTGAACACAAATAATTGAACCAGTGTTATGAGTAATGTTTAGGTTGATATGCATGTTACACAATTCAAAATTTTTGTGAATTTATAATGTTTTTTTTTAAATATGTGTTCATTTACATCTTAAATAACATGTACCAAGTATCAGTGACAGCAGAAGCTCTTGTGTGATGATATGCATTTAAGATCTGTCCTTTGAAAAAAATGGATCAATGCCATTGATGACATTTTTTTAAATATAAAAATATATATTTTAAATATCTTTAAAAGCCCAAATTGATAAATTGGGCAAATAATTTGACTACATAATTCCCTTTGTTTAATGATATATCTGATACTCCTCCACTATAAAGACAATAATAACTGGACTGGGAGAAGAACCATGACCTGGTGCCCTTACCGCTTCTGTGATGTCAATTTTCACCACTGTGGTAGTGCTGAATGATGGCGATCCTCGGTCTCGGGCCTGGACCACCAGCGACCATGTACAGTCCTTCTGCTTGGTGATGTTTTGCACTATGTCCATGGACTTGATGTAGGGTTTCAGCTTGATCTCGCCCGTGTCCGCGTTGATATCAAAAATGTTGTCAGGGTCTGCCTTCATGATGGAGTACTCAATGACATTGTTGGGCTCCTCTGCATCATCATCTATTGCCTACAAATTCACACATTTTCACATGTTAGCTGGTGACATTAAATTACATTTATCCATTTGGCAGATGCTTTTCTCCAAAGAAACCTACATCTCAGTGTAAAATATTACAGTAGTCATTTCGCAGAGATCTTTCTCCAGTGAAGTACAATGTTAGGCTGGTATACTAAGTTAATTATTACATACCTATATATACAGCTGAGTAATTTTATTGTCTCCATTCATCATAAGTACCTTGTTCAAAATACTAAAGCAAATGTTTTTAATGTAAAGGTACTACTGAACCTATACATTTATTTTATCCTCTGCTCTTTATTCTAATGTGCCCACCCACCTCTATTTTCACAGGGGCTCCAATGACCATAGTCTTCTCCAGAAAGTTCTCATGGAACTCTGGAGGGTGGTCATTCAGGTCCAGGATTGTGACAAAGACCTCAGCCAGGCTATACTTTCCCTCTGTATCCTCTGCCTTCACGTAGAAGTTATATTTAGACCTGACCTCGGCATCCAGGGTCGCCCAAGGCTGAGTGTAAATAATGCCTGAGGTGGAGTGAATGATGAACCTGAAAGACAGAATGCGGCAATGAACTTTCTACCGATTTCCTGCAAAGCCCAGTCAGAGAAAGCTGGGTTTCCAACTGATACATTACCTGCTCAGCTTGGATCAAAACAAGGAAAAAATATTCTCAAACACGGTCCTGGGTCAGTAAGTTCGCATGCTGATTAAAGCTTATATTGCGACAAAAATAGAGACCCTCTTGCATATCAGATTTGCTGCTGTGTCTGGAGCTTATTCATGTATTTTCTACATTTTAACAACTTTTATCTCGTGAAATTCAACACTTTGCCTTGTAACTGTGAGTTTTCACACGTTCTTAATTGGACTGCTGCTTTGAGGTGAGACCGGAGTTCAGATTTGCATATCAGTATCTTCTGCCATGCTTTCACGCACTCTAGAATCTTCCTGCCCCCCAGCTGTCACACTGTACGCTAATTGGCCCCGCTGCATGAGACGGCCCCCATGGACTATTTTTTCCTCCAATCCAATTAAAAGATTAGCTAGAGCCATCTTTAAGTAAGCTGTTTTTGCAGCAGACAGGGTAGCATTGCCTTTGCCAAGGCAGTGCCTTCTCTTCTCCAAGATGCTGGTTGAGTAACTCAAGGACCTTCAGAAAGCATGTGTCACAAACTGGAAGTTGGACACACAAACCCAAACTACCAGCCCAGAATGCCTCCAAATCGACAAGCTGTGATATGACTCACAAATCTCACACAAGCGATGGATTCCAGCACTCAGAGTAAATGAGAAATATGTTATGCACATTAAAATATGATGAGGCAGCTGTACGGTTGATAAGTGTAAATGAATCCATTGCAAAAGCCAAGGGACCCTGGCAGAGCCTTGCAGAATCCGGCCTCATGATGTGTGGTTTATATAAATGCATAATTAATACGCTCAACGTATTGTTCATTTTTCCCCTCAAAAATACATCATCAGAGTATTACAGCTGCTGAAATTGCATAAGTGACGGTTTGTGGGGGATTTATTCTGATGCACTGGCTTTGTACCAGCTGGGAGACCTAAGATACGTCAGACCTTTGCTGACGAAATCAGCGATCATTGATATCGGCAGAAAAGCGCAATAATTCTACTCACAAATCAGCTCCTGACCCATGGATGGAGTACTTCACCTCCCCCCAAAGGCCGGAATCTGGATCAGTCGCCTGGGAGATGGGAAACGAGAACCCGAGAAACGTCACGAGGTGGACACACTATGCCGTGTAGCTCTCTATAGATGAATCCAGTATAAAAAAAAGACTATGCGAGGCCCCAAAAGCATCTTTGAATGGGTTGTTTTAATCCATCTGCAGACCAAGGTCATCCATTTGCAGTTCATTTAGCTGATTGGAATTGTCCAGTAATAACCCCTGATGATCAGCAGCTCTTACACAATATGTAGAGGGTTTAACTTTAAAAGGGGATTTCTGCTGTTCACCCTGTTTCAGGCCAATGTAATCATCCTCCTCTTACATACACTGATGGCATTGCTTACCTGCTCTCATGCAGTATTTTGTTGCAATATAGATATGTGCACTGTATACATATTAAAGGATATCGAAAGAAATTTACCATGTGACTATTACAGATTTTGTATTTGGGTTTTTAAGTTCATAGTTAAAGGACAAAATATTGTATAAATGGGGAAACCACTGTAAATAGCTAATGGCCATATAAACATAACCCTGGAAGCTGTCAAGCAAAAGACATCAGGTAAGTATATAAAAACTGACATTGGAAATGAACTGCATTTTGAGTTACTGTATTCCCGCAGACCCTGCACCCTACATTAAATACATTTTTAATCACAACTGATTAAACTGATTTAGCTTTTCAAAAGGATAGAACAGAACGGGATATGATTTCATTAATCCATACAGGGGTTTATTTAACTAAATCATTTAATTAAATGGAATTGCGTTAATTAAATCAAAAGGCCACAACTTAAGTCATTAATACCATTTTCAGGTTGAATCAAGTGACTTTTTTGTTTATTTCATTTTGAATTTGTTGCTTGCAGCATTAAATAAGGAAATCACGTAAACCCAGAGAGGCAGTCGGATTGACGGCAGCCGTACCACTGAAAACAGCCCCATTGTTTTGTGGTTCCAACAGACGGATTCTATTCAGTTGCCCACAAACCCTTCCTTGTGCTTCGGTGGAAAGGTGGAGTCGATGCTACTCACAGTTACGGCTACAACGTTGGATCCTCCGGGGGAGTTCTCTGGGATCCGAGCGATGTAGAAATCTGAAGAGAACTTGGGCGTGTTGTCGTTGGTGTCCAGGAGGTGAATGATGATGTCAGCGGTGGCACTGAAGCGCTCAGGCGTGTCAATCTCCACTGCAAGGAGCTGAGAAAACATTTTCAGACACAGCTGTGACTGAGTGAACACAGTCATCCTTGTCAAGAACAAGTAACCTGGGTGGGGGTCTGAGCTTACACGCAGTTCTGTAGAATGACCACAACACCAAGGGAAGATAGAAGTAAGTCTAGACAACAGGGTGGACTTTACACATCAATAAAAGGGGAAACTGAACTTAAACCCAAGGAATGATTTATCAAGATTCAAGCAATCAAATACATATTTTTGCGATGGATGTACAAACCAATTTCTTTGTCTGGTAAATATGCAGTCTGGTTTAAATTAAAAGACAATTTGAAGGATTCAGTTCATACCTTGAATGTTAAGAACTGGTGCTTTTCATAGTCGATAGCGGCAGAGTTCTCCACAATGACTGTGACTTGCGCTTCGTTGAGCACAGTCTGCGGCACCACGCGGAGGACGCGGCTCGGACCCACGAGTCTCAGGTTAAATTTAGCGTTCGCCCCCTGTAGAAAAATCCAGCCTCATATAACCACACACAAATGTGCCATAACACTGGTCAAGTATGCGTGACAGTCATCCTCATTCATTTTAAATACTCCACACTGGGCTGCACAAATATTCTGTGCGCTGCCCTTGAATATGATTGGTAATAGTTTTGCATGTGAATGATTTGTTGAAAAAAATTATTTATTTATTGTACTTGTTTTTTTTCCCATCTTCACTATCTTATCACTATCTGCTCTTAAAAATGACAACATGCTAATCTACTAACTGTGTTATGGACAGTCATTTGTGAAAGTAAAAGGAAATTGCTTTAGATGCCTTTTTTACACATCTGTGTGGCTCTTTTCTGCTTATTTCTATTTCTCCTTAAGTTGTACAACAACATAGGCATTTTTCTATCTGCTAATTTGCTATAACATTATATTATTGCTGTTTACAATATTGGAAACCATTACTAAACTGGTCAACATGTTATTGCTCTGTGCTCATAAATGGAATTGTATTAAAAAATTAAACAAAACAAAAGTTATGTTTAAACTCTTCACAGACATTTATATAATTCGTGACATCTGCCACTGAAAGCATCCTGCATGCGGCCCATTTCCTTAATGGATACTGCTGTATTCCACAGTGCAAGAGGAACATCCCCTAAGGAATCTGAGCTTAAAAACTATTTTTGGTTTTTTTGTTTGTTTTCTGTAACTACTTGTAATCTCTAAATAAGCATGAGGGAGAAATAAACAGATGTATAACACAGTTGACGTTATCTGGAATATCCACTGATGTCACAGCTTCCTTTTACATGAACAGTACATATTACACTTTGCACACAAAATGCATCCATCCATTATCTTTAACCCCTTTAACCTGGTCAGGGTCATGGCAGTCTGGGTCTATCCCAGAACCATTGGGTTCTATGCTATAAAACTGCATGTGGGTGGGATGCTAGGCCATTGCAGGCTAGCCACACATGTAAAAAGTCACGCACATGTGCACATGCTATGGACAATTTAGAATTACCAATTAACCTGAAGCACATGTCTTTGGACTGTGAGAAGAAACCATAGCACTTGGAGGAAGCCCATACAGACACGGGGAGAAAATGCAAACTCTACACAGACTGAGTTGGATTCAAACCCACACCCAAACAGCCTAGACTGCTTCTCACTGCTCCAACATGCCGCCATAAAATAAATGATAATAATTAATAAATACACTGATTTCGCATGAGTTCAAGACAGGGGAAGTTAAATCAGAAACTTTATATAGAATAAACTTTTTTAGTTGGTTGGTTTTATTCATGTTAAGCCCACAAAGCCACAAAGTGCAGAATGGGAGCATGTGGACAGACATCTACATTTCAGTGGTATCTCTCAATTTCTTCACCTCCCATCCCAGTCATATGACTGCCCTCACTTATCCCTCCCCCACCTTATTATTATTACTCTTATTCGTCATTTAGCTGACACCTTTCACCGGTGACTAGAGCATAGGTTTATATGAACCAGAACAGTCCTTATAAGGTTAATGATGGCCTGGGTTAAAATATCATTGCAACCAACACAATGAATCAAGTGAACACAATGAACACTGGAATAAACAATCATTTAGCAATTCAGTACATATTTCAAATGGCAGTACTCATTACAGAGTGACACAGCACTTTGATAAAAGGCAGAGAAGAAAACAAAGGCAGTTGCCGAAGAACTATACTGGAGAAAAATGTCTGGCAACCGAGAAAGAGGGAACTGAGAACTCCCAGCACAAGGAACTGGGTGAAAAACAAGTGTCTGTGGTTCTGAGTACCAACAGCTGGCCAGCACTCCTGGGCTTTGGACAACAGTGAAAACACTCCACTGGGGACACCCACCTGATCTGAGTCATTGACAGTTATCTTTAAGCCCCTCAGGATTTCACCTTCTGTGGGATGTTCATACATGGTCAGCTCGAATTTGCTCTGTGGGCCGTTCTCCCCATAGAAGGTGGGTGGGTGGTTGTTGAGGTCCTCCACTCGGATACTGACCGTTGCAATGGTTGAATCCATCAGCTTCCCGCCCTCACCCAGCTCTGATGCCTGGCATTTTATCGGGGACATTACAGAGTTATGGAGCACCTGTCCATCAGCACTGCTGTACTCCAGTAATGACAAGAGGTGACATTGGAAACATGTTTCAGGAGTTGGAAGTATTAGACTGGTTGTGTGTTTGGACAGATGCTTGGTGTACTGTCCATTGGGGTTTGGAGTCCACTGGTGGGCTCGCTAATATACTCTATGTATATTGGAAGTTCTTTTTTAAAACATTTAACAAAAAACATTCTAGTAACAACACACATTACCTTTATTTTGACTTCAAACAGTTCTTTCTTAAGGTTGACAGGGTAAGTAAGTAGAGTAACACATCCACTTGTGCTGTTTATGCTGAAAACATCATCACTTCCTGTTGTGAAATATAGCACATGAAAATTATTCAACTTTCATACACTTGGGCATCAAGTTTGCACACATGCTTCCAGGATTTGAACATGAGCATTTTTTTCATCAATAAATACTGTAAAAATCAGAGAAGGTTGTTGTTTTATATTGAGCCTGTTGTGTGACAGGCCTAGATATATTTTAGAAAAATTACACATTTATTTCTCTTGATGTTCAATAACAAGCCATTAAAAACAAAATGTAGGGTAAAGCCCAGTTACACTGACTTGTCACTGTGAAGGCTTTATCCAAAATAAACATTTAACTTACCACTAACAATTGAATAGTAAATGGGATTAGGGTCGGTTTGATCTCCATCTTTTGCATAAACAGTAAAAATTTCAGAACCCTGAAAAAAAAAAACAATCATTCTCAATCTATATTTCAGCTGAACAGTATTAAGTAGACACAATAGCTTAAAAATATAAACATTATAAATATCTCTAAAATTCTGAGCAATTCTTTATCTAATTTAAAAAAGAATTTAAAAAATTATAAATTAAATTAACAGGACAGTAAAACAAAATGTCACTGGATCTGTATTATGTAAATGAATTATAATATAATATAATATAATATACAACCCAAGTAGACATTATATTATATTATATTATAAACACTGATCACAAAAAAATATTTTCCATTGATTCCATCATTGCTTAGTGTGAACCCCTCATACTCACCGGCACTGACACCTCATACACATATCCAAAGTAAGGTGTGCCAATAAAGGTAGGGGGCGTGTCCTGTGTGTCAATCACATTGATTGTCACTGTGGCCGAAGATGTCATCACCTGATATTTCCCATTGTATTTTCCCCCACCGTCCTGAAACACACGGGCGTTGTGTGTGTTATGCATACTGCATACGGGAACAAGTGTGATGCAACGTGTTGCGGTAAAAGTGAGAGGGGCAGCTCCCACCCTCCGCCACAGAACAGCTCACCTTAGCAACCACTGTGACGAAAAAGGTCCGGGTCGTCTCGTAGTCAAGGGCTTCGCCAGGTTTGATCCGAAGGACCCCACTGTGTCCGTCTATAGCAAACTTGTTCATGGGATTAACCTGGATTTAAACAGGACAACACATTTTTAGAATTAAAAATAACAAAAATACTTATAGAAACAAATGGCATATAGACATATCTATGTTTCCCACCCTCAAAAGCAATATCTGATGGAGAATTGGAGTGCTAGGAGTCCTTGTGGATGAATAGATGACATTGAGGCAAACCTTGAGATAGGCTAGTTGATGAGTGTAGAATGCTCTGGAATGTTTAGATGACACTGCAGGAGGTAGGAGGGGCAAGCGGTAAGGCTCTCCAGGCCAGATGTTCACTGTGTGTTGCACAAGTGTCATATCTGCCAGTGGCAAAGTGCTGACTAATATTCGGTGCCAACCGCAGGCAAACCTAAAGCTGTCAGTAAGCTCTCAATACCATATCCAAATGTAATTGAAATTTAATCCAGGACTGTAGAAACGCGTCTCCTGCTGCACTTTTGTCCAGAATTAAAGGTGCTTACCGTACACTGTATTATCATTTTCCGTACGCACAGATTAACCTTTTTATCCTCCAACTTTGCAACAATTTCCTGCAAAAGGCTTTTAGATGTTTTTGAGGCAGTTATATATCCTATTAGAGCCGGGGGCCTCGCTGAACCCTGCAGGCTATGCTGGGAAGTATTACCTGAAGGTAATAGGTGACGCTCCCCCCAGAGCCCGTGTCCCTGTCCACTGCCGACACTCTATAGATACTGCTGCCAGGTTCTGCATTCTGTAGCAGAGACGGAAACAAGGGCCTCATTTGAACATCTATGTGTCTGCATAGCGTTGTTCTTTTCCATGATGCAATAGCCACTCCTCACAAAGACATTAAGTGAAAGTGATGTGCTTGTGTTTTACTCTATTTACTTACTTCAGTTTGGAATAAGTTATTGTGTTAAAAATCACATTTTTATTGCACACATAAGCACATACCTCTGGGACGTCCACGATGAAAGGCAGGTTCTGAAACTCGGGCTGCTCGTCGTTGGCATCTGTTACAAACACTCTCGCTTTTTCAACCACCTTCAGTGAAGCAGGAGAAACACATCTGAGGCATGGAAACAACTGGCTCCAATCAGATCACATGATTATTTTAAATGGTCTCTTTCACTTACTTTATTACGACCATCGGTAATGCTGACGAGCACTTCAATTTCATCTTGTTTCTAAGTCAAAAGACAATTTATTAGTAAGAACTGGTGTACGGTGATTTAAAAATGTAAAAAAAACATATCTTGTGTTGTACTTAGGCTTACTTCTCTATCGAGTTCTTCAATGAGGGTTACGTTTCCAGATTTAGGGTCCACTTTAAAGTACTCCTTGGAGCCCTTTTCAAAAACCATTCCAAACCTCACAGGGTCATTTTCAGGGTCAGTTCCATTGAGGACATATATTTGTGTTCCTACATCATACCAGAGGGATTTTGGGAAAAAAAAAAAAAAACATATATTACAGATCAGGAAAAAGATACTTAATTCCTTATCATTTAATACGGCTGCTAAAATGAGACTGTATGACGACAGATGTGGAGAGGTTGACGTGACCTTTATTTCACTATGTTAATACTTTATTTTGACTATTTTGACCCTCTGTATAAGTCGCTGGGCACACAGACTCCCCACTCACAACTGATGTAATATATTGCTGTCAGTGGGCTGAAGGGCTGCTCATTTGAAGGCATTATTCTGCAATTTGCTGGAGAGCTGTTTCATAATTGTCAGGTTTTGTAGATAGTCACTTGAACCCTGAGAGACTGACTGGGTAAACAGCGCCTTCCCTAAGCCTGTGAACACACGTCATTCTTCTGGAGAGCATTAATGAACCTAAAGCCCATAATCAGCTGTGCATGTGAGTAGAAATGGACCGTTAGCTTTGCACCATATTCAGTTTGTACAGTACGTGATAAAATATACGAGTAGCCTTTAAAGATTATTAAAATTATTTTGGTTCGTCCATTAAATTCGGGCAACTTTTCTGTCGATGTCCAGTGCTCACCTACTGGTGTGTCTTCTGAAAGGCTGAAAAGAGCCATGTTTCCATTATCGCTGCTCGGCCCATTGTCGAAGAAATAAGGGGCGTAGTCGGCTTGTGCTGCACGGTCACACATCACAGGTAAACAAGGTAAACAAGAACCTCTGGCATGATCATTCACAAAGCAAAAATAAATATTTGAGGACCTAACTATGTCACATGAAGTTATTTTTAGATTCCATGTCCTCTTAACAGGGACTTCTTCATCAGGTTTATACTTTAGCTTATAATAAAATACATTCCACATACACTATAAATTTCCCATCCTTACAATAGGCAAAATTAAATGTCTCACAAAAGCACAGCACAGCACGTAAGTTATGATGAAAAGAAATTAACTCACTTGCTAATAATGGTGAGAATGCAGGAAAAAAAGACAAAAAACATGTTTTAGTACTAAAAAGGTAGAAGCAGTGCAAATTTCCTGCTA
This sequence comes from Arapaima gigas, assembly GCA_900497675.1. Lineage (NCBI taxonomy): Eukaryota > Metazoa > Chordata > Actinopteri > Osteoglossiformes > Osteoglossidae > Arapaima > Arapaima gigas. The sequence continues at coordinate 970,532 of UFQX01000127.1, read as the reverse complement.
CGATCACCAGCACAGTGTTCCCTCAATAAGGGCCATGTTCCACTAGACATCTTCACCAAGACATTCAACATGATCAACATGATTCTGCTTAGTTACAGAAGACAGGAGAGAAGAAACTCACCATAGCAGACGTGGAGCAGGGTGAGAAACAGGGTAATCTGCACTTCCTTCACATTCTTCATGGTAGAAGAAGGGGATTGCGGGCTGGGTCATGCAGGAAGCTGCTGGAGGACAGCAACAGAGCTGGGTGTCCTTCTCAAGGTGTCTGCGGCTGACTGGAAGAGGCTGAGGCAGCTGCTCACATGTTAATCCAGTGACGCACCTTCACTCCGCAGACATCTTAGACCCGTCTGCTACACCCCTGTAGCAACAATTAAATTTCCCCAGAGGGTCCCTGAGGGTGCAAGCAGCACAGTGACAGTCAGGTGAAAGATAGCTTGTCCTGTACAGTTGCCAATGAGTGCAAAAGTGACAATTTACTGGTCAAAATATTTAAATTATACCAATGTAATAATAAGAAAATCAGACATCTGCCTCAAATTTCAGTATCATCCCATTCTGAGTAATAAAAAGGAACAAATATACTTAGAAAAAAATGTTCCTGCATTTTTAATTGTGTTTTAGCCCATGGAATGTTTTCTCACAATTATGTTGTCATTCTACTTACACTAACATTTTTCACAGACAACCTGAATTAAGATTATTTAATTTTAAATTTATGCTTCATTAATTTAAAGGTATCAATAAATGACAAAATCTCACTTTTTGTTTCTGAAATTGACATGTGCTGTATGCATAACAATTTATTAATGTCAAGACATTACTACATTACTACTATTCCAGTTCCTGTGGCATTTATTTCTAGCATATATAAATAGTGATTATAAGACATCTACAAAATGAAATCTTGCAGATTTACTTATTCCACTACAGGCATCAAAAATGTATGATGTTAACTGATTTGTCAGATCTAATGTAATAGTCAAACTGGACATTGACAGATATGATTTTTACCTTTATCCCAACCCTGCAGATGTTTAAAGAATCAAAAAAAATTCACTTTTAAAAAGAGACATAAAAAATCAAAAAGGAAAGTCAAATGTAAACAATTTTTAATCTGGAAATAAAATTTTCTTAAATCAATATTAAATTAATTGTACATCTTTTAGACAGTGAAAAGGTTCACAAAGGAGTATGTCTTCTGCTTCTCCATTATGTACATCCACCTTGTTCTTGCCCTGCTGACTTTCTCAGACTGTAGACCTGACAAGTCGCTTTCAACAGCCAGTGGAGCAGCATCAGAGGGTCAGCTGGGTCAGGAGGGCCTTCTTTATCATTCCAGGTACCATGTTTACCTTATGAAACAAGGAATTACTTTCAGGCTGGTTTGCCTGTCATTCTGATTATTTCAGTCTTAATAAATAAGACTAATAAAAATAAAAACCTCTGATTAATAAAAAACCTTTTCAGTCAACTAGTAATATTCTCCAAGGTGACTTACAGTGTTACTTTTTGTACTAAGCTTCAATTCTATACCCATTCATACTGGAGAAACTGAGGGTAAGTACCTTGATCAAAGGTAATATTTCTAGTAGGGGGAGTGGAAACCAGGACCATTTGACCACAAGGAGGCTGCACTAACCACACCATCACCTGCTGCCTATGGCCCTGAAGTGTTTCAAAGCCTCCTAGATGGAAAACAGACCAAGTTTCAGGAACAACCACTTACAACAATGACTGTTAAAGAAAAGGCTGTCAGTCCAAATCCCAGTGAGAACTTTGCTGCTGTACCTTTAAGCACCACCGGCAAACTGTGTGAAAGGATTAAATGTATGCTATGTAAGTAGTGTTTGATAAACGTAACTGCTAAGCACAAAAAAATAAAACAGGGATTTGGTGCAAAGTGGCATGACTCACTGGAACCACAGCTAACTGTCAAAATGCAGAGAAGCAGGTGCTCCAGACAACGACTCCATCTCCAGGTGGTCGGAAGTGCTAACATATTTTAGTCTGGAATGATACAAGCACAGTGCTAAGCAATTGCGTGTCTTTCTCGTGTTCACATACCTAAAAATACTGTCTGACACGTTGTGACGCACATGCGCATGCACGCACACACACCCGCACAGAGGAATTCAGTACAAAACCAGCCAAAAAAAATGGACATTGGACAAGATGCAGCAACAGCAACAAATACAGCTGCATACAGCAACCATGAGGCTGAGCTGACAGAATGACTTCGAGGCAATAATTTGTAATAAACATACAGGGCAGTTGAGACTGTCCTCAACTTACGACTTATTCAATATGTGACAATTTGCACTTATGACAATGAACAACAACAATACTACTACTACTACTACTACTACTACTACTAATAATAATAATAATAATAATAATAGGAATTTGTCAAAATTGTCAAAAAAAATCATTTTGAGTGATTTCCAGAAATTCTATAAGGCAAATGAGCATCTTGTAGCTAATTAAAACATGCATACATTAACATTTTGTAATGTATAATGCATAATGTATAAAGTATAGTACATGTATGATGCTGCCAAAGCCTTTACAAAAACATATACTGTATTGACATAATTGTTTGCTTATAACACCTACTGCAGGCAAAAACTGTTGTGAAGATGTCACAAGAAAGCATTAAAGCCTTGCACATGTGTATCTGAGCGATACGCTTATGTGTGACATCCTAGCATAACTACTGTGGTCTACACACCTGCCCCAACAACCATCTTCTCACATCTTATACATACTTTACTTCATAAAAGGAAACTGGTAAAGTATACAGGAGTGAATTTTTTGTTAGTGGTATGGATAATATACTATACTGTGCCCAGAAACAAAACAAAACTGGTCAATAATATATAGAAATGTTTGAAAAGAAGTTGCTGTATGGGGTACTACACACTAAGAAATAATCACTCTGCTGTGTGTACAATCTGACTTCCATTGGTCACTAACCTGGTTGTAAGTAGAGGACAGTCTGTAAATTAACTGATTTCTAGATGGAAAATGTCCACTTTATAATGCAGATCAGGTCTTTTTAATAGTGCAGTATAGACCTCTCAGACCTTGTCATTCATTATGTCCACTGCAGAGGACATTTCACATGCATCTTCCAAACTGAACATGTTGGAATGAGTCCCAACACACTGTACAGTCTATGCTTTTAAATGATGCCACTTGTTTTTTGGAGGGGCTTAGAAGACCTTTTTTTCTTGGTCTCAGGTAGACAGAGATCTCCCAGCATTCCTGAGCACAGCGCAGTTGTGATCTTGAGGAACAGTGGATTCTCTCACCACAAAGATCTGTGCAATAAAGGAGCGTGGATGGGTGAAGGATCTGGAGGAAGAGGAAAAAGCAGAAGCCAACTCCCAAAATATCTAAGGATAATAAAGAGGGGGCAGCAGTGCTGGTCCCCTCCTGCCCCCGTGTAGGGTAACTGTGCTGCAGATGGAGACAACTGGTCCGAGCTAAGCAGCCCCTGGGAAGAGAACAGGAGACTGCAGCTTCTATAAGACTGCACCCAGGCATCACACCTCGCTGCTACAGATCCAGGACACACTGAGGCTGACATGCAAGCGCCTTCTACTATTGTATGATCTGCTGTAGACTCCAGGAGGGCAGGGGGTTTAAGCTAGAGAACTGCCGCTGGAAGCATTATGCCTTTAAAAAGGAGGGGTCTTTTCAAGAAAAGCGCTGTTCCATTAGTCAGTGTGAGCTGCGCCCCGCTGTCTCCAAGCATGATTAAAAACTGTGAGACACTGTGAGATCAGAAATAACAAACACACATGATCCTTTGCTGCCACCTGCTCCATACTGTCCTGGAGGAATCACTACGCAAAGTGACAGACCATGTCTGGGAACCACGCGGCTGCCAGCTCAGCGCGGCCCTCACCAATCCGAGTGCATAAATGCAACATTACCGAGCTGCTGTCCCCAGACCACAACCACAAGGTGTATTTATAGCTTACATTTGTACATATTTCCACCTAATGCATTCAAATTTGCAATGAGTACTAAAAACAGACATAGAGCAAACCTGTGATTCACAGAAGAGAAAAAGAACATCATTAGCACTTCTTCAAGGGAAAAGCTGATGCTGAATCAACCCAAGAGTGGAAATAATATGTCTACCTGAAGAAAAACCTACACGCTTTATAGTTATTCATTTTTATATATAAATCTTTTGTGGATTATAATCCTTTATAATCCAAGGAGTTAAAATTTTTGGACACCTACTGTACAAGAAGCATTTGGGTGACCTTTTCCCTGAATAAATCTCAGAGTATTGACAGGATCTTTTGATACAATTATTTTACTAGACAAGAAGAGAATAATTTTAATTATTTATTTCTGTAAGATTTCTTACATATTTACCTGTTTTGACTAGAACTTATTCATAGAGACAATAAGAGTCAGTGTGCCCTTCCCCCCAGTGATGTTCCCACACCCCCTGACTCCTGGTCCTCATGCAAAGATGATGTGCAAAGAGGTATCCAGAGCGAAGCAAAACACCCATTTTTACATGATCACAGTTTCTGTGACAATAACATTCCTTTCTGAGACATTGATTTTCACCTCAGACTTCAGTGAAACCTGCAATTAAAAGGACACATCTACTGTTTATAGGGAAATATATTGGGGTGGCCAAATTTTGCGTGCATCCGTTTCTAATAAAGCACCAGCCAATTTGCAGATGTTAACATCTGTTGCCAGTGCCCTGCTTTTGGGTCTAATCCTAGTGGAGTGGGCAGATGGTGGACAAGACGCTTAATGCACTAATCCTTCTTCATCTAGTGGCACACAGGGTTAGTCCAGGGGGAGACACAAGATGGAAGGTATCCACCATTACTATCTCGTACTGGTTAGACATTTTGCGCTTTTCACAAGCACCTTCTTGTTAGCTTGAGTTAGTGAAAAGTATCATTTTCAGACTTTTTTTAGCTTTCTGTTCAGATGTCTGTTATGTGTAACTTGTGTGTATCAAATGAAAAGTTATTTATATTTTTCACAAGGAGTCTTCCAAAGAATTTATTGCAAAAAAAGTTTTATTGTAAATATTTAACAGAAGGGTTTGTCAGAGCACATCAGATTTGAAGGAATCGTTTACAAGCAGATTTAACTTCATAAAAGGACTTATAAAAACAGAAATCACGCACATTCGCAAACCATTACATATTCAAACTACTATAATCTCTAGCACATGAGCACAACACATTCTTACAGCAAAAACAAAAAAATTACATTGCTTTTATTTTATTCACTGAGATGTGTTGCCTTAGTAACTCATTGTAGATATGTGCCAGTAGAAATACAGCAGAGCGACGGATGGTTTGATGGCGTAATGATTAAATTGTGTGTAAAAAAAATGGAAGATTTTATTATTTTAAACCGATAAAACCATGTCTACTTTGGCATTAATCCTCCTCCTACTGCAAAAAAGCAACAAAGAAAGTTTTTTAAAGCATATCTTTATAGCAAAATATTTACAACAAAGGTTTGGAATACAGAAATATGAGTGCAATGAAATAGTTTGTAATAAAAATGTGAGCACATATTGCTCTGCAAAGCTTTCATTTTAAGAAAAAGCAGAAAGGAATGTTCCCCACAGTTATGACCCCTCCACAGACCTCCTGCAAGGTGGTCAGGGTGACGCCGTACCGACGTACAGTTGATGTGAGGGAATCACTGTGCCTGCTGTTCGGGGGACCACTGCTGTGCAGACAGCCTCTGGGTTTGCATCATTGGAACGGGAGCGGTAAAGCAATCGGGGCATGGAAAACCGTTTTGCATCTGCTGTTCTTGCAACCTGGTTTCTTGCTTTTCTTATTCTTTGCTGTCAAAAGATTTGATATTACGGTACATTAAAAGACACTGAAAGTAAAATCACCACTCTATTCTGATCTGGCCTAAAATCTATAATAAGTAGTTACTGTTCTTGCATACATTCAGTTTACAGTTTTCAATAAATTTATGTAGATTACAAATGACATTGATACATTGCTGAGACTACAAAATATATACTTTTAATCTGACTGCATATAGATTTGGTCAGGCTGGAAAATTCTGGAAGACATGGAACAAAACATAACTGTTGAGCTTTCTGAATCACAGTCACAGATCATTCTACAGGTTTTAAGTAAAACTGAAAATACTTTACTTGTCATCATACATGTCATCATGGCATTAAGATTTTTTATGGTTCATTAAACATTGTATTTACTGTAAAGCAAAGTATCACTTGCACAGGCAGGCAAATTGCCAATTCATTTCAATTCATGTGCCCGTGCCTGGATTTGTTACTGAATAGACCATTTGAAATTGAATAGTTCCACCTCTGTTTTAACAATCATTATTAATTCATCAAGATATTTGAAAACAAAAATGTGTACCATTTCTGTGTAAGAAATCCAGCATTTTCTTTCTGGAGCTCACACCGCTGCTTTTGTTTGCTGAAAAGAAGTGCACAACATGCTGCAATACATTTCAGGTTCTTTGAAACTCACCTAAGGCATACAAAATTACAAATGATTGGTAAAATATGTCAAACCAACTTTACTCCAACTCTCATCAGATTTATTAATAATGTCTTCTGAGAGTAATGATAAATCTTCTAAGCGGATGCTGTCACAATGGAGAAAAAAGATCAAATACAGAAATAAGTACATTAAATTACTATGTCACAGTACCACACAGTTCCCAAAACTGTGAGAACTGTGAGTCAGTTTCTTTTAACACAGGGGTTGGAACCTGCTAACAGTGACCCTGGAGGCCTGGGGTTATGATCTTACCTTCAGTGTGCAGCACAGCCACACACAGCAGCAGGATGAGCCCTAAAGTGAGTACAGTCTCCTTCTTCATCTCGCTGTACTCAGTCGCCAAGTAAGTGATCGTCTCAGGTGCTTTCGGTAATATGGAGCAGGTATGCATGCACCTCTACTCAATCCACAAACATACCCACCCACCTATTGATTGAGGCTGCGTAATAAAAAAAACTGCCAGGGCAACGCTAATCCCATAATTGCAAATATTGCCAAGGGAGAAATTAGTGTTTTGTGCAAAGTTTGAATGCATTTCATGCTTTTTTTCAATAATTATAAATTAAAGAGATGCCTGCTTAACAACAGATCTGGTCCATAATGTGCCAGAACACGTCCAGCTAGGGAGTAACAAGGCGTGGGAAACAAGCAGGGTGGGAATGGCATTTTTAACCACATGGATACCTGCTGAACTTGCCAGTACTGACCTCCTATCTGCATCGTGTTCATGCAAACCTAACTGGGTGTGACAAAGTGTGTGATCTGCCAAGGGTGAACTCCGCAGCCATGGGTTATCAGAGCAGACTTAACTCTGTCTGGGGGTTTTCTGGACATGTTCTAAGAAACACGATGATCTACTGAACTGCCCACCCAACCATTATCAATAATCACTTGTCCAGTGTAGGGTCCAAGGAGCATAAGGAGTGAGGCAGGACACACCCTGGACAGGATACCAGTTCATCATTGACACACATATACTGACTCCCCAGTTGACCCAAAATTCATGACTTTGGAAGGAAACTGAAGCACATGGAGGAAACCCAGGTGAAGACAGGGAGAACATGCAAACTCTGCACAGGCTGAGCTGGATAGAACTCACATCTGAACCCACAGCCCAGGAAGTGCGACGCAGCAGCGCTACTTACTGCACCAGTGTGACCCCCTGAAGTAGTTATTCTGAATTTTCCTTACTATGGATGTGTGTGAGAAGATGTGATGATAACATGATGATATGTGATAACTGGTTCTCTATGCATCCACTTTGTATCTACTTGGCCTCAACTAGACTGGCAGGCAGTGCAAATAGACTGACGTGAAAAATTAGTTTTTTCTGGACCCTGATTAACACAAACTAAAAGTAGGTGAAGTTCAGACTGTAAGATCCGGTTAGTGCTCAGCACCACCAACCAAAACAGCAGTAAACGGGGTCATTTTAACATATCCTGTTAGATAGGTGATAAACGCACACACACCCTCAAGAGACTTGCTCACGCTTGCACAAAAAATTGATGTTCAGTTGTTGAAAAACTGTACAGATTAAAAGAAAACACGTGATACACGTGTGAAATGAAAGAAAGGAAGGATCTGGAACTGCTCCCAAACACATGCAAGGGAAAGCTGTGAGAGCGAGTGCCTTTAAGTTGTGTGCGGCAAGCTATGGAAACAGCTGCAGGGGGTGGGGTGGGGTGGGGTGGGGTGGGGAGGAGAGGAAAAAAACACAGAATTCCCTGCCTCCATCAGGGAGTATCCAAAGCACATGGCAGAAGCACTGGAAGGATGTGAGAATAAGGATTATTACAATATTAATAAATAAAAGATGTGCAGTGCCTAGCTCACTAGTGCCATGTGTGCCATTACAGCATGAGTGGTATGATAAAACAGCACTAAATGGGGCAGCATTACACTGTGTTACTGTATGTGTACTGTGTTCTTTCAATCAAAATCTTTTGACTGTCTCTGAAATAAATTAAAAAACCTGCAATGCAAGACTGGACTTGAATGAAAAAGCCTCTCAGAAATATTGGAAACACAATATTAACTCATTTAAATAAGGAACAAAAATTATTTCTAAAAAACTCTGCACAAATGAAAATAAACTGAAAAGGGTCACATTACCTGAATGTGTATTAAGACTTGTGTAAAAAAATAAATGAATTAAAAATGCATTATGGTCATCCACACCATTTTAAATAAATGAATATCTTGAAATATTTCTGAGTTTCTGTTTCAATGGATATGAAAACTGGAGAAAGCTGTCAACAAGAAAAATAAGATGGCTTAACTACGCAAGACTTGCAGTAGTCTAAACACATTCATGTTAAAAGGCAACAGATGTCAAGATTTCTACGGTTTAAATAAAACTCGGGTTAGTCGTCTGTTTAAAAAAAGTTTCCTGTTAAAATATGCTACAAGACATGCTTTCAAAGGAATAAGAATTTATTTTCATACATTTGAAGCCTCTTTTTCTACTCAAGTAGATATATCTAAAAAAAATATCTAAAAGTCAAATTAAAATGTAATTCTACCTCTCATATTGGTATTCTGCACAAGCATGCACAATATGTTAAATGCTTTCCCAAAAGTTGCCTATTTTAAAGTAGTTTTAAGCTCCTTAAGTATTCATAACTTCAATAGAACAGACAGCCTTAAAATCACCTTAAAAGATTAGGCACTTCATTAGGCAAACTGCAGATCTGGAACGGCAAATACAAAAAGTACAATTTGGGGTTTTTGCAAAATGATCTGAAGAGTTCAGTTAAACATTTTGGGATTTACTGCTTACAAGGACATATGAAAATATGAAAGTGGAGGGGAACCTACCTTGTGCAGGGCTAAGGCCAGCCAAATCCAGTTAATGCCCATTAACCATTTTTTACACATTTCCTGCTGTCCTATAGCTTCAGAACGGTTTAATTTTAAAAATCTGCCTTTCTAAAGTAAAACTGATAGTGACACCTGAGCTTAATACCTGAGGAAAAAAGGAATAAATAGCTGTGATTTCGGTGCAGGTGAAATTGAGCCCTTTTAGTTGCAATTAGCAGAGGAGCCGTGCAGTTGGCCGCAGGAATGCACAGCTGTGGTGAAATTTCACCTTATTATTGTACAGAACACATGACCGTGTTCCAACATAAATCATAATGTTTAATAAAGCTGGTTCCGTCCCTCAGGGGAAATGACCTTTTATTACAAAGACACACCTAATAACACAGGTGTCATGGTATCAAGACATCTGCCAAACAGTTCTTACTGGAAAAAGAAAGTGAGAAGCATTAATTTATTTGAATGGCATCCATTCCATGTGCATATTGCATTTCACTTTATTAAACTATTTTTCAATGTACCACTTCTTTTATGATCATATACATGATATACTTGAGTATTACCACCGGAAAGATTGGTAATATACACATTTTCCAAAGATGACAAAGCTTTAAGTAATAGTATAATTACATTAACATATTCTAGATTTCTCCACTTTTCAATGTGTTACTAGAAAAAAAAAGTATAAATAAAATGCAGATCATTAGACAGAATAAGTGCCAGTGAGTGTAAGGATTTACTGCTCTGTAAAAAGTGATAAACTGAATGTACCCAACCTGTCCACCAGCTTTTCTTTTAAGAGATACAAGTTTCAATGCAAATCATTATTATTATTATTATTATTATTATACTTGTTACCATTTAACATTTTGCACTACTGGCTCTTACCTACACGCCTTAAACAGGATGCCTAAAACAAATGCAGCAACTGTTAGATGCCAACTTCAAACAAATAGCTTTTGCTGGTCAGTCGCATCCATTTGTGATAGTCCACCCTGTCAATGTGAAGTCCTTCACTTCCTCTTTCCTGCACCACCATTTGCCAGAATCATGACCATCCGAATGAAAATGTTCAAAGTGTCCATGTAAATTCCCATGCATCTGTACAAAGAAAAAAACAACACTTACACAAAGCACTACTGATGGTGACAGCAAAACACCACCAAACATTGTGAGCAAAAGTTCGCAGTTGTGGTCGTAATGTGGAGGAATAATCTCCCTTTGCCCCTCAGAGCTGAAGAACCCCCTCACTGTAAAAAAAGTCTCAAAACTTTTGGACCCATTTCTTCACCAATCCGGTAACAGATTTACAAATTTGTCCATTATTTGTTAAACTCATGTATATTTTTGTGCTTCTGTAAGTAGCTTGTGTTGTAGGAAATGGTGGTCTCAACCAAGCTGTGATTTAATAATCATGTTTGCATTTAAGTTCTTTCTCTATTATAGAATGATGCTGTTTACTCTGTATAGTTATTTGGAGAAAAGTGTCTGCCAAAAGTGTAAATTCAAATGCAGGAAAGTGAAGAATAAAAATGCCTGCTATTTTTTTTAGACAATTAAGCCTTTATCTGGATAATTAAAATATAAAAACAGTGGGTCATTACTGAGATCTCTCAATCAGCCCGCAAACAATTCATTCAAATCCCTCTCCAGCTCGTACAACATTCAGACTTAATCCTACTGTGAGTTAGAAAAAGAGGAGTTTTGAAAAACTAAAAGACTTACGCATTGATGGGATCATATTTCTGTACTCCGTACAAGGGGTGGGTTTCTGCACGCTTCATCACTTTCTGTGTATCATACAGCAGGAACATGCTGAACAGAAGGAGGCCTCCATACACGGCCACCGAGTAGAGCCCTGCTCCAAAGGCTGAAGTTGGGGGCAGGAACATCGAGCCTGAAAGAAAGAAAGCCACACTGTAGTATTAAAGCCTTGACGGTCTCAATACTGCCAAAGGATCAGGTGAAATTTAGGAGTTCCCATCTTTGCCAGAGGTCATGAAAACAGAAGGCAGATTAGGTAGATTTGTTTACCACTGAGATTGCATCTGTGAAAAAGCAGGGTTCTAAAATCTATATTAACAAGATGCCTTTGTTCAGTTCTGACTAAGCCTAAGCTTAAAATCCAAGTTGAAAAGCAAGTCCCATGAGGCTGATGGACCTTAATGTCTGCTTTTGGACTGCCTGGTCCAAACATGTGGAAAATGTTTTACATAATGAACCTAATTTAAGCCTGAAATCAATTACACTGTTATTTCACCGCAAACAAGCGTGTTCCAAGACTCACCAATTGAAGAAGCAAAGACGACCCCAAAGCCGACAGCCAGAGGACCCCCCATATTGAGAAACTTCTCACTGGGGGCACACATGGCCACTGTGGACAGGCCCCCCACAATGCCTGCTGTGTACCAGGCAGCCCTCAGCATCAGGGGTCCACCCAGGAGGGTCAGAGGGGCCACCACTGCCCCCATCACACCTAAACAGACACAAGATTAGCATTCAGAATAAGGCCACAAAATAACTGCCTTTTAGGCACTACAAAAGTGTCACTGAGGCTCAAAAAGCTAAAATATGTGTGATAATAGTATGGCAAAATATTTGGAAAAACAAAATAAAAAAAATACATGTTCAGTATAGATGCCATCAGCAGGTTTTTATAGTTTACATCAAAAGAGTTAAAAGTGACTATAAGCCAGTGTACACTGGACATGTCTACAGGATAAATTGATCAGCAATCTGCATTGACTGGAGGATGAGAGATAACGCATTTATACGGTTGTTTTAAAGTAGAGTTAATGTTTGAAATTAATAAGTCTCAGAATATTTATCATAGTGTGTTTTTGTGTATGTACGTGTGTGTGTGTGTGTGTGTGTGTATATATAAAAAACTAAAAATTTGAGTTGTCATATTGTCTTTGAAAGCTACTTTGTGTGGCAAAAATACACCTAGAAATTGATTTAATCTGAATGTATTGCAATAGTTGTAATAATACTAATAATATACAGAAGATATTAATATGATGTCTACACTTGGTAGGTTTAGTCCTCTTTCAACAAGGACTCACGTAGTTTGATCATATTTATGTCTTCTTTAAATAATGCACGCGAGTGCCCTCTACTGGTGCGTGGAAAGTACAGCGAGATGTACAGTAGTTCTAACCATTTATGTTAGTTATACAGATGTCTGTAAATTCTAAAAATTCATGCTTTTCAACACTTTCATATGGTGCTGCTATAACAAGATATACCGGCCACAAAAATTACTAAAAAGTTGTGTATAATTTTTAAATATACTGTATAATTCACATACTTCTGCATGTTTACATCTTTAGTTAATATTGGCAATATTTGACTCATTCCATATTAAACCTTATTCAAATTTCATACAAATTTTGTTTTTTATACACCTAACCATTTCCAGAAAAAATCTGGAATAATGAAACTACATTTTAGGAGAACTCACCCTACAGCCAATTCCTGAGCTGTTTGATGCTACCTGCCCTTTAATAAAATGATGTAGGTTGGTTTTTACTATGAGCAATAGGAAATATACATAAATCAAGCAATCAGTTAATGGAACTCACAAGGAAACCAATATGTACTTTTTCCTTAAAAATCAAAAATTTACCGGCATGCAGCATCCAGGCAAGATGTTTTGGTACTGGGCTGTGCTCGTATGAAATCGATCTGACCAACATACCAGCCCCAATCATGGCAGCAAATGTGGCACCAACAGCCTGAGAAAACATGGGAGAGTTTCATCACTGCAAGCCAACATAAGCCTTGTTGTTAACTTGAAACCGAACAGCACACCAAACTAGAAGATTATTGAAAAGACCCTAACCCTAGGGTAGAAAAACATCAGTTTCATGCTTCACCAAAACACCGCTCTTTTGAACTTTCAGGGACTGTTCATAAGCCCAACTTTTTTCACCAGTGGAGGACACTTACCAGCCAGGAACCTCTCATCATGAGACCCATGAGGGCAGGGGTCCTGCTCACTGCTACTGCAGACAAGGCCGTGAGGCCCACACTACCAGCAAAATAAGCGTAGGTGGAGTGGATCCTGTCCTTCACATACTGGGGCCAGATACTAGAGTAAAAACAGGAAACAGTGCCATAAACACTCTCCATGACCATAATGTTATGATATGCAAAAGACACAAGATCCAGTGTGGAATAAGTGTTAAACATAGTGTCAGGTGCTTTTAAATAACTTAAAAAAAAAAAAGTATCTGGATACTTTCCTTGTTCAGATTTTAGCTGTAAGAGCTGATGATCTACTCTTTAAGTGTAAAAAACACAATATTAAGTATTTATTTAAAGGAGGATATTATCTGAAAGCAGTATGTGAAGCCTTTATTGGTATCACTGCCAAAACCTGGTTTACACTGCACAATGACTTTTTGATAAAAAATACACATGAAAAAAAAGAAATACAGCAAAATTAAAAAAAAAAAAGTTTTGTGCAAAAGCTCTAACCTACAGGAAAATTCTAGAAGTTTTGATGTGAAAAGCAACAAATTTCAAAACAGTCTACGGAAATACATCCCTTGTATACATGGAACAACTTGTTACTTAACCATCACATCCAAGGTCATGAATGTTAAATAACAGACATCCCTCCTACAAAGTATGAGAAGCTGATGTGCCAATACTTGCTACAGGTATGGAAATCCATGTGCCTGCTGACATCTGACAAGTTCGTGCTTTGTGCTATACCGCCAACCTTTAATCAGTGCAGCCATCCAAACTGTGTCAATAAATAAGAATATGCTGGATAAATGTCTGGCTTTTTAAATCAAAGCAAAGGATTGATGCAAGCTTAATCAAACTATCTTTGGAATAGAGGTAAACTTGCACAGTCCCCTCTGTAATACATAAAAGGTTAACAGAAGTTGATTGTCCTATTTTTTTTCTACAGTTGGAATTACTTTCAAAAACATAACTATGAAAGATTCAACAATGAAAAAGTGCAAAGTGATATTTACTGACTGATTCTGTACACCTGATTTTATCTTGACTTGGTTTTGTTGTAAGAGCTAATGATTTTCCCAAATCCCCAGTGAATGCATAAAGTTCACAGTTAACATCTTTCTGCTGTAGCAGCACTCCTGCACTTATGTACATACTCTCGACTTTTGAATTAATTTGTAAAGACTGAAAAAGGGTCACACAGAAGCACAATGTATATACATAAACTCACACAGCCTTCTCAATGGCTCCGATTTCATTGGACATGCCAAGGCCGTAGTAGCAGAGCGCCCCAAGGCCAACCACAGCTCCTCCTGCCAGGATTATCCTTCCCATGCTGTCAACTAAGGGAAGGAAGACAACCAGTCAATTTGTAGATTTCACAAACTTGGCTGACATTCTTTTGAAAACATCTCTGAAAATACTACGCATTTACTACAAATGATCATATTTTATAGCATGTAATGGTGGGAAGTCCTTATTAACTTTATCATACAGGACAAGGATAAACCATAGTTAATAGTTCTGTCCCTTCTAAAGCAGGCATTTAGTTCTAAAGAAAGTGTAATCTGATTTGGTAAGGAAGAACAGGTGAGGCATCTCATCAAATGAGAAAGCTAAGCTGACAGTGTTAAAAAGAAAAGAAAAAAAGTCGAACAGAAAGCATCTGAAACACACAGACTTATTCCAAAACAGGCTGCAGACAAACTGCCAAGATTTGTTGGGTCAAAGCGTCCAGGGATGACAGCCCAAGTGTGACATAATATCTGGGACTGAGAGCTGCTCCGCTACCCACATATATGCGGGGCAGCACTGGTACAAGGCAACACTCTAAAATCCATCATTCTCCATCACTGTCACACAGTCCACTATTTGCTGAACCGAAAATTAACAAGTGATTTGTTTTTGGGAAGTTTTATTAATCCTAACTCAAAACCCAGTATTTGTCTTTTTTTAACTCAAATGTCTTTTTAATTGACTTGTGTTAGCCCTTACTTTTACAGAACCTTAGAGAAAAGCAGTTGGCAGCATTTATGATCATATAAACAACACCTAATAATGTACTATGATAAGTGTTTGTATTTTTAAATGCATTATGTTACAACACAACCCATGCAGGATAAAAATTTAAATGGCAGAATGTATAATAATCACTTTTTATCGCTGTGTCAGTCGCTGGCTCAAAAGCTGCTTCTTTGAGTTGCTCTCTGGTTGTCCGGCCTCGTCGGAGAGCAAAACGGGTTTTGGTAGAATAACCCTGAAAAAAACAACAAAACAATTTAGACAAGTGAAACTATGAATAAATACACTGAAGCAATCAGTGCAGCTATACAAGCAGACATGCAGAGACAATTCAATCTACAAAGCAATAATTGTCCACAGAAATGAAAAGTTTCTTAAAAAAAAATGATTATAAAAGAACAATTAAGTTGCATGCGCTAAAGCAGGAAAGACTCACCTGGTGAGGCTTCACCAAGGGCAGAGTAGACTTGAATACGGAGCATTTGGTGGACACAGGGCCCTGCACTAAGGCAGAGCGCAGACAGGCAAGTCGAGCCACCAGCATTGTTGCGATTTACTTCACTGGCCAATTCGATACACTTTGATCTACAGAGAAGTGAACTAAAATTAGTTATTATAGCTACTCTACCAATAGCTTTCTCTTTACTGCACTTTAAAACACGTGGCATTGAGCAAGTACGTATTTTGCTGTAAAATGATCAGCTTTTTGACAGATAAAAGATGCTATAATAACTATTATTATGCAGTGAAAACAACTTTAAAAAATCTTCCAAGTTGTTTTCTGAACCGAAATGACACAGGCCTCCTCCTTACACCTAAATACGAAAAATGATACAGAACCTTAACAAATATGACGGTGAAAGAAAATAAAGACCAAACTTCAATCATCGCCAAGAACACGCCGGTAAACTTGCCTACAAATACAATCCTACATTTAACGTTTTTTCCCCAAATTCGTGTAACTGCGTTAATAACGCATTTTATTAAGCCAATGTTTTTAAGATAGCTTCACCTTGTTGGTTAACTGTATATAAAATTAACAAAGGTTAGCAAGAGACCAGTGCTCTGAGAGTATTGAAATCAACATATATTCCTTATACCAATGCAAATAATATCGTCAGAGGGATTATCATAGTAACTGACAGCTAGCTAGCTAGATACCGTTAAAACTTAATTTTCAAAATCACCGCCATCACAATTTATACTGGCTAAACATATTTAAAGAGTCGTTTATCCAGCTAGTTATTTGACTTGAAAAAGAAAAGCCATTACGTGACCGACAAAACAACTGCATCATGAAGTCTGAGGCGATAATTAGCATGCTGCTAGTGTTTTCTTCCTAGACAACCTTATCTAAAACAACACTACCAGCACATACACAGCCACATTAGCGATTACATGGCATTTATAGTGTTTGACAGAGAAGATACTCTTAAAATTAAAAACAGGCGGACAAAAGTCTTACCAAAAACTACAGAGCTGTAAATTTTACGTTCTCACAAATACGACACCACAACACTGATACAACGCCTGTTCAATAACCTTCCTGAACGTTCCTTATGACGTCACCAACCAGCAACTACTCCAGCTCATCTAGAATTGTGGGATTTGTAGTTTTTATTCGTTGCAATACTGTATCTGCAACAAGGTGCCATTTTCAAAGGCTACGTGAAGCGTTACATTCATATTAATAAAATTCATGAATTTCGCATGGATAATTTTGTCATCTATAGAGCAAAAAAAATGTTACTTAGGAGGTTATCAAATAAAATTTTAGGGTATACAGGCAAAATGTTCGGGGAACTGTAATGCATAGCTACTTCTATAAGATGCGAGGTATGAATAGGATATCAGCTATGTAACATTATTCATTTTCATGGCACTTAAATAATATGTTATTTAGGTGCTTAAAATTGTAATGTATGATTTTGTCTTGCATTATTCCTAAACAGTGATTTGTGCACTTTTTATAGTTTTCATTATACTTTTACTACCACTACTACTTCCCAAGACCATATATGTAAATATAGAGTGAGGGTTAAATATGCATATGTACTTAAAATTCTCACCCAGTTTTTCCCTGTGGGTACTAACTTTTCTCAGACTTGGAGTGGCCTGGGATTTTGAGGTTACTATTTTTGCTGTTCTTAGGATTGTGCTCTTCTGGACTGAGACTGATGCTGTCATACCTGGGATCTGATGGAACACCTTCTCCACCTTAGGGGTCATATCCCCAAGTATTCCAGTCACTAATGGGATTACCTTGGTTTTCACCTTCCACATTCTCTCCAGTTCCTCTCACAATCCATGGTGTTTCTCCAGCTTCTCGTATTCCTTCTTCCGATGTTTCTATCCCTTGGAATAGCTGCATTTATCACCTCTGCTGTTTTCTCCTTCTTTTCTATCACCACTATATCTGGTTGGTTAGCCTGCACCTGTTTATCTGTCTGGATGTGGAAGTCTTACATAGTATTGGCCTGTTGTTCTCCACCACGCTCTATGGAAGTGTCCAGACCATACTCCTTACAGATGCTCCTGTATATGAATTCCCTGCCACTTGTAGCCACTCCTAGGTGCTGGAGTGTCTCAGAGGGTTCTTCGCACAATCTGCACCTGGGGATTTGTCTGATACAGTACCTCTGTTTCAATTGACCTGGTGCTGAGAACTTGTGCTTGTGCTGCCACGATCAGTGCCTCAGTACTGTCCTTCACTCCTCCCTTTTCCAGCCACTGGTAGGATCTCCTTATGTTAGCCACCCACCTCTGGTATCTGTCAGTGGTATATTCCATGTAGAGGCTTATCCTGCCACGGGCTCCTCCTGTGCTTCCCTACTATCCACATCCCCTATCTGCTTCAGACATAACCCTAGCAGCTCATCTTTAGGGGACATTGCTTAGATGTACTCATGGATGTTCCGTATCTCATTCAGGAGAGTGGCCATTATACTTTTGAGGTCCCTTCCTCCTTCCTTTCAGCAGATCCACAGTCGCTGGATGTTGGATTTTGAATGGCTCCTTGCATTGTAAGGATTTTCAGGTCTTGAGTGCACCAGCTTCCATCACCTCTCTCGGCCATCTTTTCGTGGCAGGTGGGTATCTGATGATTGGCAGAGCATATGTGTTGATGGCTCTGATCTTGTTTTCCCCCTTCAACTGCCTTTTTAGGACATTGCTCTTTTCAAAGTCTCTGCCTTATTGTTCCCCTGTGATTAAACGATCACCTGGTACTTGTTCTGTATGTCTGGTATGTGGCCTTTTGGTAGTTGAACTCCTTATCTTTACTACTTTTCCATCTTTTTTACAATCATCCTAGATCCAATGACATCCCAATATCCACATCACTGTAGGTCCTGGTCAGGTGGATCAGGGTGTCGATGTCTCTTTTAGACGTAGCATGTAGCTTGATGTCACCCATGTAACTGACCTGTAACTGTAAGCACTCTTTGTGATGAAGGGATTCAGGCATATGCAGAATAGCAGTGCATCGCCACACTTTAGTTATCACCATCAACATATAAATGCAGATGTATGTATTTAATTTTCCTCCAACGGTATATTGAGTTCTTATTGAAAGTTATTAGGTAGTCATTCCAGTATCCATTAGCTTTTCTTGTAATCAATCTTGGATTCTTAGTTTTTTTTTGTGACATCCCATTCCAAGAAACTGAGCACCAGTTTCTAGATACATTTTGTCATCCTTTGGTTATTCCTTCTCTTCATTACATTTTGTCATCCTGTGTTCATGCCTTTTCTTTATCAAATTTTCTTCATACATTTGTCTTTTATCATCTTTTCCATGTTATCCCACACTCTTAATCTGGTGACTCAGTTACGTAGTTAATCCTTGATTGCTTATTGAATATTGGTGTTAGTCCTGGACTGCGAATCAAACCTCCCAAACTCCCACACGCCATATAACGGTTAGCATTATAGTTATACATAGTAAATATATATCTATATAAATACAAATATATTTTATATATATATATATATATATATATATATATATATATATATATATATATATATATATAGGTAGCGGTGTTACTGAGTACTCTATAAATTCGGTTTTACATATATACACACCCAAATAGAAGAATTTTAAAATGTTTATAGTAGAAAAAGAAAACACCAGATCCACACGGATTCAGTTCTGAATTTTAAATCTCTGCATTTTGTCAATGAACACTGGGTGGCAGAATTTCAACTTCTAATTCATTTCCTTTACGTTAACGTTAAACAAGACTGATATTATTATTATTATGACCCATACTTAAAGATTGCTATCCCGAACCATATTTTGCTTCTTTTCTCGATATCTGTTCTGCAGTTAATTCAGTTATATGCCGTTTCATAATTAATCGTATTCAGGTGAAGTATAGAACACGAATGCTTATGTTTATATGCAAAATATATACAATATAATGTTCGTGTATGCTCGATATGGAGTGAGCATAATACAGTTTAAATTTACATTTTTACTGTCTGTGAAGCAGCGCGAGGAGCCGCAACCCCTCCACCTCACACTGAACTACTTGTGAGGAAAGTGCAGGGTCACGTGACGAGTAGCGCAGCTCATGAAGCTCGGAGCTCAGGGCGACGCAGTTTCACTCCGCTTCGACCGCGTCGCGTAGGACTTCAACGCGGCCTGTTGCTTCGACGACCTGTTCCAGGTGTTCACTGTCACACACAGCCAGCGCTGACACTCACTCTTCCACAGCCTGTGGCACGTGTTGCCGGGTTCCGCTGAAGGACGCGGTCTGGGGGGACTCGATTAATTCCCGTTAGTCATCGTCTGTTCGTTTGTCCTCTCGGTGATGCCCAGCGTGTCGTATCACAGCCGGGAGACACGGAGCGTCTTTGTCTCCTCTAGATGATGAGGGGAGCGGTGTCCGTGTTCACTCGTGGAGGATGTAGCGCGCACAGGGGGCGCACAGCAGCCAGCAGAGCATCATGGGTTCGCAGCCTGA
Source organism: Arapaima gigas (assembly GCA_900497675.1). Classification (NCBI taxonomy): domain Eukaryota; kingdom Metazoa; phylum Chordata; class Actinopteri; order Osteoglossiformes; family Osteoglossidae; genus Arapaima; species Arapaima gigas. The sequence goes on along the minus strand of UFQX01000127.1, from coordinate 950,188 downwards.
GGACGCCGCACGCCAGTGACACACAGGTAAGTTTCAACAATAAAACACCCTGCAGCTATTAAGAATCGTCTACAGACTTTTATCACACCTTACTGCGTTACCACCTGTTTGCCTCAGAGGATAATTTCAGTTTATGTATATTTATAATACTGTACTATTTTGCTGTGCAATGGTTCTGGTAACAGTGTTTCAGTAACTTTCTATATCTGTGTATAACTTTGCCTTCTTACAGCAGTATTGTTCTCCCCTCTTTTCCTAAATACTTGACAAGTTGTTCTGCCACTGCTGCCTGTTCTGTTATCACATTCAGACATATTCTAGTAAGAAACAGTGTAAATGTGACTGTGTGCATTGTGACCTCAGTGATGTACTTCAACATTAGACAGTATGACTTAATGTGAGTTAAATTAAGCTGCATTTTAAGCTTACTGGTTAAACTGAAGTCTAAGAGATTATCTGTGTGTAATGAAGAACAGCCCTGGTTTTTAAATGCTCTCAATGTGTTGGGCCCTCTGTAGACATGTGTCAGTATAAGAGATAAAAAGCAAACCACTTTTATTAGCCAAATAGGATTTTTTAGTTGCCAACTGGTGAGATGAGTGTGAATGAGTTCCCCCGAATGTGATGACTTTACCTAGGGTCTAATTTCCGGAGAGTACAATTTTTTTAACAATAAAAGTTTCAAAATTTAATGGCCTGTACTGAATAAATGAGGTCCTCATCCACAGTTGTTCAGTCCAGTTCTGTATATTCGAACTTACAGTACCAGTACATTACATTTTTACCTTGTCAGAGCTAAGTGACCACACTAAATCACATAAAAACCATCCCAAAGAAACATTTTGTTTTGTGGTTTCCCTGTTCAGCAGTCCATATATCCAAGCCATTTGTCCATGTGTTTTTCATACACATGACATAGACTACGTGTCAAAGTTTTATCTTTTCCAGCTTATACATCTTTTTCCCATCACTGAATGTTTACCAAACTGATTTTGGTGGTAAAATTGCAACAATGCTTGTCTTAGGGGCTAAACAATAACTTGTGAAGTAATTAGTAGAAGCAAAGACCACCATAAGATACTGTTTGGGTGGTGATTCTGGCAAGCTGGTATTTTTAGAAAACAATGTTTAAAACTGGGGACAAAACATACTGAGGCCATTTTTGCTCATTTGGGTCATGTGGCTGTGTGGTATTTCAGTTAGCAAGGGTGTAGATCTCACATCCCCCTCCCATGTGTGAACAGCGTCTTCCAGTTGCAGCGCAGCGGCAACGCAAGAGCAGCTGTGGTTGGAGACTGTGTACAAGCACTTAAACAACACTGGTGCCAAATCTAGTGCTCCTGATGCCAATTTCTTCGCAAGGTCCACTTAATTTTACTCTATTTAATTCACCTAGTAGAAGACCAGCTATAAAAATCACAGTGGTCCAGATCTTAGTTGGGTTCACATGATGCTTGAAGGAGGTCACATGTAGTTCTGTACATAACCAATACATTCATTGTGACCATACTTTTATTTTGGTGGTGGTGCAATAGGCAACACTGGTGTCTAACAATTCCTGGGCTGCAGATTTGGGAAATGGGTTCAAATCGGGCTCATTTTGTGTGGAATTTCCATGTTCTCCCTTTGTTTTCGTTGGTTTCCTCCATGCTACAAAACACTTGTGTTTCAGGTGAATTATTGACTGTAAATTGCTGTGCCTGTGTATGTCTGAGTAAATGAGGCTGTGTGACTACACTGCCCTTGACTGTCGTTCTGTCTAGGTTATACTGTGCCTCACACCCTATGGTTCCAGCAAATAGATCAGCACAACCGGATAATCATAATCGAGAGGAGGACGTTCTGGTTTTTTTGCTTACAGGAACTAAAAAATTGGAGATTGGAATTTTCTCCTGGAGAATTTGCAGCCCCTTCTCATATTCCTACAACCCAGTATAACAATATCCAAGTTTATCAAAACAGCTCTGGCAAATGCCTCAGAAGCAGCTGAAAGGCTTTAGGAGAGCGTGATGTTTTTCTGTGTACATGACACACCTTCATGGGATATGCCAGGGGGGACAGAGTCCAAGCCCTCCCTGCCAATCTTGAGGGATTAGGAAGAATCACACAACAATGAGCCAAAGGTTTGTAGTGCAGTGTGACAACATGGCATGTCAACCTGGAAGGTTTACATGACCTGTAAAGATCGCCACAATGAACATCCGCATAGTAGAGCACAGCTGTCATGTGCAACGCAGGGTGTGAAATTGTGCTCTGTAGTTACACAAAGCCAACCCCTTTGATACAGCAACAGCTGCCTTATGATAGTAAAGGCACATTGAAGAGCTGTGTGGCTCGGCTGTAATTCTCATATCTGAAGTTGACAAGGGAAGAGAGTTATATGGGCAATGCATTCATTTTTGGAAGAAGAAAGGGAAGATACTCCTCTACTATTCTGTTCTCCACATAACATTTGTAAAAAAAAATGTTAAAAACATTTTACAAAAATTTGTAAAAACATGTCAAGGAAAATACAAGTCCCCCTCCTTGAATCACTTTTTTGTACATCTGCAGTATCAGCAGGGTTTTTTTCCCCTAATCATTTTGGATTTGCTTTTGGAAGGAAAAGTGAGAAAGTGAATGTTTTGTGGTCATGGTCAGTGCATTGCATTATAGAAACATGCACAGATATATAATTTAGTATTTTGTTATTCATTTAGAAGATTTTTTCTCTCAAAGGGACTTACAGTAGCATACTCTTTTGTACAGCTGGGTAATTTTTTTTTATTTAAGAAACTCAGGGTAAACATCTTAACCAAAGGTACCACAGCAGAAAATGGGATTCAAACCTCGGTCCTTTCTCCTACAGTGCAAGGATGCAGCTGTAACAGGTACTTTTTGCTGCCCTATAGAATAAAAATAGATGGATAATACAGTGAAGATTCAGGGTGATTCAAAGAAAACTGAAAACTTACTAAAGAACTAAACTTGTAGAATATTGAGTATTTGGAAGATTAAGGAAAAATGCTGAGATTGAATTTACAAATTGGTTTAGACTACGTGTTTACATGATACTTAGTTACTGAGTAATAATACATTTATGGACGTGTTCACTTCTTTTTGAATCATGCTGCATTTTTCTGTCCTAAATTATATTAATGCTAACGTATGATTTTAACAAGCCATGTTAAATTTTAAATAAACAATATAATTAATATTTCAGGGAGACTTTTACTCTGCTGAAACATTGTATTTTTCAGAGGCTACATCAACATTTGCAGTCGCCATGAAGGGCTCTGAAAAAGGCCATTAAAACAATTTGTATCGGGATGATAAGCAGACTGATAGCCTTTCTGCTCGGGCACATCATCAAATCCGTTCAACGCTCCAGTGGTTCCTGAATATTTAAAGATGTCTGCTTGTGTTCTTCTTTCCTGACAGGTTTCTGGCTGCAGTATAATAAGCCCACATAATTGGGTTATATTATCTTACATATAATAAATCATTCACTGTGACACAGAGCTTCCTTTAATATTTATTCTTAAGTTGAGACTATTTTCCAAACCAGTTTATGCAGCTTTTGTCTGGACCCAGTATTTTGCCTTTGGATTAAAAGTAAGTAACCATAGGAATACTTTTTTAAAAAAATAAACACTGAAGCAAGGCCTCATTTGCTGAAAACACAACTTACATGCTGATGTGGTGTCAGCTAGAAATGTTTATGATGGCTATCATGTCTCATCAGTATGTTGTTTTATAAAAGCTCAGTTTTCCTGATTACATGACCAGTGCCTGACAGCTAGACCACATTGGATGTCAGTTTGAAGGCATTATTTCATCCCACTTTCACTGGACAAATTTTTTCACACCCCCAGTTCTGCAGCCATAAGAGTTGACTCGAAATGGATGTCAGTTTGCGTGACAACAGACTCTGAATGCTGCATCCTGTGCACTCACCATACATGAATTAGATATAGATTCATTGCATGTGTGAAGAATGGTTGAGGGGCTTCTAGTTTGTGTGATTATGTCAATCAGTTATTTATTTTTCAATAACTGAAAATGTGAAGGGTGCCAGTGCTACTGTTAACAGAAACAGCACACATTTAAAGCTCACAGTAGCAGGTGTGTCTGAGTCCTCAGCTTGGGATCGACATGGAAAATGACAAGGTTTTGCTGTTCAGACTCCAAAACAGCAGGCTAATTCACACTCTGACTGCCACAGTTTGCCTCCGAAGTTTCAGCCCCAGACCTAATCCCTCACGGAGAGTTTCACAGAGATGCTATTCAGCTGGTTTTCTGCTTAGCCTGAAGAGCATTTGCAGGAGCACTCTGAAGTCGGTCTGTCACACAGATAGCGTCTAGGTGTTAGAAGTGTGATTTAGTTCCAAGGGTGTCTGTTGGAGCTAAGAAGAAATTGTGAAATTGGTAGCTGGACAAGTGAACCATCAACAAGGGTGGTTCTTTTTTGTAAAGGTCTGTTTACCAACAAGATTCACATTTGCATTTGCATTTACATTTATTGATTTAGCATACAGGTATATAGCTTGGTTGAAAAAAACTTTATTAAACCTGAAGGAAATTGTACAAACGTGGTTATAAAAGCAAAACATTTTTGTTGGTACTACTGTTGTGCTAGCTCATGTATTTCAGCAGCTACAAACAGAAGTGTGCCCATTGATTCTAGGGTGGGCTCCAGGCCACTCCATCCCTGACAAGGGCTAGAGGGTAAGGATGAGTGACTAGACAGTACCTGTAGAAGAAACAAATAAAGAAATACAGAAATATGGGTAACAGATAGAGAAGGACTCACTTTACACAAGGTGCCAGGAACTTGGAAGGGATATGGGTCCAAAAGAAATGAGTTTTGAGACCATTCTCGAATGCTGTAAGGAATCCAGCAGGCCTGAGGGAGAGAATGAGTTTTTTTCCACCACTTCGGAGCCAAGACTGAGAACACAGTTTTGTTTTTCATATAACTTGTCATTGGGACCATCACATTTGGCTACACAAATAGACAATTATAAGGGGCAGCGTAACCATCTATGGTCATAAATATTTATAGAGAGAAATTAGTTGACTTTGAGAATTGTCATGGGAGCATCAGTGTGTTGGATCAGCAAACTGAATTTTAGAATATGGCAGAAAGCATTTGTAGAGAATTCATATGGACATTTTTTCACAAATAGATGTATATTTATGCAATTATTTTTACATTAAGTAACATTAGGTCACAGTAACATGCAGGCAGGGAGAGTACACTGAGAGATTGCAAGCACACATTGTTTTTGTTGCTTTTATGCTGGTGGGATATGCATATTATTCATACAGTCATACAGGTTTACAGGATTTCTGTGTGATTTTATGTTAGGTTAAAATATCCACTCAACATCCATCCATCCATTCATTATCATTCACCACTTTATCCTAGGCAGGACTGTCCAGAGCCCATTCCTAAAATAGTGGGCACTATCCTACACCCTGGGATTACATTTCATTGCAGGGTGGCCACAAAAGCACACACAGCTACACACACATTGTGGACAATTAATAGTGACCAATTAACATGAAACCTATAAAAACCCATACAGATGCAAGATCATCCAAACTTCACACAGACTGAGCTTGATTCAAACCCACACCTGAACTGCCCAGGTGCTCTGAGGCTGCCCTCTATGCCACCATGTTTTGGAAATATCAAAGCTCCAATTAATTGCTACATAATTTAATTGCTAGTGCAACAAGGTGACTTAGATCTGAATTGTAAATAAATTTTAGTTATACAGTGTCTTCACCGTAAATTCATCCCATCTTATTACAGGATTATGCAAATATCAATCACTGCATCACCGAGTGCTTCCATAGAGATCTTCCTATCCTGTTAAAATTGTTATTCTGACCTGAAGTACCTGTTTTTGCGATGCATGGCAATTTACAAACCGTTTGTTGTTTCTCATAGCCTTGAAGTCCAGACAGTAAATATTAGGGTACAGGATGATAGTTGTGAAGATCAGCCAAATCACTGCCTTCCAGCAGCAAGATGACACCTTTTTGTGTCTAAGCACATATTAGTTAATTGCAACATTTATGCTACTTATAATTTTTTGACATCCCATCCAGTCTGGACCGCACAGCTGTTCTGTTGTTTAACTCTATCCTTTGTGGGGGACCACAGAGCAACCTGAAAGCACAACCCTCTAACAGTGTGCTTTCATGGAAAAGGTCAGATCCATAGCTCATCTACAGAGCACGCATGGAATGACTCTACAATAAGCAGACCCACCATCCAAACACAAGCCATGTTTTGAATTAAATGGTCATCTGGAAGATTTACTATTCTACTGGAGTCATAAAAATATTCTGCAACATTCCATATTCTCTTTCAAATGCATCATGAGATTATCATTAGGTTGTAGATTTTACACATTATGTTTGACATAAACTGTTTTGATTGGGTTCTTTCTAAGGAGTCATTTAATGTTTGGATTGGAATTTGTTGGCCTTGGAGAGGCATCTCAGGAGCCCTGCTGCGCCCTGTGTGTCTTTGAGCTCCACAACATCTGCTGATATAAGTGGCCTGTTTCTCAGCTTTGGGCAGATCTCATTTTGTTGACTGAATGGAGGAGATGATGGCAGTTCTCAACACACACACAGAGGTTCTGTGTGTTGCTGGGGGGTGTCGAATTTCTGAAGGGGGAGCTGACTGCATGGCCTCTGAGTATGAAGTTAGAGCTGAGATTCTCTTTTCACTATTTTTACATGTACTTTACTTCTCTTCACTTGTGCTTGTTAGAGGACTTTAGTGGAATAACCTAATTCTAAAACAAATAATGAATGGCTTAGTCTTCAATTCTGTCTCATTTCCCACAAAAGCAAGAAACATTGTTCAGGGCATAAACATTTTAGTGGGATAAGTTGGTTGGTTAGTGGAAATGTTCTCAGAATTATGTTGTACACAATAATATGAACATTCCTGAGAGAATTGTCACACTATTTATTTTTAGTGTTCAGGAAGTTCAGCTCCTGCTGTCGTGATGCGATAGCCAGCCCCAAATGCCATCCCAGCCACCATGGGGGAGGGCAGCGTTAAAGAGGCGGGGGATGGGGTCATAGAAAGTGCTCTGGTACTTGGAGAGGATGAACTGTTGAGTTCAGGTCACAGGCAGGTGGTGGCTGAGCTGGGCTGTAGGAAGAAGGAAGAGTCTGGATCTTATGGAGTATGCAGTGCAACAGCCATTAAATACTATTCGACTTTATCTCCTTAAGCAATTTTTTCTAAGGAAACCATAATTCCTCTAGGAATTATGAAACACAGTACAAATCAACACCAGTTAAAATGACAAGTATTATCAATGTAACTGTCACTGGAAATAATAGATAGTTCACTTAGTTCTTGTTTTCTGTTTTGTATATCTGCTAAATATTAACCGTTGGTTGCAGAATGGAGCAACATTTTCAATGAGAAGCTCAAAGGAGGACTTCACACGTGCTTTGGACCTGTAGCTTTGGAGGCCTGCTGTTCTGGAATAAAGCATTAAAGCTGGATTCTTGGAAAATTTCCACCACAATCACAATCAAGAATGAGGTTCAAATACACCATATCTTTGGTTTTTATAGTGGCGCTTGTCATCATTGAAAAGGAAAACAACATCCTCTCCAGGTAAATCCAACTGTTTGTCTGTCTGTCTATCCATCCATCTGTCCATCCATCCATCCATCAAGATAAAATGTGATGAAACCTTAACGCTCATTGGTGTTTGGGAAGGGCCCATAAAAATATTTGAATGTTCTATGTTTTGCTATATTTTCTAAAAGCTAAATTAAAAACAATTCCTGTAAGAAACTGACTTGAAGGCTTTACATAAAGTTTCATTATACTAGTCTAAGTGATGAACATCCCCTAAAAACTGTTGCTTCTGAGGACCGTTTTGCATATCTGCTAAATATAATTTTTTTGTTGCAGAATGGAGCAATATTTTCAACAAGAAGCTTAAATCAAGACAGCTGAACTGCAGTTTTCTCTTATGTGTGCTTGGGAGACAGATTTTTAGAAATAGACAATGCAAGCATTGAATCGAGGAAGTTTTCTAACCTTGGTATATCTGCTTTCAGGGTCTCTGATAAGCTCACCCCACGGCAGACTCCTCAGACACCGCTGTCCTCCAATGTTTCAGGACTAGCCCTACTGAAGCAGAACAGTTCCTACTCATCCTTCATCAAGCTTGACTCTGCCTTCACACACCTGAAGAGGCGCCTGGAGAACTATACTGAGCGCTTGGAGGCCCTCAGGGGTGAGAGGAAGCACATCCTATTGATGGCCACCACCAGGACTGGCTCGTCCTTTGTGGGCGAATTCTTTAACCAGCAAGGCAGCAACATGTTCTACCTGTTTGAGCCACTCTGGCACGTAGAACGGGCCGTGACTCTGGAGGGTGGGGGGACCAATGCCACGGCTTCGGCCAAGGCCTATCGGGATGTGCTCGAGCAGTTGTTTCTGTGTGACTTCTCCCTGCTTGAAAGCTTCATTGACCCACCCCCAATGAACCACGTCACCACATCTCTGTTCCGCAGGGAGTCCAGCAGCTCCCTGTGCCAGGAACCTGTATGCACTCCTTTTGTAAAGAAGGTGTTTGAGCGGTACCACTGCAAGACACGTCGCTGTGGACCCCTGAACCTCACGCTGGCAGCAGAGTCGTGCCATCAGAAGGAGCACCGGGCCATCAAGACAGTGCGGGTGCGCCAACTGGAGACCCTGCGCCCACTTGTGGAGAACCCCCTCCTGGACATAAAGTTCATTCAGCTTGTGCGTGACCCTCGGGCCGTCTTGGCCTCTAGAATGGTAGCCTTCTCAGCCAAGTACAAGAACTGGAAGAAGTGGGCTGTTGATGGAGATGTGCCTGTTGATGATGAGGAGGTGAAAAAGCTGAAAGGCAACTGTGACAACGTGCGCATGTCAGCAGAGGTGGGCCTGAGGCAGCCTGCGTGGCTGCAACAGCGGTACATGCTTGTACGTTACGAGGACATAGCCAGGTATCCCATGCAGAAAGCAGCAGAAATGTACAGCTTCGCTGGCATCCCTTTCACCCCTCAGGTGAAAGAATGGATCCTTAAGAATACACAAGCTTCAAAGGAAGCCAGTGGCGTCTATTCAACACAGAAGAACTCCTCAGAGCAGGTGGAAAAGTGGAGGTTCAGCATACCCTTCAAGTTGGCCCAAGTGGTGCAAAAGGTCTGCGGGTCTACGATGAAGCTATTTGGCTATCGGTTCGTGAACGATGAAGCGACGCTACTGGACAAATCCATCAGTTTGCTGGAGGAAAAGACATTCATGTTCAGATAAACCGTTCTTTTTCACACAATGACTTAATTTGTCCAATGGACAAAACCAAAGAAATTGCAACAAAAGAAATAATACCTTCATATAAAAAAATGTTAAGGGACTAAGAAGATATGGAAGATCTTTTCAGAATTGGGTTTTAAAAAGTTTGATCTCTTGCATACGCAAAACCCAGAATTAATGCTTTTGAAAAACTTGAATTATCAGCTTTAATTACTGAAAAATCTCCATATGTGACAAAAAGGCAAATGCTGCCTTGGTATGTTTGTTATATTTAAGCAGAAGATAACATAATTTTATTTGAAATATATTTGTCTACATTACAAAATAAATAAATCTGTAAATTAATAAAACACACTGAGCACATTAGTGATAGGCCAAGACCAGTAGTGGTTTTCATTCACATATGTGGTTCTACTGCATATCCTTTCAAATTTTCTATTTGATGAAGCTGCTTATTGATGACCAAAAACTAAACTTGAATTGAGACAAAGCTGAATAACTTTCCTCAGTGTGTAAATGTCATTAAATGGGACTTTTTCGAAAGGGAAAATTAAGAAATGTCAGTAAAAATTACTGTACATTTAGCTTTCTGTATGAAGTTCCATTGGTTTAGAGTGCTGATTTATATTTTTGTAACTTATTTAAGGAACTTTAGAAGGTGATTATACTCAACTGCTGTGTTTATATTTCCTGAACAAAAAATAATTTGTGCAACTTTAGAGATCTGTGATAAACAACCCCTCCCTTCACAGCTGTGGGGCTCCTCTTGTTTAAAAGTGGATGTGTGTCTGAGAAAGCTTTGCAATGGATTTGGAGATGTGTTGGAGGCCCAGAGGGAAACTTGATTCACAAACATATTCGCTGTATCTATGGTAACTGTTCATCTGCAGCTGGTTTGCAGAATTATGCCAAATTTATCTTGATTTTTAGTTTCTAGCTGGCTGACCAAAGGAGTGCTTTGTTTTTGCCTTTATTTGTCATAATGCTGCCTTTTTAAAATCCATAGTTTCAGATGCTGCCATTTGATTCCATATAGCTTTTTTTCATTAATTCAATGACTAATTGTAATAAGTAAGGCTTTGTAACCATTGGTGACTTTTGCTGTTTGATGTTTGTTTTTGAAGTGTTCAAAGTACCTGGTAATTCAAAGTAAATTTTCAATGAATCATTTGAATGTTTGCAGATGGGATTTTTTTTTTACATAGTTTTGGGAAAATCACAAAAGATTACTCCTTGAAAATCCATTAAGACTTTTTGGACAAAGATGGCTTTGTGATGCTGTTTCAAGCCTTAAGAGCTTGAGTTTGCTGGGGAAAAGTTTCTGTGTTATTTTCCAGTTTCCACACATATATCTGATGCACATTTGTTCTTCAAAGGGCTCCTCTGAATAAATAATGTTAAAAAGAACATTTTAATAATGTGAAATAATTTTGTTTTAATGAGGATGCAATGGATTTTGAAAAGTGTCAATTTTACACTACCATTTCTGAAGAAATTTTCCTGTGAACTGTGATGTGGGGACAATGTTAGTTTAAAGCAAAATTCTCAAATTTAAATTTCAAAGCAAGAAATAATTTAGAGCAGTTTTGCTTGAGGACTGTTAAAACATTATATTGGTCCTTCATTGCATTGCAATACAATCAAGAAAATGTCCATAAAAAACTGTCAGCATAAAAACTTCAAAATCCACTTAATTTATTATTAAAGCCCATGCATAAAAATAAAACAGTTTTAGGGCAGCTGTTTCAGCCGTGGTGTATGCTTTCTGGTTTGGGGTTTGTCAGAGATGCTTACCAAATGGTAACTTTTTTTTATAGAACTGTATTCAGAGAGATTCTTATTCTGGCCTCTTTTGCCGTACCCACAACATGTGTTTGTGCTTATCCCAAACCAACATCCTTGTCTTCTAGAAGAAATAGCTGTGCCTGGACAGCTGCACAAGCACTGTGATGTTAACTACTGTATTGGCGTAGCTATTTAAGACTTTCAGCATAGCAATTTTGCCCCACTGCACATTTAACTGGTGTGGCTTGGTTTTCTCCTACCTCACCGCACCTTCCCACACAGTTACCAGAGGGGAACTTGCTCATACATAAGGACTCAGACAAACCAAGAGATTATGGCTTCTCCTCATGATGAACGAGGAGATTCAGTCTGGGTCTTGTCCACACATCTGGGTATATCGTTCTGCGGGAACTGGCTTCCAGACTCAACTCGGCTTGTCCAAATGTGATAATATAAATTCCTATTTAAATCACATTTTTGAATCAAGCAAATCAATTATGGAGAGGGGAAATTTTAAAAGCTAAGTACAGTCAGAAATGGAGTGAAAATATGTAAAGCATTTATAAAAATCTAAATAAACATCTTCCACCAAAGTTACATGTAAGCTGTCAGTTGACCACACCCGGGACTTTCATGGAACGCCATAGGACAAGGACTGGGGGATTCATAGACTCTAATAACAGAGTAGATTGTTTACAGTATGAGGGTGGAGTTTTGCCATCCTAGGGGCAAATATAGAACGTAGAAACCACTTTCTGCTGAATTAAAGCCTTATTGTCCCTTTTGAGAGAAGAGGACGAAACTCCACTGTGCCGCCCTATTATGTCGTGCATCAGCTCGAAATTGTGGGGCTAAAATATCTTGCCAACCTGGAGGAGGCCAGAGGGGCGCAATGTTGTCTGAACCACAATAATAAAAATGGGCCAAATTGAAACATTACACACAAACCCTTCCAACTTCATCATCTTGTGTCTCCAAATGTTGTATGTGTGTATATTTTAATACTTTAGTGCCGTGTGTTATGTAGATTTCTTAGTGTTATTTTCTACATAACATTTTATTTAAACATAGGGCTTCAGCTTTGACTGTGTATTGAGTTTTCTGCTATTAGCCAACAGTGTAATAGAATTTTCCTCTTTGCCTGCATTGTTTAATGAAAAGATCATTTGCAGTGGGACACCCAGGCATTCATAAGCACTGGATCAGTTGCAAGTTTTGTTGAAGGACACAGTGCTGCTTGAGGAGCTGTTTCCCACCTCTGAGGCCACGGGGTCATGTCAGGAATCTCTTACGAGGACGTGAGCTGAGCTCAGCAGCATTGCTAAATCATGGAATGAGGAGCTCACAGTGCCACACGGCTGCTAGCTGAGCTACAGACGGAAACATATAGTCCTATTGCACAGCAAACCACAATCATTAAAAAGGATCAACATGGATATTCTTTACAGATGAGCAAAATACTAGTAATGTGAATCACTGATTCAATTCCCATATTCATGCTTTAGAATTTAAAATATATTATAAGCTTTAAAACTAAACGTATTATCTTTTTCTTTCGCTCGTTAGTTCAATTTGTTTACATCCTGCAGTGGATTAATGTCTGCTGCTTGCAACATTTAACGCCTTACTTCTTACTGGGCTTAAAATTTACATTCTTAATGGCAAATGAACAAATGAACAAAAACAATAAAAAATGCTGAGTCTAAGGACAGCTGGACATGTGAAATTCTCAAAAAAAAATCACAAAAATGTTAAGGTTGAAATAATTATAGTTACACACAAAAAAATCAGTCCTGCAGGTTCTCAGGACTAGAGCGACAGAAAAATGTGTTTCTGAAGGAAAAACAACAGTTGGCTACAAAAAATTTTCCGTGTGACAGATTAATTAAAATTAAATTAAATTAAAAGCTCTAACCATTCAAGTTGAAGGCTTGAGAAGGCCTTACAGATGAACAGCTTCAAACCATAAAGTGTCGCAGCTTGTTGGGTTGTTTCTGTGAATTCTTTTGTTACAGAATAAAAACACCTTTGACGTGAAAGATTACTCGGCAAACTGTTATTTCGACCGAGGTATTCAAGTGGCCGGGAGGGAACCCTCACAACAAAGGATCAGCAGGTCACACAGTGGTATTGGCAACCAAGCAGAGAAGGATCTCAGAGGTTTAAGAGTTAGGTTGTAAATCTGTAAGTGAAACTTTGTTTGTCTTGCAGTGCTGTCTCATCAGCAGATGGTTACGTCCAAAAACACTTAGGGCTTTCAAGCAGTGAGGTAACAAAAGGGTGTTGAATGACAGTTGAGGTTAGGAATACTTTACAATTATAGCCATGGCTGCAAAAACAAATTCACTATGAATTAACACCAGCCCTCACCTGTTGCATACTACAAAGTGATCAAACTGTAAGTCAATCAAGAGTCAAGAATCAATCAAGAATCGTGTATTGTCAAACACCCTTATACAACAGGTACACAAGGGAGCACACATTGAAGATCCTTAGGTCTACGGAGCACAGAACAGGAGGAAGAAGTCAAGAGAATGGCACAAATTTGAATAAGGATAATGAAATCATGATACAATATAGATAAACTAGGGTAAAATTGCAGCAGCATAGGTAAATAACATAATAAATAGATGAATAAATAAACAATGGGCGTACGAAATAGACAAGTACACATATGCATGCACACACAAGTGGTGGATGGCAGTAGTTACAGGCAGAGGAGGTGGTCACTGGTGGTGGAGGTGATGGGGCCTGAAATGACAGTGTTCAGCAGCCTCACAGCCCCTGATAGGAAACTGTTCCTGAGCCTGGCGATTCTGGCTCTCATGCTGTGATAGGCACTCCAAGTTGGCAGCAGTGAGAACAGATGGTGGAGAGGGTGTTAGGGGACTGTGGTGATGCTGTGAGTTCCCCTGACACACCATTTGTTGCAGGTGGTCTGGATGGTGGGTAGTGAGGTCCTGGTGATGGACTGGGCAGTCTTCGCTATTCACTGCAGAGCGCCATGGTCAGAAGCAGTGCAGTTTCCATAAAAGACTGAGATGCAGGAGGTCAGGAGCCATTTTCTTGTGAAATATTTCAGTGATTTAGTACAGCATTTTCAGTAATGAGTTACACGTGGCCCAGAGGTTATGTTGACAATAACATGTCTTTGGGAGCAACTGATTTTATTTTTCTAGAGACACAGAGGCTATAAAATCATATCGTATTTGTGGTGCTCATATACAGTAACCAGTGAAGCAGAATTAAGCAATGATGTGTCTATTTTTTAAAAAGTCCTGCATTCTCCCAACAAACATGTTCTAAACAAACTGTCTAGCATTGCAGTAATGTCATCCATAAAAACAGCACTAACTTTAGAATGAGCAAATAGATGCAAGAAGGCTCAGATTATTATTGTTAATTTAGCTGATGTTTTTTTTTAAAGTGACTTACTGTGTTAAGTTTTGTTACACCCCCACTACTGGCTCCTGTCTAGGGTGGTGGAGTGGGAGCACAAACAAGCAGCCCACACAAAAATAGTGAAATGGGTGGTTTATAATTCGTTCAGTGTTTGATACAAGGCACACGTGGTACAAGATACAAGTATATACAAACAAAGGTGCTAACCTGGATAGAGAACTTGGACGGTGCCTAAGCAAAGAAAGGAACAAAACTTGCCACTATCCTGATCTGTATTTTCAGTGTCTTACCTAGTCCTAACCTAGTGAAACAAAATAAATATCTACCTAACTACGCTAGTCTAAACTAACACAGAAAATACAGGGGTTGGCACCCGCCCACTTACCTAGTGTGTATAACAGTACGTACAACCCTACGTGCAGTTCAATGTAGGCGCGCGCACATACTAGCCTGTTCTCAATCCAAGCCAACAACCCAGTGAACAACGTGACATCAAGTGCGTGACTATTTACCGTTGAATAGACAAAATCCACTATCAAAAACCAGAATCCTTAAGCCAAAACAAAGTCAAACCAGAAGTCACACGTAACAATATAACAAAGTCAAACACGCGTAGCAAACAGGAATCAAACGAGTGAGCCAAAAAGCTGGCTTTTGGGCGGGGGGGGTGTGTCGCGGTGCTGCTTATTAAGGGGAAAGCCCGCCTCCAGGTCATCGGTTGGCACATTCCAATAGGTTGATTGTTGATGATTGACAGATGGAGCAAACCACCTGTGACACAGAACAGAAGAGACAGGGGGAAAAACAGAAAAACAACCGCCGAACAGCAGGAGCAACACAGACACGTAACAGTTTGTACATTAAGTTACAGGGATTTACCCATTTATTCAAGGTAATTTTAACTGAAACATTTCAGGGTGAGGACAAAGGGTAATGCAGAGGGAGAAGGGATTCGAGCCAAGGCCCATGGTATATAGTGACACTGATAAACGTTTTAGCATGATCCAATGTATACTACTGTGAACAGTTTGTTATTTTGCCTTGTCAAAAGTCTCTCATCCTGAGTTCACTACTCCTAAAATCCATAGACTAAAATACCAGTGAAAGATGACCAGCAAAACAAAATAACAACCAAGCAGAAGACATGTTACCACATTTGGGATGTCTGATTATTTTGACCACGCCATAATTTTAATGTTTTTATTGTGCTCTGTGAAAAAAACACAATGGCTGGAAACACCTTGAAAAACCAGGTTACAGACTGCGACAGAGGAGAAGGAAGACACAAGGATGGAACTGCTCCAACAAGATCATGTGGTTAGTTGCTAAAATCCTCATTGTTGCCCAGTATCCTCATATGCCCTGCCTAGGTGTAGAGTAACATACATATACTTACATTTACTTATGACAACAGATGTGATTTTGAATTATTGACAAATGAACATAAAATCAAAATAACCAATACACATAACAATAAAACATGAGTAGATTCATGAATCAAAGTACTGTGTGATATTTGCTCATTTTATAAGATCTCAGTCAGCTTACAGCTTTGACGGAAACCAGCTGTGCCTGTGGTGTACTGGTTTATTAAAAATAACCTCTTTTCCTCTGAGTTCTTGCCACCACTTCCTTATTTCTCAGTTTGTTTCTCTCTCACACCCAAAGATCATTGGTCCACATTTTGGGGTGGCAGAGTAATGCAGTGAATAGTGCTGCCACTTCACAGGGCCTGGGCTGTTTGGGTGTAGGTTAGAATTCTGCTCATTCAGTGTGAAGTTCAAATGTTCTCCCATATCTCTGGGGGTCTTTTCTGGGTGCTCTGTTTTCCTCCCACATTGCAAGGACATGTTTCAGGTTAACCGGTGACTCCAAATTGCCCATAATGTGTGACTGTGTTTGACACCTCCAGTAAATCCATTTACTTATAGTTCTGCTCACTGAATTTGCATTATTGTATGCATTTTTAACATATTTTATCAACTGGTCTCTGGATCAATTTTATCTATTGTGACAATTGCACTTTTTTGGCAGGCCATCGCTTCAAAAATACATCTACCTATTGTATGTGTTCTTGCATTTATGCTGCCTTGGTACTTTTTAAAAAATATCACCCCAAGACTTGCATGCTGTTTGGAACTGGCACCACTGTTTCCAATGTCTTCATATGACATCAACACTGTTGGATTGTTGTTACTTTGAAAATGTAAACATCTTGTCATTGGGAATAAGATATTTCCCTGCATCCTGTGCATGATGTAAGCTGGAAATTACAGTTTAATACTGTTTCTCTCTTTATATAGTAACCTCACAATAATGTGCTTATGAAATAATCAGCAGACTCTCCTCTGCCTTTGTTCTCTGTGGATTATTTCTTGCCTTTTGAATCATTCTGGTTAAGCAGCTTTGATGGGAAAATGTGAAGAGTAATTAGAAACCTCATATACCTTCATATATATATAACTGTGTGGTCTGAATAAGTGTGCCTTATAATGCAATGTGAAGTATGATATTAAAATATATATAGAATGGATATATACAACAAATACATATACAGTATACAACAGCAGTCCTATAACAGGACAGGGCCATTTTACTATATCATCATCAGTGCTATCAGTAAGACACATGACATAGACAAAGCCAAGAGATTTTGTCTTCTGACTCAAAGTCACTTAACTCATGTAGTCATATGCTTTGGTTTTGAATGGATTCAGTAGCTCTGGTGCCAACTGCCTAGTTGCCTTTGCTGACAGCTGCTTCTCATCTGGCTCTTAAGGACATCTCTATTTTGGGCTATACACAAAAATTTTACTTCATCCCAGAAAGTGCTTGTAAATAATAACCTGTTTTTGTTTGTTCTTATGGCTATTTTCAATCTTTGTGCACATTTTTAATGTCACGTACATATCTTGTACACTACCACATTACTGATGTTAAACAAATTGATTTATTTGTGTATCGTTTGGCCCTTGATGCTGCCCTCATGAAGCTCTGAAAGAGTAAAACAAGCACAGTATATCGTATGCTCTAAAGCATTACCACAAATGAAACTTCCTCAAGATGCGCTTGCACAACATTGTTGTTTTTAGTCCACTAAATTGGCATCTGATATTTATTTTGAATAAATGACACAAAGGTAAGGAACAATTCATAATAAGAATGTGGATTCAAAGTAGTCACTACAGCCCAGTACAGTTAATATACACTTTTTTGCCAAGAAATAATAAACCAGTTGTTACCTTGTAAAACTGATGAGATGGACTTGAATAGTTTATTATCTTTTTTAAGTAACTGAGTGAATCCTGCAGGCAAGCATGGTTATAAGTGACTCTTCTCTTGCCTTAAAAAGGCTTTTCCTAAACTGTCACTTTAGGCTGGTCATAATATGACTTGAAATTTAAGGTCATGAAAAAATGTTAAAACAGCTGTAGATTCAAAAACAAATTTTATGCCGTGAAAATGTTGAACATTTTAAGTGAATTTCAATATGCACTTAACCGCTTGTTTTGGTTCCTTGTAAATATATGCTGAGCCAAAGCAAGAACACAGTTTCACCTATTTCTGCTTTGATATCCATTATGCAGTTAGGCCACATTGTGAATTAGGTCAGATAAAAAAATCTTCAGAAAAAATATCTATCGGTTTATCTAAAAGTTTAGTGGTTTTTTTTTCTTTCAATACTATGCATGTTTAAAGTACATTAAAACAAAATATAAAATACTTCCTATATTGGTGTTTATTTTTTCTACATATTTCTTGAAATCATCTTCTGAGTGCTTCATAACAATAACACTGAAATGATCTACAGTACATTTAATGCACTGAAATCCCTGAAATTTCTGAATAAAAAGCAAACTATTGCACATACTTGACATTTGACTAAAGATTCATATGTTTAACATTATAAAGTACTGTCCTTATTTGTTTTCTATTTCTGATCCCTTCTTTTCTGTTTTCTATTTCTGATCCCTTCTTTTCTCTTTGGGCCTTGTAACTATGATAACAGGGAAGGAGTTTGAACTCAGATAAAACAGAGGCTTGTGAGTTTCCATTTGGATAAAGGAAAGCCTGTAAAAACATATGCAGCTTGGAAAACTTCTCTCACAATAATAAAGTGATGTCTTTCTAAATGTCATTTTTAGTTCCTTTAGGCCCTGTACATTTCTGATTAAGCGCAATGTGTAGTTTGTCATTCTCTATAAAACCTCACATTTGACCCTTGAGGAATTAACTCTGTTCTATATTTATTAGTGAAATACAAGTGAGGAGTTTATCTTGTTCCTGCAGTTACTGTTCTAATTCCCGAAAAGTAACATACTCGTTCTTTAAATTCTTATAGGGAGGAGTTCTTGTGATCAAGAACATACAAGTAGAATGAGAAAGGTGATGTGAGGAGCACATAGGATTCCATACAAACACACATTCGCCCTCACCAATATCAGATTTTAATTCACAAAATAACCTAAAAAACATAGTTTTCAATGTGTTAAGAAACCAGAGTAACTTGAATTACACCGCTGCCAGAAAGAAAAACCAGTGTTACTAGCAAAGTAAATACGAGTTCTCTGAAAACCATGCTGATGTGGAGAGACCACATACGTTTCACAACGACAGCTGAGGCTGTATGCAAAACAGTCTGCAACACAAAAGTGCTAGCATTAGCCACAAAGCTGTCTGTATATACCATTGCATTTCATTTGGGTCAAAATGAAGCAGATTGTAAAATTAAAGACTTACTGAAAAGGCTTTAATGACAGGTTAGTGGGAGTTCTTTCTGGAACCATCCTAAATACAGGTGTATTACAGAGGTAAAATGGGATTTCTCCATATAAAATCCACTCATTTCTAGTCCTCTCTTTTACTTTACAGCCTTTACTTATAACCACAATACCTTTTCAAAGGCTGTAGAGATGTTAACAAAAAAGTGCCTTCAAATTTAATTTGGACATCTGTACATTCAAAGCAAATACCTCATGAGGCTGGTAAATGGAAAAAAGTTGTGTTTGAACTGCTGAGCTGAGCAGGCAAAGGCTTTGTGTTGATCCAAACAATCCATCTCAGTGTTACTCATCACAGAAGCCCTGGGGGGGCAAAACTGGACTTCACAAAGACAGGCTGCCCAGGATATTTCTGCACTGGCTATCGCTTTCAGCCTGTTCTTCATATTACATTTGGATGAGCAGCCCGTTCCAATGATGGTTGGGGCCACATAGTCAATGGCCCTGTTCTGGTCAAACGGCTCATGTTTCAGTGCTTGCTGGTCGCCACTGATAAACATTTACCAGTGGAGAAATAAAAAATGCAGCTTTACTCACTGGTGTTATAGTTGGAAGTCTTAGGTTGTGTGGTATATTGATATGCTGTATGCTGAAGGAACAGATTCTAGCCTTATAGCAACACATGGTTAAAGAAACATTCATGAATGCATTTACAATTCTTTTGACTTTGAAGGTCCCTTACACCATAATTATCTGATCTGCATGTTAAAAAGTGTTAATCTTTCATTGTACTGAAATGAACAGTTACAATATTTGTGCAGCATGTGCTTGCTGCTCCCATTACTACAAAAGCGTGCAGCACGTGCCGCTCCACTCTCAAGCAATTTTGAAAATTAGAAGCTAGATACCAATAACCTCTTTTTTTCTTTCCCTAGCTTTTTATTCCCTTTAGCGTTTGATGGTGCGCTAACCAGACCACAACATTATTTTCACAAGGCTTTGACGTTCACCAGTTCTACTTCTATTTTTGGGTGCCTTCAGAAGTCTAAGCACCACTTAAGGGGAGCATTTTTTTCAAACAAATGGGTGTTAAAGGCAGACCACACACTCAGGATCCCTCTACCATTCTTAAAAATATTATACGTGAAGTATTCTGACTGCCTTCAAGGCTCTCAGAACAGTTAATGGTGATGGCCTATGTTTATGTGTCACTTGCAGGTCTTCCTCACTCTACGTGACCCACCAAGGCAGCCATTTGGTATCTGACGACTTGACACACTGCATGTTGGTGGGAGGGATATACTGGTCTACAGAAACACACCAGCGGAAATAACAGCTCAGAACAAACCACAGGCAGCAAGTCATTTTGAAGATGCATCATTCCTCAAAACAGGTCTAGATCAGCTCAGAACGCTGTAACTGTTGTGCTGCACATATTTAGATTACCTATTTTTTCCATTTTATATAAACGTATTCAAAGCCTTTGAATGGTTCGCATACATCCTTTTTACTTGAAATGTTGGAATGGATTAAGAAACTGATTTTTCAACAAAATACTAATTGCTTTTGATAAGACAAAAATGGTTTCAAGAACAGAATACAAGAAACTATTTTGTTTTATTTCTAATGGCTCTCAAAGTTGTGCTGTGCTGCCAAGACTGACACCATACTCCCAGAGAAGGTGAATTCTCCTGAGTTAAAAATAATCTGGCCTCTGTGCAGTTAGGTACCTTGTAAAGCAAATATAACCAAGAAGGGAAAAGGCTTATGCTTCTTCTGAGCGGAGTCCATAATGACATACGCTTTCCAGTAGATGCTGACTTCTAGACAGGCGGGGTGGAGAACACACCAGGACTTTGTACTCAGAACCTCCAACCATTTTTTGCTTCTCTGCAAATAACTTAGACTAATTTTGGCTTCTCCCCACACAACATAATGCACTGTGTGTCCCAGACTGAGATGTCTCTGGATGCTGATCCCAACATCTGCCATCTCTCCACCGCTGTGCTTTTAGCCAGCAAGCTGAGACAAAGAAAACAATTAATGACTCACTTGCACGCTCCACTGTGACTGCTGCGTGCATCCAGGACAAACACGCCTTCAGTAGGAGGAAGAGGAAAATGCAGACAGAGCAGCAGCCTAAGGCTGGAAACAGGTTAAATCTGTAAGCAACACAGTGAAAGGCCAATTATTTCTACCGCCCTGAACTTGTGGAGCTGAACCCATTAGAACATTCAGTCTGATACCATATAAGCATGATACAAATTGCCAGGCCCCATCTGTCTATGGATTTGTGATGCTGATCTCCTGCTGTAATTTAAAGAATAAAGGAAACTTTTTTATAATATATGGATTTATTTTGCCAAGACACAGATGGACCATAGCAGGACTGGTGTCCTTATTACACACAGATTGCTCAATAAATTTCAAAGTAAGAGCAGTGATTTCCAAAACTGCTTATAGTTTTCTATGGGATGTTAAAGGAATTTATAGTCAGGTTTATATGAATCTTGGTTGAAATTCACGCATGCCTTTCAAAACATTAAGTTCTATAAACTGTAATTAATTCATGTTTGCTGACACTTTGCCTGTTCACATCAGAATCACTGACAATGGAGCTTTAACATACAGAAAGAGGGCCAGTGTGAAAAAAAAAAAAAACCTGTTGCATTTTTTTCCATCTTGGCAAGGAATTTGTTTCAGAAATGTTTCCACAACTGCTGTAAGTAGGAAACACAAAGTTTCAGTTATTCCTTATTGCGGTTCCCCTCAATGCTGCCTTTTTGTGTGTGAACCATGCTGGATTGTGCTTTGAAATGTTTTCTAACCTGCTTCCATTGGCCTTTCCAAGGCTCACCGTATACCCCAGGTTGCTGGCATGCTGCGAAGAGCAGCAGGTACATTGAATTCATGTTCAGTGCATAGCTTATTTGGGATGACACCGACATCTGTGAAATAAGGTGAGAATTTCTAACTGCACATTAAATGGTTAAAATCTGATAAAAGGCACTTAAATGAAAAGGTCTGCAAAATCCAGAGGAGAAAGACAAAACAGATTTGCTTGTAAGTGTCCAGCAGCTTCTGAAGGATCACAAGCAAAAAGATGGTCAGAATTTTACAACAGGCCAATCTTGTGGGGTGGAGTCCTTTCAGGACAGTGGGGGAATGAGGCACTGGCCAGACATGGGGACTGTGTGGGAACAGAACAGCTGGTTTGTCTCTGGGCAGAAGCCAGGGACGCCTGAGCTCAGCCTGAAAGGGGAACTCTTAACTGAGCCAACAAAGTCTTCAAAATGTAAACAGGTCGACGTGGTCCTTTCCTAAAGACGTGTTAAAATTTGTTAAAATAATTTGTAAGGAGGCTGTATCTACAAAGACAGTGTGATTCAGAAAGAAGTGAACACTTCTATAAATGTATTAGTCAGTAAAGTATTATATAAACATGTAGTCTAAACCACTTTGCAAAGTAGTTCTTAATAAAACACTTAGTTTATTACATGTTCATATGATATTGAATAACAAATCAATTATTTTTGAATTGCCATGTATTTACAGGTGTTACTCAGCTGTTACTTGCCTTGCCTTATCAAGGTATCTGGTTGCTTTGCTATTACATTTGGACTGGAGAAGCTTTTTTAAATATTTCAGTGGCATCGGTATTTATGGTACAACAAAAGGTACAAGACTCAGTGCACCAAGTACAGTGAAAGCTGTCAGATTTCTATGGCAGCTGACCAGAAAGTTCATTTAGGGTAGCCGAGGGTTCAGTGATTCTGTGCAGCAGATGTGCCACACAGCAGCTGAAGGTAAAACCAGGCACGTTGTTATTTTTAAAATCTTTTTTCCTTGCTGCTCTGTGAGAGGCCAGTGAGGGACTCGTGTAAAAGGCGTGCTGTTAGAGGCTGTGGCAGGAAACACACCCCCCGCGTTGGTCATCCGTAACCTCTTCAGCCATTCCGTGGCCCACTCTGTCCACACATGTTGCAACAGAAGGATTTTGTCATACGTTTTCACTTATGTGCTCCTCACACACAACACTTTTCTATTTACAGAAGAAAAAGCCCCTGGTCTAGTGGGTTTCAGTAAGGCAAGTGTTTTAAAAAATAATTATTTTTGTTGAGCAATCAGTTCTATCAATGTGCACATGGAACTACACAGCAATATAGAGTAAATGATAAAATATATGATAAAACAAAAAATGATGTTATTGCAAGCTGAAATATACCTGTGGATGATTAAGAAATATATCCCCTGACATCCACTGTTTAACTGCAATCTATGTTGCTTTCTGGAATTCAGCAGATGACTGGAGGTTAGCAAACTAATTTGGGATGAGCAATTTAAATTTTTTGCAGACATTTCAAGCTGCAAAAAGACCAACTTGATTTATTTAGTTTAAATATTGACTTGTCTTTTAGGGCTGGTGGTCTGGTGCTCAGCATACTTAACTGCACATTTGGTAAATTTAAAGTATAGATTTATAACTGTTCTGTCTCAGCTGCAACCTGCTGCACAATGTGTCTGACTGTTTTCATAGATGTACATATGAAGGTTTATTTTTGATTCCAGTTTGTGGTTTCTGGATATAGTGACATATATGCATTTCATGGGAAAGAGGAACCTGCAGCATGGTGTGAAAGAGCAGCATGGTGGGATGGCTTTGCAGAAGCACTCAGGTAATATGGAAGTCGTTCCACAAACTGAATTTGATTCATAGCTTTTTCTCATGACTGCTCTAAATGAGAAAACAGGTGTTGTTTCTCCTGCTGGTCTATATGTTATGCTGAGATTTACGAGATTAACTGTCATTCAGATTCTCCAGTGTGGCTGCTATATCATTACACACCTGCACACTTACTTAAAAAAAGTCAAGTTTCATATATAATCCAGGTGTGCATTCCTACAGAAACAAAGAAAACCATACAAATCACAGCTGCAACCTGCTGGATTAGGCCGGAAACCATTAACCATGGAATATTAATCCTGAAATAAATATTTTTTTGTTCACTGTGTCCACTTTTCATATAGACATATATTTAATAATGAGCTGAACATCTGAAAATATTATGGGGATCATCATTATCAGTTAAAAACAGGACAGATGCTGACATCACATAAAGAAGGTCTTGATAGATACAAAGCACATTTTACTAACAGTTCACACAGCAGACTAAGAGAATCATGCAAAGTTTTCCGTTATGTGTTTGAAGTTCTCCCCATTGTGTGTTTGTTTAGTTCTTCACATTTAAGATCATATGTTAAGATTATGTAGGAAGCGTTGCTCAAAACTGAATCAGAAAAGTATATTTGGAAACCATGCAGTGGCTTGTGAAAATTCAAGCAGGAATGCAGGGCTGTGCAAAACACTGCCCTGAGCAAAACTGTCCTGAAATATCCTGAAATATCCTTTATGGCAAGGCTGTGCCATGAATTTGTGCATTTAAGAGCCATGTGAGAAGTAGGTAAGTGTAGGAAGATTGGGTGGTCGACAGGGGGTATTGACTTGCCCAGAGGCTAGTTGCAGCAGTTTTCTAAGGCCAAAATATATCTGAAGGTCTTCAGGCCTTCATTGTGAAGTAATGCCCAGTTCCACGTTCCTCAACCCCAAGTGAGCAATTCTTCTGCCCCTTTTGGAGACCCTGAGTCTGGAAATGTTGTTCTTACATTTTTATCAAAGATCCAGTGTAGTCTTTGGCATAAACGGCTATGCATGGCATTGTTTGCAGAGACTTGGGTGACAGATTGTTTAAAAATATACTTGGCAGTTTCCAGTGGCAACATTATTTTAAGAAAGTGGACATGCTCTGGAAAAAAAATGAGACATTCCTATAACCAAGCAGAAAAATTACCATGTTTCATAGCTGGGTTTATATGTTAATTCCCGAAATAAACTGAGGTTTTTGCTTGGTGACAGGGAGTTGTCAGATTCACGAGGACACAGTTATCTCCACAGAAGGCCCAAGATGTTGCTTTACCTCTTAATATGGGCTTCCTCAACCAAAAGGTGGCTAACAGAGGCACAAATTCTTGATCAAAAAGGGTAGGAGGATCCAAAATTTGGGCATACAGGGTTAAATTTCACAGCACTCACCAATCTTCTGTTCCAGCCTGGAGCCTGGATTTCCATGCAGGCGTCCTGATTTCAGAGTACATGTGTAAAAATGCCTGGTTTCTGCTTGCCTGTTTATCCATTGTGTCTCGCAACTCCTTCAGTTTGGCTTTACAGACACCTCCCTGTCTGAGTGGAAGGAAAACACTACAACATGCAGTTAGAGGTGCAGATGTAGAACACCCTCTCAAAGGTCTAGATGACCCAGGTCAAGGACTTTGGTTTTTTGTGCAGAATAAAATAAAACAAAAAAAAAAAACAAAAACAACCTTTGAGACATATAAACAGCATATTTTCAGTACTGTCAGTATGCAGACTTTAGGATACTGTCTGAGTAACTGTGGGGGTTCATGCGTTTATAAAACATCTGACACACTGTGCTGATAAAAATTGTAGAAAATGTGCATATGCTGAATACTAAATTCTTTCTATCGCCACAGACCATGTATCCAGTTAGCGTGAGGCTGCTCCTCACTCATTTATGGGAAGATCACAGTGTAAAGCAAGTTCCAGCAGGCATCTGCTCACACAGTCGCTGGTCACTGGTCCTCTTGAACCACATTGTCTCTGCAACACAGGAACACTGGGAGTCTGGGGCTGGATTCAAACCCACAACTAAATGATTAATATCATTTTTACCACAGAGATTCTCTTTCAAGGGCTTATGGATGAAGAAAATACTAAAATACCCATATAAACTATTTTTTAAATAAACCGTATGCTATGTGGTTTCAATAGGATACTAAATAAACAGCTGCCACCTCCTGACGATCAACAAATAAACTAAAAACACATAAAGAGGACTGTGCAGACTGTACAACATGCTATACTAAACTCCAACGCAACACTGTGCACAGATTGAAGTTAAAACTACATTTTTATCCACCTGCAATTAATTCAAGATGGGACACTAGTGGCTGGGATCCACTGGGCCTGAACATAAAGTCTGCAGAAATATTTAAAAAAAGCCATCAAAAAATTCTAGATTTGTAATTTATGTGGGGGGTGGTTTTATTTTTTTGATTTAACAGCTGCCAAGATTGGTTTGGGATTTGCGGTGTGTATTTTAAAAGGAACTAATAGCCTGCTCCTGGAGCACCACACAGAAGGCCTGCACATGCTGGGGTGCAATTTACTCCACAGGAGCACCTCACACTATTTGCGCTAACAGAGGGATTTATTGTATTGTAAGGTAGAAAATCGTTTAATTGAAAAGTTAAAAATTTGGAGAAATAAATCTATAAATGAAGTAAACAATCCAGACAAGGACTGACATGATTTTGAGTGATGCGTCAAAATAATTTTCCAATTGACTTTCTGCTGGCATTCAGATGATGCTCAGTTGCTATTTAACATCTATAAAATGACAGAATAACTTATTTTAATGACTCTCTGGGTAACCTATCTACAAAGTCACAGACAAAATATACTTCCAAGGCCATAGAGTGACTAGATATAGCTTTAGAGCTGTGGAGTAACAGACAAGAACTTCTGAATTATTTTCATGTCACACAAGATAACATGCTGGACCAACAGAAGGTGTTTGTTATTTGTTACCTTACGTGCTCACTTTGATGTTAAGGAGCATTACATTTGATGCAAATTTGCATCAGTAACTGGTATCAGTTGTTAGGGAATATTAATCTGACATCAGTGGCCAGTAAATGACCAACAAGTTAGGAATAACAGTTTGTGTTTTTATGTTCTTGTGTTAGGTACAGTACTGTTTTGAGGGTTTCCAAGCTGATACCAGTTCTAAGAGACACAACAATAAACGGCACCAAGATATGTAGTGAAGGACATCAACACCAAAATACAGGGCAACATCAAAAGAAGTTTTGTAATAAATCAGCCAATAAAAGCTTTATTCATGAACTACCGTACTGAATCAGAGTGTGGCGCAGTGGCACAGCGGAGAGTACTGGTGCCTCACTGCTCCGGGCTGTGGGTTCAGGATGTAGATTTTTTTTCATCTTGTTCAGTTTGTGTTGAGTTTGCATGTTCTCTCTGTGTTTGAGTTGGTTTTCTGCCACAGTCCAAATGCATGTGGATCAGATGGATTGGTGATGATAAACTGGCTTTGGTGTGTGACTGAATGTTTGATCCAGTGTGTGACCGGCACACTGTTTGACACCCTGTTCACCCTGTCGATTTCCTACTGGAATAGACTATGTGCCACCGTGGACCTCCTTTGAACAAGTGGTTATTGATGATATAATAAGTCAGGGTGGATCCTGTGTTGAACATTCGAGCTGCTCCTCAGTTGAACTGCTGTTGTCCACGCTGCAGTTGCAGTCCTGTCTGTCAGTTTGTTCTCATCCCTCACATACTCTACAGACAACAGGACATGTGGTATACAGACAAAGAAATCTAAGCAAACTATAATGAGTGCCTGTTGCAAAGGAATGAACAAGGAAGATATTAAAATGTTTGCACAATGAATACTGCAAATGAACGATAAATGATTACAGGAGGGCAATTTTACAGGCAAGGTCCTTGTGGAAAAGCAGGGAAGCGGCAGTTTAATAACAACGCGTGAATTCAGTGTGAAGCGGGCATTTGTGTTCACAGCACATTCACGTGTGGATGTTTTCAGTGTAGCTGTGCAAAATGGGAAAGATGGCATGCTAAAAAGTACTGATCCATATATTGTTTTAGGACTTCATGGTTTATGCAAAATTAAATCTTAACCCAAATTAAGGGCTCGATGACATCAACCAGCCAGATGTCTTATTTGAAAACTGAAACAGGCCACACTGTAGAATCACCATGTTATTTCAGTTCATTGCCCAGTGCAACTGATTTGTAAGGTTGTAAGTTGTTTTGTAAAAATTCATCATCTATGTAGTGAAACAATGACCTCAGGCAAATAATAAGAACTGAACAGGAAATCTTGTTTTAGTCTCCTGAGATCTAGGAAAAAAAACATATGGAAATCATTTTATCATTTAAACAAAAATAGTCAAGCCCCACTCCTAAACATGTAGTACAATTTAAAATACTAGAATGTCCTTTTTAAGATGTGTTACAACTCAGCATTCAAATACAGCAGTCCCTAGGTGTCAAAAATCTATATCTGAAGTTCATCTTTAACAGCTCTTGAAAATTAATACGTAAATATTGACTGCTGAATGAAAACTTTTTCTATTATGACTTCCATCAGTCCAACCATCCATCCATCCAACCATTACCATTAACCGCTTATCCTGAGGAGGGTCACAGCACATCGGAGCCCATCTTGAAAGCAGAGGGTACTAAGCTAACGGCCCCTGGGTGGGACACCAGAACATCACAGGGTGCTATAATGGTTTTTATGCATCTTAAAAAATAAAGCACAACTAAAAATTAAAACTTAAAAAAATTCACAAATAAACACCACATGGTACTGTACAGTGTACCATAATAAAAAATACTCTATATACTGTAACAAACTGTATTCTATTCTATTCTGAACTGATCAAAAGTGAAAGTGAGTAACACAAGTGCCCATGCTAGTCTCTTATCAGCTGTTTCCGCTTTTTCCGCTTTGTCTGAACATGTTGAGTCACCACATTTGCTGCACATTTCATTGTTTAAAAAAACAGTTTTTTAAATGCCACTTGCTGTGCCAAACAAAGAAGTGCATTATTCATTTATAGACATTTGGTAACCAAAATTTCAGTATCTGATCCATCTTCAGGGATGAATTAGATTTAAATACTAGGGGATTACTGTATGTAGTTTAGAAGATACCCTTGAAAACATTTATCTTCTGGAGTGGAGAAAAATAAATGGCTGGGTCTCACAAGAATATAAGGACTGTTTGACTGGTTTGCTGTGCAGTGACACTGAAAAAGTCTCAGTGAAGTCAGACAGCCATTTGTTGCAATATAGAGTGTAAGGAGCAGGTTTGCCAGTGCCGGCGAGGCCGTGACAAGCCAAAAGCACACCACACTGACGGCTGTTATGCCACCCCTATAAAGCAGCTTCTGTGCAAAC
This sequence comes from Arapaima gigas, assembly GCA_900497675.1. Classification (NCBI taxonomy): domain Eukaryota; kingdom Metazoa; phylum Chordata; class Actinopteri; order Osteoglossiformes; family Osteoglossidae; genus Arapaima; species Arapaima gigas. The sequence goes on along the minus strand of UFQX01000127.1, from coordinate 920,874 downwards.
CCGGCTGGCGTCAGCGGTTCTCTGTAGGGAACACCAGCCTCTGCACTGACTTTAAGGTTGCAGACTGAATGAATGAGGGCCTTGGAGCCTCCTTTGCCCACCCCCACTTCACGCCCGCAACCTTACTCCCTCACTGGGCCTCCGAGATAAGGAACTCCTTAGAAGGCCAAGCCCTCCACAAAGAGACCCTGTTTCCCACTGTTTTCATTAGGAAATTAAATAAAATACTTTGCCTACAGTATGCTGCAGCAACATGCTAACTGTTCCTTGAGCTTCCAGCAAAATGTGTGCATTGCTAATGTCCCAGGCACCGAATTAGCTTGGAGTGTGTGTATTTTCACATGTCACCAGCAAACCATAACAGACACGACCGAGGAAGTGTGGAATGAGTCTATGGGATGACTAGCAGAGATGAGGAGAGCAGATAGGTATGTGTGAGCTTCACTCGGGAGGGGCAGACCCTCCCCCTGAGCTAACACTCACACTCACATTTTGTGCGGTTTACTGGAATTCGGGTAAATTTAATTTTTTTAAATGAAGTGCTCTGTTCAATGGGCAACAGAGTGCTGAATAAAGAATGAAGTAGAGGAAGGGAGTGATGTTGAGTCATACAGAGTTAAATGCACCCAATAGCGAAAAACTCCTAATAGCAAGAAGGGGAGAGAAATAAACCCTTGGGGGTCCGAGTACCAGTGGGTCCCACTCAATCTGGGCATTTGATTGTGGTGGTGTGCATAGGTGGGTCCAGTGTGTTCATCATAATAGAGCTAAAGACTGAGCGAAATATCCATGTCCAGGCCCAAGGCTGCTGATCCACTCAGTATCAGCGGCATCTTGGGCTCCAGGCCGTAGAAACCAGTGGGTGCTGTTGCAGTCCAGCCATGCCACCCCTCTCCAGGGGGTAGATGGGTGATGAACCGGGATGCCAAGGTATCTGAGGAAGAAAGTGAGAACAAAAACAGGGTGACTCGTGAATAAATCATCGATGGTCAGCTATTGAAATACAAACTGAACAAGTGGGTTTCAGGTATAGTTTTTAAGGCTGCAACATAAGGGGTTTGACTGTCAGAGGCTGAACTTTCCACAGTTTTGTAGCCAGTGGCTGAAGCCTCACTTTTCCAATGGGTCTCTGGAACTGTAAGCAAGTTGGCGTGTTGTGAGCAACACATAGCCAGTGAAGAGACTGGAGAACTGGAGTAACTTGGCAGTATTTTCAACAGCCAGTGACAAGCGGACAAGTTGGACAAGTGTTTGGGACGAGTTGGAGGGGAGAGATAATGTTGGCAGTGACGCCAGAAAGCAAGGAGATGGAATAAGAAGTTTGGAGTGGCTGAGAAATGACTCAGTGGGACAGACATTCATATTTAAAATCCCAGTTGAAGTTCATTCTCATGACCTGATACCTTTCAGGTATGGGGTGAGCAACCAAGGACTCCATGTGTGGGTCTCTGCCAGGGATACCTTAGAAAAAATATTCTTTACTTTCATTGTTTTTTAAACATCTATCACTATAACTGTTAAAATATAACTGTTATGAAGCTGGGCTTTACCTCACACTTTCTGAGTAAGATATATAAACAGGAAAGTGTATTTTTTATGAACAAATACAGTATTCGCTCGGCGAACTCAGCAGTAAAAACCGTGGTAATAATCAATATGCAGGAAATAATTTTGGCCTGCAGGGGGCAGTGTTGCACAACTAACCTAAATCTTTAAATGAAAATGTATTTGAAGAGGCTGGTGAACAGTAACTGTATAGTGTAAAAAATTGTGATAAAGAATACAACTTGTAAGGTCTTACATGTAGTATTACAGTAAATGTCCTAATATAAAAAATAAACAAAGTCAAGGGTTAGTTAATTTAGTTACCAGAAGAAATGCATGTGGCTTATTTTTCATATGGCTGCTTGTGCAAACAGGGTGACAGCACTGTGGAGTCAGTCCAGGGATACACAGGGTGTAAGACATACAAGCAGAAACACCAGCAGTTTAGGGTCTCCTATTTACATTAACTGCATGTTCGGACCACAAAATGAACCCAAAGAAGGTGTAAGAAACCTGCACAGATATGGGGAGAACATGTAGATTCAATAAAGAAAGAGTCAGGTGTGAGATTAGAACCATCAGCTGCTCCACAACATAGTCCCACATCACATGGAATTACATTTGCATTTATTTATTTCTCTGGCACTTTTTTCCAAAGTAACATGCTATGTTGAGCTACTTAGAGTGGTTTACTCCGTACAGCTGGGTGATTTCTACTCTGTCAGCTCAGGTTCACTACTTGCTCAAGGGCACCTCACCTGTAGTGAGGTGTGGAATATGAACCCAGGTGTCTGCATCATAAGGCGACACCTCCAGCCACAGCGCCACCTGATGCAACAGCCAGGTCCCACCTACTGTCGGCCTCTTCATTTGGGATTATACGCAGTTTAGTGTTATTTTAACGCACACCTCAGTATGTCAATAAGGCCATTGCTTCACCGCGTTTTTCATAGCATTCTCGAAGGAAAAGACCATATAAACCTGAGAAGTACCGTTGGTGGCAATGATGGGAAGCGTGCGTGACTCTCCTTCCCTGGGTGGGGAGGAAACATGCCTCCCAGGCCTTGGCAACCGGGGGGCGGCGGGCTTTCCTGACTTTGACTTTGCATATCTGAGGACCACCAGTACACACAACTTACCCTAAAGTGGGGCCACGGTCCTTTTATCTGCCTGTCTGCTTTAGGCTGAAAAAGCCGCCGCTCGACACTAGTGCCCAACCTTCCCTTTTCGTATCGTACGGGATGACTGTACGTCGTAAAATTAGTGGCGACATGCAAGCTGGCTTTCACATGGAGAGGAAATCATTAATGGCCATCAGCGAGAACAAACAGCATGTTAAACAACAGCACTGCTTGGTAAATTGTGGCTGCTTCCTGATTTTCTATAGCGACAGAGTGCGAGGAATTCCGCCTTCAAAGCGAAGCGTAGCCCACCAGCACTAATCCGTTGTTAATGGCACGGAGGCAGAAGTGACCCGAAAACCTCCCCATTTCCTGATGCTTTTTTGAGATAATCCTCCAGCCATTGTAATCTCGCTATTTTGCCAAGCTGCGGCCCGTCAGGCTACACTGACTTTACAATTTGGGGCCAGACGTATCCTACACAAGGACTCTGTACCCTTTTGTCTTCGATCTCTTTGGGATATTTTCCACTTTGGGGCATGAAAAAAACAAAGCAAACATCAGTTTAAAAACAGGACCGTGCTTTTTAGTTTTATCCAGATATTCCAAAACAGTTTTTATTGCTAATATTTATGCAATGTATATACAAAGTCTTTTAATATTCACAATGAGAAACTGAAGGCCGAAAGATGTTAAGATGCATTCGAGGAAAAGCAGGAATTAAAGAAGACATGAGTAGCGCCATCTGGTGTTCATATGGTATAAGAAGAGGATGATGCCAGAGAGGATGAGGAAGAAGACAGTTGAGGTTTGTCTGCTTCCACAAGGCATCAATTAAACGATGAAAAAGACACATTATTTCAGTAAGACTGAGTTCCAATTTAGTGGCAAAAAATAAACAATATGCACACTATGTGCAATGCCTGTCAGTGATGTAATAACAGAAATGTTGCCAGCATCGCCCAAATGTCCGTAAATTCATCCTTCCTGACTCCAGTTACCCCTCCACTTTTAGATTTTCCAGACAGATTTTAAAGTGAAGAAAAAACGCCCTCAATATGCATTTAAATTACAGGCAAACTAGATTTAAATTGACGCTTTGGTGCCACTAAGTCAAATATTTGCTGTAATGCAAACAAAATTAATTGGGATTAATACATTAAAACTGGAGAGCTGCACATGTATAACAGATGCTGCTGAGCCTTAGGGAGTGATATGTGTTTATATATTTATATATTTTTCTCGCTTTCAAGTCACCATTCACAGTTGCAGGTCTGGAATGATTTAAAATAATTTTTTTGTTTATTTATGAGGATTTTAGAACCAGTCTCAGAAAACCTGTCAATATCATTCGCATTACAAAGAAAATGTGACATGTTTTCGGTACTGTGGCCCAGATCCATCACTGCACTTCTACAGAACAGTGAAATCATTATAATGGTTGAATATTAATAACCAACGTAGCGATACCTAATGTTATCTGTTGCAGTGCTGGGCTCATTATGGAAATTAGGTGTAATTTTGAAAGGCTTTGATACCTTAGGCCTACAAAAGCTGCAGAATTGCTTCTCAAGTCAAATAAATTACAGCATTATAGGAAACATTATTAAGGAAATGTTTTGCCTTGAGTACAATGAATGGTCCCCTAACTGTATGGCTATTTAACATCTGATACTCTGAAAGACTAGAAGGAAAATGTACATCTGTGTCTGTTGGGTTCATGGCAGGGTTCGCTCTGTGTTGGTCTGCACTCACTGGGTCATTTATTGTGTAAATGAAGCCAACCTGGGTGAAGTGAAGGATTGAACTGGAAGCCTGTAGGGGAAAATGGGCCCTTGAACCCATTAATATCCAGTAGAGGTTGAGGCCTGGACCCTCCTTACTGAGTCCCACAGTAACCAGATAGGGAGGACATCTGTGCTCAGCTTCCAAATTCTGAGGAAACCCTATCATTTACACCGGTAGTTTCTACGTGGCTCGGAGGTGGACAGCCATTCATATTTGGCTGAAAAAGCAAATAAACTATTCGAAATGAAAGGAAAAAAACACACTATAGTGCTATAGTAGGCAAGAGAGCACTTTCATTTTGCCAGACTGTGTTGATTACGACAAAACTTTTTTCCTTTTCCATTTTTTATGTAATTTTTATTCAGAAAAAAAATCATAGTGAGATACCCAGCTTATTTTATACCCAACTTTATTGTTATGATAATTTCAGGCTACAAAAAGCAAAACTATTATCAATGTACTCCAGGTTATCTGACTGCTCTCCTTCTTAAAACACCTGTTTTTTGAACCTGATGTTTATAATTTATATCCAACACAAGTTTATTCAGAACAAGAATAACAATTTTTAAGCACATTCAGAAGGACAAAAAAACTACACATTTCGGTTTTCTTTACATTACTTTGCAGATCCTTACAAGTTGTGAGGTGATAAATACAGTTGAATATAAATACAGTATACAGAATTAAAACAGGTTATGTGATCATACAACTGTCTGTAAGAACTGCGCTTGAATATTATCAGAAATAAACAGAAAATAGTTTCACATCCACAGTGGCTTTGTCGGAATTACAATTGCAACAAGTTATGGACTCAGACAATGAGCACTCAATGAGAAATCAGTAACCGAAAGAAAAGCCACTGAAACACAGAAAACCCAAGGTGTTTCAACTCAGGAAAAAAAAAATTGTCATCCATAAAACTTATACCACAGAAAGAAAAACAGCATTGCTGCATATGTAATTGTATTTGCAGCTGTATCCGTACATCACCTGCCTCTTCACCCAGCGTGATCATTCTCCCCAGACCTAGTTTCAGTGAAGAAAATGCAACTTCTATTGCACCCTTTACTCTTCATTTGCTCAAGCTCAGCATGTGACCAATCATGCTCTAGTATTGTTTACAGATATTTTTCTGAGCAAAACGATGAAAGCTGAAAGAAATGAAGAAAGGAACACTCCCGTCTCACTTCCGCGTCTTTTCTCGGTCCTCACAGAAGTCTGTTAGCTAAAAAAAATGAATTTTTCCACACCAGCGGAGCTGACCGCTCAGCTCTGTGGGTGTGCAGGTGTCCGAATTAATCCTCTGCATCTTTGCCTTGCATGGAATTGCTCTTAAAACGGTTGGCTTTTCCCTGCCGTACATTTCCTTGCATCTTTCTGCAATACGAAGCTCTGATTTACACTGCCGGGACACAGCCATTATCACTTATATAAATGTCACAAGGCGAGATGAATTATTTCACATCATGTTGCATAATGTTGACTGTTACTGTGACAAAAACGGTGGCAGTGACACAAGGGACAATTTTATTCATTATTTTTTGCACCAGGTTTGTCGAACACAACCTGCTTGTGTAAATTCACGCTGATAAGCCATTAACCTTAAAAGAAAGGGTCACGGAAGAATTTAATTTAGCCCAGTCGCATAAATATCCCCTCTTGCCCTAATACGAGGACACTTGTGTGCCGTTTTGGAAACGTCAGCGAAACAGGAACTCTTACCACCGGATGGATGTCATAAAGACTGTTTCTGAGCTAATACATCTGGAAGGTGACTTGAACAGAAGTTCACATTGTTCCTGTAAATGTTTTATGAGTATGGAGTGGCACAGGGAAGACTTGTCCAGAAAACTGGACCTCGCTGGCAGGCAGCGCCGAAGGGGTATTAGGTTAGACGTTCAGACGTCAAATACTTTGCCTCAGCTTTGTTCTTGTCCGACTGGTCAACATTACACCACCACGGTGCCCAAATAAGTGGTTAAAAATTAATGTGACTGCCTGCTACGCTCTGACAAGCACACTGCATATTCAGTTTTACACACACACACACACACACACACACACACACACACGCACGTATATATGTAAGCAAGCATATATATCTTTTCTCTTGGTTTCTTTACTGGGTCACTTTTGAAACGTTGGATAATTTCTTAAATATAAAAATTACAGATTTTGTCTTTTATATTTCTCTTACTGTCCTTCTTCCTCCAGTAGTCATGTGTACTAGAAACCTGCTTCTTTGACTTTCTCCTGGGAGAAAGTTGTGAATTAAGAATATGTTAACCGATATTTTTGTTTTCTTTTCTTTGTTTGGAATGTTTTGCAGACAAACTTCTCTTCTCCTTCAAGATTACCAGATGCATCCCAGTCTTGAGGAAGGGCCTCATAACAGGCCTTTCTGGAGTGTACAGTACGCTGGATCTCCTGCTGGCCCATGGAAATAACTTGTGCTTTTGTATTCGCTCGGTGTTTGCTTTCAGTTACATTACCTATAGCTACATTTATTTATTCATTTAGCGGACACTCCTCTTCACAGTGACACACAGCTCAGAGTAAATAAAGGTGCAAAGGTGCCAAAGAGCTTTGGATAGAGACACACCAGATACACACTAATGTAATGACAGAAGTTGGGGGAAGTATAAAGATGAAATACCAGTGGTTTTGCATACATAACAAACCCAGAACACTTCTGTTGACCGTGAGACTGTATCTGATACCCGTGTCTGTTGGAGGACTCACCTGTTGACTCCTTTATTAAGTATCACTCAGGCAAGTCAATGTAAATGTGATGTGAATGTTTTAAAAGTAGGGGGCTATGCTACAAGATCATAAATGAGCTACTAGACACATCCATGTAGACCTCCCCCCACCACCACACAAACACACACACACACACACACACACACACACACACACACACACACCTGTGGACAACATTTCTTTAATTTTAACTACTATACGCGCAAGTTGTGTAACTATATTTTGCATTAACATTTAGCCAAGCTGACCGCACTGAGCTGCCAGTACTGCTACCTTGAGTGATGATGAGTAGTTTCTGGATTATCCATCCATCTCTTCCAATTTTTATGAGGTCTGTAATAGATATCATAACAGGTTTTTTTTTTTGGCTAATGGGAGAGGGAATCCCGTCCAATACTCGAGATGCTATCTATTAGCTGAGTAAAAAATGTTCAATTTTTAATCGTTTCACCTTTGACTAATCTATAATTCAGCAGGATCAGGAGTAATATGCGTGGCTTTCCTCTGCATGGCCCGCTGAATGGAATGGTGTGGAAAGTGTGAGGTCATTAGCCTGTTGAGGATATGGTTCCCTGTTCTCCAGGCTGTAGGGTGCACCCCTGACAGGTGACTGAGGCCCAGAGCTCGAACCCGCACACACAGACCCAAACAAAAAAATCTCTATCTATTTCTTCAGATTATTGGCTGCTTTTCCTTTTGCAGCTGCTGGCTTTTTTCCAATTTCTTGAGATTCCTTATTAATTGCTATCAAAACTGTGCAAATCAGTAAATAAAAATAATGTGCTTTTAGGGAGACATTTAATCTGTGTAGCTGGTTAACAATTAAAAATAACATAGTGACCCTGGACATTGATACATTGGACATTGGACATTGACTGATTGATCCTGGACTGAGAAGTTCACACTGCAGACTGGAAATACTGTGGCTTTCAAACAAACTGCACCATACAATGTAACTTTACTTAATTTAAGTTTACATATATAGTGTTTTTATTGTTCTTTGTGAAATTCAAGCAACAAGCAATAATTCATGCATTAACTGTTTCTGAACTTGTAGCTCTCAGGTGTGTCTGCTTTTGAAATGAATAATTTTAATTTTCAAATCATTTTCAAATAAATAATGCAATGAAGGAACTTGACAGCACATACTCATATTTATATGAAAGACCACATTAAAGCATAAATATTTAAGAATGAATCTAAATATGGTGATAAAATACACTAATAAATCCACTGGTATCATTTTATTTTATTTTATTTAAGTTTTAAGAATAACAGGGCGCCTGCTTGGACATCCAAAGGAAGAGTGACATAGCACCAGAAACATGGGTGTAATGTGCAGAATTTCCTTTTAACAGAAAACTTTCACTTCTCCCCATTGTTTCAAGTTTTTTATAGTGGTGTAAGTTAACATTAGAGGAATCAAATCTATTTAAAACGTTCTTGCTCAAAAAGACTACATTATAACACTTACAGATGGAAAGGTATGAATAACAATATTTTACGTGACTGTATTTCACCTAGCTATAAAAAATGTCCGAAATATGTGAAAATAACATCAGAAATATGAACACTTCCACATCACAGTTTATAGGAAAAACTGAAGTTTCCTGTGTCAAAACAGACTGAGCCGACTTTATGATATGAGGCCAAAAAACAGTGTTAAGCAAGTTAATTGGGTTCAGTTATTTATTTTTTTAAATTCAATGCTCATTTAATAAATTTCCGTGGTTTTTTTTCCCATTATTTTCAGCAGAGTGGTAAAGAAGCAGTGTTAGAATCAAAAGAAAACAGAAACTGAAAACCATCTGCTTTTTAACAGTGATAAGGAGCAGAGCGCCGGTGACCTCTGCCTGTCTGGGCTCAGCCATTTGCGCACATACATATTCTCACCCCAGCCGATAGCATCTCCCATATCTGTGTCCAACAAAAGGAGCTCCATCTATCGCCATCAGGGAGACAGTGGCAGCCTTTCTCCTCGTTCCTCACGGATGACAGAGAAGATTTAACCTCTCCGCGTGTTTATGGTGTCTCGGGTTATCAGGAGGACACACCGGAATTGACCTCACCATTAACACGGTATTGATCACACGCTTCAAATGGATCATTTTGTCCCTACCTACTTATTATTACGTACGCACATTTGTAATTTGGAATAAACATCCAGCATATGTATACACATGCAGACACAGGCAAAGATGCACACACAAACACACACATACACACACTTCAGCGGTCTATATATAGACTACAGAAGTGTCCTGTTGAAGATTAATGGAGGCACATGTCAGAAAGAGATGTTTATTTCGGGGTGATTCATCACCACACTGGTAGACCGGTACCGCCTTAGTTCATGTCAAGTGACAAGAAAATGTTGTTTCTGTTCAGATTCACAGGGCCTGTACACTGGTGCCATTATGGAACAATACTACACACGTAAGACCGTCCTGTCATTTCCAGATTCTTCATCGGAGGTCAACGATTACAGTTTGAATTCTCGCAAAGACCACTGGCCTTAAATCTCCACTGAACGCGCGTGTGCACACACGCACACACGCACACGCACACGCACACACACACACACACACACACACACACACCATCTGAGGGTGATTTAAATGTATGCTGGCAAAGCAATTCCACATTAAAGCAGACAATGTTTCTGAAACTGCTGTCGCAAAATAAAATTCAACCTGGTGAGTCTTCATAAGACAATAAGATAAGAAAGAAAAAAACAGTAATGTTCGAAAAATTTCTGATTTATTCATAAACTTATACAGTACATAAAATGATATAGATTTTAGTGTGGCTTTTCTTGAAGGAGTTTTAAGTTAATGTCTTTTCAGAAGTGTTAAGATGTGGGATTAGGTTCTTTCCCTTTTTCATCATTCAATTCTCTTAAGCTCTCGTGGGCATTCATCATTTTGACAGCTGCAGATAAGGCAATTATTTTCTTGAGGCGACTACAAAACATAGACAAGTGCCTCGATGACATTATACCTGTTCGAATAAGCAAACACATTTTGTTTTTATTTCATCTGTATGCATTAATTTTTGATCGGGGGCCTTATTTGTAATAATGCTAGAAATAATCCAACAAAGGCAAAAGCAAGAAGTGTGCAGTCCTTGGTGTCCGAAGTAGCTGTCGTTTTCCAGTTTTTAGCAGTAAACAAAAGCAGAATTTATTAAATGCATTGTTGTTGACTCACAACACTGAACGTGAAATGTCAGAGCCCACACTTGAGTGAGGAGTTTGAAAATAAATTAACAGGAAAACACTAAGAAATCAACATAAATCCTAGAGACACACAGACCCAAACCCACACACCCACACACATATATACAGTATAAATATATTTCACGATGAGTTTTCAGGTGATTCAGTGCTGTTTTTTTGGGATGAGGTGACTTTGGGGTTCATAATAGGGTCTGCTACAGGCCAAAGGTAATTAAAGTCCTTGTTCACAAGCTCCTTTTTTCGCTCAGGTGATGAAGGTGTAATTTGTGGTGAAAAGACAGGCAATTTCCAACGCTGGCAAGCTGCGAGCGGGGATGGACCTGGTCAAAGGGCACAAATTACACCGCGTGTAAGCTGGGCGCAACCGTATTTCTCGTGCCTATCTTTACCGGTGCCTTATCATATACTGGTGACAAAGATACACTCAGCATCACTGTCCTCTTCATGTTAATGGCATGAACATCCTTCACATGCACCTCCCAGTTTATTGGTAAATACTTTACACAATTTTTTACTTTGTCTTATAAACTGACCAAAAAATGTATTGAAAAATAATTGTATTTGAATTTTGGAAATGGATGGAAGCATGGATGGATGGATGGATGGAAGGATGACTTGCTTTGAAATATATATTTGATCTCCTGTGTTAACGCTACATTTGTGATAACTGGAAATATTTATGTTCTCATTCTGATTCCTATGTTTACCTGTTGGAGCAGTACTGGGAATGAAATTTGCTTTAAAAAAAGGTTCTGGTGAAAAGGTGAAAAACACTGGCTCAGCATCATTACTTTGAATCATGGTGTAAGTTACTGCAGAAACGGGGCTGCGTGTAGAGTCCTCTGGACGTACGGTAAGGAGACAAACACTGGGGACTGCATCCATGCATGCTGACGAAAATCGCTTTTTTAGGCATATTCTTGGCTAAAGTGTCTGTGAGGCATCATTTCTAAAAGGGGACAAATGATAACGTTTCATGAGTGCTGTAATGAATACAAATACTATGTATTGAGTCACAACAAGCCTCCAGTATATTATATATACCCACGCAACCTTTTCCATGGAAATGTCTAATTTTTTTAAAAGATGATGGATGGCAGTCAGTTCCACACACCAAATGGATCTCTCTGAACTTTCAATCCTAATGCAAGTGTCGATAGCTCTACCCCTCTACTTTAGGTGCCACTTTTGCCTGAGGAGATGCTGGACCAGATTCCTGCCGTATTGCTTATAAACAGTGTAATCTCTCAGTCCTTGGCACTGCAAATAAACAAAGGACAAACCTAACACCACAGTAACCCAATATCCAACTTCCTTCCTTTTTTGTCCATTTTGACAGGTTTTAAAAAGGACCCAGGCAAAAGGAACAAGGGAGGAAAAAAAAAGATCAGTACTTTAAAGGTAACCGTATCACACTCTTGTTTTGCACTTAAAAGCTGTACTAAGTGCAAAAATACAGCATGTAGAGAAACCGCTGTGCTTGTTAAATTTGTTTATTTCAGTTTCAGTTTGTTAAATATGCTTTCACCCTAGTTGCATTATTCAAAGGGGGTATTCAGCTATTCAATACCATTGATTAAACCACTGTCATTCCTATAATAACATCATTTATGAAAGTTGACAGAAGAAATTGTATTTTTGTTTCTAGAAATGAAAGCTAGGTACTTCTGTCCCTAAGCAAAGAAATTTTACCCAGGACTTTAATGAACACATATTAGCATTAACGTATTAAACAGTCTGTCGTGATTTAAAAAAGTTTTGAAATCAGAGCAACTGATGTGTAAAAGCAGTGGCATTGATGTCTTGTGTATTAAAAGTGTTTTAGTTTGAATTGCACTGGAGCATTACATGTCTTATTTTACCTGCAAATAATAAATTATATCCATTTACCTGAAATTCCATTTACTCTGCCACTGTCATGTTGTTCCACTTATGTTACTTATCACTGGCAAACAACACAAAACTGTCTGCAAATAAACCAACAGAATGCATTTGCTTTCTTTCACATTTTTAATTTCAAACGTAAAGATCTAAAGTCCACAACCTGCATTTCACAGTGCACTGAAACCTCTTATTGTTCTGTTGCATGCATCATAAACTAGCCTCGAATCCACGTCTCATTATTCCAACCTAAAACTTTCTGTAACTGTGTTCATAACATCCAAAGTTCACATCTACCCATTTTATTTATTATTTTCATTAATATATATTTAGTGAGCAGATGCTTTTTTCCAAAGTGACTCGCAATGTTAATATGCTAAGGTACTTTAAAATGATTTAACCCTTTAAACAGATGTTCATCAGTTCAGGGTGCTTATCTTGCTCCGGGGTGCCGTAGCAGGAGGTGGGATTCAAACACAGGTCCTTCAACCACTACACTTGGTGCACTTTCACACTAAAGACACGTGATTAGCTCTAGAATTAACAGCAGAAGCTTCAATATCATCTTTTGCTCTGTAACCATAGTGGTTTCCTTGTTCATGACGTCTGACTTCACCGCTGTGTCCTTTCCTCATCACAGCCTTATTACCACACAAAAAAACAAACGTTTTATTACTACTTCCTTCTTAATGCTAAGACTATAGTTTTTTTGTTTTTTGTGCACCCGCTGTATTACAAAACTTAGAGATGAAATGCAAGAGGCGCTAGGTGCACGTCACACTGGGCCCCAAAGATGGCAGAGCAAGAGAAACCTTATCCTTCAGCTGAAGTTGTGCATTATTTACATAGAGAATAGGTACCGCAGATGAAATCCATGTATGAAATGAATAAAATTCGGCTGAGGCAGGCATGTGAAGGATCCTGGCAAGTCGTAGTTCATGCACAAAGCAGAGCACTTACGCCTTGACAGGTTCGCACTTTGTGAGGGAATATGGCGCACAAGTTTTGATGCCTTTGAGGCACGGGTCCACACGCTGAACACAGAACAGGCCCATATTGCTTCAACACTTTGGCCCTGACAGCTGGAAGTAGATAGAGACGCAGAGATTGCCGCTCCTGACAGGACTAACATGATTAGACGGGCTGGGGAGCAGTTTGGGCCGGTGGATTAGCAAGCTCTGTGGGAACTCCTCCACAAACCCCTGGAGGGCAGCAGAAGCCTTTGCAACGTGCCTTGCCGGCGAGGCCCAGGTGAGGGTGTGTGGACCACTGCCTGTCCCAGCAGCCGCCCTCATTCCATCCCCTCCCAGAAAAGCCTTTCATTTCCCTCGTCTCAGCTACACAGACGCCCTTGACGGTTTTCAGCTATTTACTAGGTATTTACAGGAGGAGTTTGTAGGAGTCTGTAGATCTCTAGTAGAAGCACTTCTGAAAGAGCAGTGAAATACACCCCCATTTGTCCACCATCTACCCAGGTAGGGAAATGCAGCTTTGTGCTGTGTTCTTTAGTTAACAAAAGAAAGTTGTGTGTGTTTCTCAGTCACACTTACTGTTTACCTGTGTACACAGCCCCAGCTGCTCCATGACTTCACCAACTTCACAAATACATTTGCAGGGAAAAGTTGAACAGCTGAAGATGTGAAATGTAGAATCCAGGCTGCGCACGACTGCTCTCGTGTTACAAGTTGTAATGTCTCATGCAAAACTGACTGTGTTTACAGTTCATTTATTTCACTGTTTCCCTTCACTTCTTTGCTTTAAAATTAGATTGTGTAAAAGAAGAAAAGTCTTTGCCACAAAGTTTTTGCAAAACTGGGAAATATGCACAGAGATTAAGAATAACAAAATTTTGCATAAATTTACATCTTAACTAATAACATAATTTTTGTCCTAATGTTATCACACAAATGTTTACTTCATTCGTCAATATGTGTTACTTTTACAAATGTCATACTTTTCACATTATATTCTTTTTGGGATGTTTTAGAAAATGAAGAGTTTTGTCAAATTGTTTAGTATATTTCCTATTAAATCATTTATTAATAAATAAAAAAATCAGTGGTGAGATATTTCAATTTTTTACATTTTACATAGACATTTAAATTATGATTATTATATATTATGACCACGTGCATTAAATTAATATGACAGAATAATTTAGATTTAGTTGCTAATCTGTGAAAAGATCATCGGTATAGGACTCATAGATTAAGCTTTTGCATAATTTCATGTTTCATGTGCACAAACACATTGTCATAAGAAACCTGTCACAATTTATGATGAATGTACACTGATCATACAGAAATATCTCTGAGTTCAGATGATAAAGAACTTGACACGGTATGTATCTGAAATATATTTTTTCAAGTTTATTTACATGTTTTTCAGGTTACCACTGATCCTGTATAATAGCTAAAAAAGAGAAAACATCTATCGTGTACTTACTTCAGATTTGCACATAGGCAAGAAAATAATATTAATATTAACATAAGGACAGTACCTACATATAAATACAGTGGTATTAAAAGTAATATTAAATATTCATTTTGACTCTAATTTTAACATCATGACTTAAAATATAAAATTATTAACATCACAGCTGACGGTTGAAATTCCTTTTGTACAGCAAGCAATAAAAAGGGAGAAGCCTCAAGGTCCAGCAGAGGTTTCTTTCAGCGAACATGTCAGTATAAAAAGAGAAGGAAAAGAAGGAGCTGTGTGGGGTTCGCCAGACTTCTCCACAGCAAAGTTCAAGGCTGCTGTTTGGAGCGTCTCTCCAAGGAGTGTGGAGAAACCAGGAGTTGTGTCCGTTCGCGACAACGCAGGCCGCACCTCCGAGCCCACTGTGGGACGCAACACAGTTAATGAAGTGGGGGGCTGGGGCTGGTGGGATAGACGGTGACGTGAAGGTTAGCTGGAGGTCCACCGCTAGATAAAAGTGGGAACCTGCTCTGCCACCGCTGTCAGCACATTTTAATGTGAACATCACAACTGACTGTTGAGCCTGGCCAGGATTTCCCCCAAAAAACTTTCCCAGACTGGCCGTCTGACAGTTTCATAGTTTCATTATTAACCTGCTCCTGCTCTAGAAAAAAGAAAAAAATGCTCTCAAATAACAAGGGCCTTGCCCTGATGATGGACTGGAGGGCTGATGTGTGTTTGGAGATTGTGATGAATTTTTGATTACACCACAGCCTACTGTTCTACTGTTGTTTAATGCTGTTTTTTTAATAAATGCCACAGGGCCTGTATATGCCACATCAAACCAATTTCAGTGCCCAGTATTTTATACATACTATTACTACTGTGCTAATAATATATACTAAAGATAAAGATAGATACAAACAAGCCCAGCCTATATAACATACATTTTTTAAAAAAGGCTCCCGACCACCTCCACCCTGACCGGGTTGAAGAGGTCATTGATACTGGATAGACTGATGGATGGATTTTGTTTTTCTAATTCTTTATGAGGTAACATCAGTAAAGGTATGTTTAAGTGACCATAGGTTAAAAAACACATTTTAAGAAAAGATGATAGCTCTGATAACATTTTAATTTATAGGAACATCATTCCTTAGTTTAATGCTTTGCTTTGCTTTCTTCTAATTGCTTCCTACAAAAGGCCTTTAGGGTCAGTTTAATTATTAAACAAAGTAAAACAGCAGAATGTGAAGTAGGCGGTGAGTTTTCTGTCTGGGTAAAAAAAACCCTCCTTTTCACTACTAAAAGGTCCTTGAGTAAATGTTATCATCTCCTGAATTACAACTACCTTAAGTCTTTGGCAGCTATATAACATCTCACAACTTTGTCTGCTTTGTGTGAGTGCTGACATATCATGAACTTTAGCTACATAAAGAACCAAAGACATAAAAATATGTTTATTTTTACAGCCTCCTTTGATTTATTCACTTTTATGTATGGCTCGCTATAATAAAACTATAACTCAAGTGTTATCAGCAACAAGCATTCTCTCTCCGTCTACATTTCAAACGCAACAGCACAAGAACAAATTATTTATAACCGATCCCAACAAAAAAACTTAACAATAACAGCCAGTAATGTCAGTTCTCTGAAATGCTATACACACTGTATGTGCTTTTCTTCTTTAAAAATACATCTTCAGTGTATAAATGATTTTTAAGTGATGGCAGAATTCTGAAACATGCAGAAATAAGTGCATTTAAAAGCGTTTGTATGTGCCTATGTAAATATGACTATAATTTTGTAAAAACGAATAGTAAAAACTTTGCAGAGCGTCATTTGATAGTGTAAGACGAGTTAAATGTTGAATGCACACGGTTGGGGGTGGATAAGAGAGGGATGGGACCGGGAATGTGGGGGTTTTTGGTGGAGGGGGCAGGCTGGGTGGTGGGGGGCTGTAGGGAGAGTGGGAGTGGATGTGGGAACGGGACTCAGGTCCGGGAAGCAGGGGAGGGCAGAAAACTAAACCTGGGTTGAAACAAACGGCCTCATTAATGCACTGTCACAGATTTCATTAGCCCGTCCGACCACGCCGACATCACTATAAATCACACGCGGGAGAGAAGCAGGGGCCTTTATGGGCGGACCAGCCCAACTCTTTACTGTACTTGAAAATATGGTAGATAAGGAAAGCCTTCTTTTCCTTCTGATTGCATTCCAAATGTAAGACATATAACACCCTTAATGACACAGCACACTGCGAGACTGAGGAACGTACAGTGATAGATTCCGCTGATCAAAACTGTTTCGCAGGTTAGGGCGGTGAAGACTTCATTTCAGCAAATCTGTGTAATTATCCTTTGCGTTTCATTATTCGTATTTTATTCTAATTGGATTATGGTGCTAATTTTCATGTCAAGACAAATTGCTGTCTGAATTCCCAAAGTGAAAAGCCACACAGGATTTATTATTTTTTTTTTTAACCAACAAACTATGTATACAGCAACATCTTATTCTCAGAACACTTTGCTATGAAATTGAAATTTTTGCATGTTTTGCAGACAGGTGTAAGAAAAAAGCTGCTTTTCTACGAAGCCGGGCAGCTGCGAGTCGTGCCCGAATAAAACAGGACAGAACCATGGAACGCTGTGGGACTTGCAGGCTTACCCCTCTAGTGTGGAGACTGTGAGTTTCCTGGCAACGCACAACGTGATGTGGTGGGACGGGCGTCGGGATGGGGGTCTCACGGCGGTGGACGGAGGCCCTCTGGGCGAGGAAGCAGCCGCGGCCCCAGTTCCTGCTCGCCTTGTGAATCCAAGCTGAACTTCAGAGCAGCCTCTTAACCGGCCCGGCGCCGCCGTCTCGCCCCGCCGAGCCTGTCCGTGTGCCGCTCCTTAAGACCTTCTGCTGTCATTGGGGAGCTGCAGCGCCTACCTCTGTGTGCGTTCAATGCCTGTCTTCTCATCCTGCTACTGAAATGAAATCCCTTTCATTCATATTAATGGGAAATAATGAACATATACACCAGTAATGCGTGCTTTTCCACTGCGTATAAAGTATGTGTACATCAATTATATATGTAAACACGCTACAAACAAGCGGATTTGTAAAGTGTTGCGGGTTATGAGGCATTGAACGCCACCTTAGATAATCTAAGTTTTATGCTTTGCTAATTCCATTTACAACCTCAGCTATGATTCATGAACATCTCTCTGGTACAACTGGGTCAAACAAAAAAGCAGCTCAACTTATAAAGTACTCACTAGGCCCAACACGGACAGCTGTAAAAATCATATTCCAGGTCTTGTCCCCGTGCATTGATGCTTAATCGGAACGCAAAAAACACACACATTTTATTTAAACTAAATTTTCAAGATGTCAAAATGATGTGCAAAAGCGAGCAAACGTCAAATCCCCACACCTTCGCCTGTCAGTTCTGCTATGCGATTAACCAGAACATCCCCGACTGCGTGCCTTCCGCTCCTGACCCAGCTTTACTAAGATCTCCGCATCAACCTCGGCTGACATGGATGCAAACAGCTATTCAAACAACGTAACATCAGCAGCAACAGAAGTTGGTTCTGTTATTTTAATAGAGATTCCCTAAATAAACTGTCCGAAAGGTGGTTACATGGAGCCTGTCTGGAACATTCCTGTTTCCTCCTGCTCACCCAAGATAGTTTTGCCACCTCTCTTGCTGTTGGTGCAGCAGGCATTTTCAAACTCTTTACATCCATTACATTCGACTAGGTAAATACCTAATGCTGAAAACATTTGTCAGTGTATGCGCTTGAGCGAACAGAATAGATTATTGGGAGCTGAGAGTAAAACACACTGCAATTTCAAACAGCCAACAATGGCGACACATTACAAACTCCTCATAAGGTAAAATGCCTTCACAACAGTCTATGAGAGAAGGATATTTTATTTTAAAAAGAAAAAAGAAACCTGTAGCGTACCAGTACGTGTATAATTCAAAATAAAATGCAAATATCTAATTTGTAATATTAAGTTTTTAATAAACACAATTCTTGATACGTACACATCAGACTAAAAATGTTTTCTGAAGCCCCGAACACCAGCTTATATGATCTTAAGACAGATGTTAATTAAAATGCTGTTGTAAAAATCTATGTGTTTGAGTTTTTCGGAAAATACGGCTTTTTTTTTTTTTTTTATAAAGAACAAGTTTATTTTAACCAGCAAGTCTTGGAAAGAGTATAAGACATAGAAAACAGAGAGAAATGTAAAGGTTTAAAAAGTTTTTCTTTCCACTGTTTACAAGCTGGTTCTCCAGCTGGCATTAAACTGTTCGCTCCCAGCTGTTTGACGTGTTTTATCCCATTAGACAACAGCCTGAAACTAAGTGTCCTGATATATGGGCCGAGGGGGACAAAGGTGGGCTCACTCCACTATATCTTTTACTCTCTGTGGTTCTGCAGAGCCATAAAGAGGGCCATCCTCTAGGGTACTAAAGCAAATGCATTTGGGGATGAGCTGGCAGGTAAAAAAAAACAATACACACACAGCAGTGTAAACACACACTCAAGTGCTGGCATCCTGTCACAGTAGTGCTAAGTGCATGGGCGTGGTTATAGGATATTCAAGCCATTCCCTTGTATTGTCACCAGGCAGCCACGACTCTCTAACCTTGAAATCTGAAACATTCAAGCTATGATATTGATCTTAGTAAAATTATGAACATCACCGTATCTAAGGCTCATGTTTTTGGTGTGATTATTTTTTTGCTATTCCTTCTGCATAGAAAATATACACAGAATAGGGAATTCAGGTGTTTATTGCTATTCTGAGAGATGTAACACAATATAGATTGTAGAAAACACTATTAATTTAAGGTGAAAGTGAACAAAGGCTTTGGAGTTCATTTCATAAGCCTACAGACAACCTGTGTGTTGAGCAGCAGGTAGCAAAGCAGTTAGAGATGTGGCCTTGCAGACACCTGGGCTTGAATCCCACCTATGACTATAATGCCCTTGAGCAAGGTAGAGTTCCTGACCTGGTGCAAGAAATGTTAATCTGAATGAAGAGGTAAATATTTGCAAGCATTTTAACATTCTAAATTGCTAAAAATTATTAGCAAAAAGCAACAGCTAAATTAATAGATAATTATACAAACAAACCACCTTACTATCAGATCTAGAAGACATTGATGTATACCCTGTCCAAGGAAGTATTGTATTGTCAACAGTTAGTCATATTGTCTAAGGTTAACTTTAGGACTCATCATATGACAAGTTAAAGTTTGGTAAAAACAACTTGAGCCCAGAAGCCCCTCTTACAGTAATTGTGAAGTGAGGTCAAAGGACTAAGAAAAAATAATGCAAACTGTGTGAAGTACCTGAGGGAAAGATGCAAACCCTGTATTAACAAGATTCACACAGAAACTGCCGGATCAGTACTCCATTTCATCTTGTGCCAGCAGGACCCTGACCCTTCAACAAGCTGACTGGCTCACTAAAGAGATTGATAGACACACATCCCTGGTAGATATGGACCCAGCTTCCACACTGTTACCAAGTCAAGATGTGATCCAACCCAGCAAAGGAGCTCAAGCATCAACAGGTTAAGAAATTACTTGGCAGAAATCAAGGTATCGGGACCACTTCTCAAATCAAAATTTCCCACAGAGACTCAAGCAAAACCTTTCAGACACAGAGAAAACAATGAGGGCCAAAGCACTGCAGGGCCACACTACATTATATGATGGCTGGATGCTGAGGTCTTTCAAGCAGACAGCCCATCCCCTCATTGAAGGGGCTAAGGCTGCTTTGTCTACCTTCAACTAGGAAAAAGGTTGCACACTTAAGGTGCTGAGTCTTACCTGGATACCAGTTGAAGATGACACTATTACACTGTGTTTCTAATAGCACCCATGGATTAGTAAACTGGGCTTTACGGAAAGCTACCACTTACTGTGTAACACCAGAGGAAAAAAGAATCAAGTTGTCAAGTTACTCATGGTCATTAACTTCTAAAAGACCACATACTCAATAAAGGTTACGTTCAACTGGGATAAACAGCCCGCCAGAAAAACCAGATTTCCAGACTTATTTATCTAAGATGTTTTTCTAATCCCTACGATACTTTGACATCTTGTAAGCATCAACAGAAACATTATTAAAACACAGTTGAGATGTCACTGTTGCTAGGTTCAGTTGTCGAGGTAAACCAAATTAGTGCACATTGAGATAGTTTCCTTTACACCGTCATGAAAAAAGGCAAAAGTTACTGACAAAGAAGGTCTGACACTCTGAGGCTGAATTTACGAATGCATGTGTCAATTTTGAAGGCACACTGTGTGCCTTTTTAACCATAAATTTTGCAATAAACATTCACATACCTTGGCCACAACCATTGTGACTGGGCCAGTAAAAACTTGAGTGCAGTAATCCAGCTGAAAATCCATCATTTCTGTCCCTAAATGAGTCGTATAAGAGGTTTACACTAACAAAGTTGAGGTAATTGTTAGGATATACATTGCCTTGATCTGAGAGGCTTTGCAAAAAAATATGAATCACCTTCACGGAGTCTCGCGATTCATCTCATGTGCATGAAATATAATATGTTTGCAGTCACGCCACAACTCTAGAGCCATGCAGGACTGGTATTCTGTGTGTTGATAGGATAGCAGAGTCTATAGATGCTTGGAAAGGAATACTAATAATGTTAACAAGGAATGTCATATCTCATATATCCCCAACCATGGGGAGCTCTGGGTGGGCCTAACGTGTAGGAATATGTACACTCAGGCAACAGTCATGGTGAAGCGGGTTTGGTTAAGCATTTTTGTTAGACAACTGGGGGTAAATTGTCCAAAATGGACTGCCCCACATAACTATGTCAAACAACTTCTCGAATATTCACAATGAGAAGTTAAAACTCGCCTTGTGCACCGATGAAGAGGTGGGAAGAGGATGATCTACATCATGTCTGGATTCACCCTTGACCAGGAACTTAAGCTGCTGGTTATATTGTGAAATCCTACTGCTACAATGTTAGACATCAGAAAAACTCAGATCGGCATGGTTGCCGTGATACAGCCCTGGGCAGGACCCCAGCAGGGCTGTAGGTTCTAATCCTCAGGATTTGTAACACACTGAGCAGCAAAGAAAACAGCAAGCCAACCCATCCCCCACTTCCCCCGGAGGGGATCGATCTCCTAGCTGAAACAGAGTTATCGGAGCTATTGAGAGCAGCTTCTTAATTGCTCACAGCAGGCCCCCCATCCACCAAGGAACGGACAGGGAAGTAACCGGTGGTGACAGCTGCTTGCAGACCCCGCCACACACGTAGTCAGATCAAGTGGAAAGTGGCTGTTTGAAATGTACTGACATCCAAAACCACATGATCCAGTCACATGAACAAATAATTCTTAGCAGATTATCCGATAATCATGAGTCAAAAAAGCACAACTCTTGTCTGAATTATATTCCAGGTGCCTTTGCCAAATACTGCTGGATGATCTCAGCAAGCAAGTCCAGACCACCTTAAATGTTCAACAGAATAGGAAGGTTTTTTTTTTCCCCATAGTGACATTCCTCGTGCTTATGCAAAATAGTGCTGGGAGCCCATAGTTCACACGGTGAGCAATTAAGGTTGTGACTTTTACTTTTAACCCCTTCTACAGCTCTCTTGGACGCCGTCACTCCAAAGCCACGCATTGCTCTAGAGTAAAACGGCAATTTTTAGACCCAGAACAAATGTTAGCTGTGAGTGGCGGAGAAGGAAGTGAAATGAATTTACGCTAAATTCAAATTAATTAGCTGACCGGGGCGACGTGCAAAGATCAGTATTCGATTCTAAATACAGCACATAATCCTTGCCAACGGTGAAATCAATTCCCTCACTGCTCTCATTGAACATCCCTTAACACAAACCTGGGCACAACCTTAGGGCAATTACAAAATCTATTTCCAGGTGAATTTGGAAACAGTGGAAGGGTGAAGAAAAAAAAAACCAAGTGTTTTTCCAGGCCACACTGTTCTCCCCAAGATCAGGGGTTAAAATTTAAATTTAATGGGAAAGATCTGTTCCAGTTATGGAACAATTGAATATGGACCCAGTGCAGTCACTTTTCACTGCATTACAGCAGAGTAGATTAATGTGTTACGTAAGTGAACAATGCAAGATGACATCTTAGCATAACCCAGAGCAGGGATGTTTGGCTGTTCAGTCTAATTAAATTGCACTGGTTCCAACTGAGCCTTGTTTGACTGCATAAACTTTGGGGACATCTAACAAGAGTCAAAAAAAGGACATAACTCTCGTCTGAATTATTGTCACAGTCGTAATGACTGCGAGGGGACGGAGTGCTACTAATGATGGTGACCCACGATTGTCTCTTAAGCTCCGTCAGAAAGCATTGTGCAAACAGCAGAAAGTTGCAGGATCTGAAGGTTAATGGGACATTGAATGCCAGAGGACACAAAGAGGGAGCTATAGCAGAACTGAAAGAAGAAAGATGGGGTCATATTAAAACAAGAAGACACACTCCAGTTCAAATTTCGCCCGAAACAAGACTAAAGAAGGTTATTTCTACCAAGACCTGACTAGGATATCAATTCAACATGTGGAGAAACGGGCTAATAAATGGGAACAGGAACTGGGTGGGATGCGTGGATAGTTCCTTTATTTGTTTCTGTTTCCATAGATGCGGGAATTTGAACGATGCTTTTTCACATTTATTCATGCTGACATTGACATCATTTATAGAATTCCATGTCGCGCTGGGCCTTGCAGAAAAGTGTGTCGAGCATGCAGGGTTTTTACATATTTATTTTCCATTATAAACATTGGATTAGTTATACTACTGCCCAACCTTTTACTTATACGCAAAATTAACATACTATGCCTGCGTATGTGTTGTGAACATACTGTAGGATTACAAGAGTGCTGCTGACTTACCTGTAAACATCTCCACCGACTTCACCCAGTAAATTCACAATGAAAGGAAAATTTATCACTTTTATAACATTTTCTGAATTTCGCCAAATTATTTCTCTTAAATTCTGAATTATTTTTAGTTAACTCAGAGGGCCTTCACCTCTCTTCAAAAAAAAAAGACAAGAGGCATTTTAAAAGATAAAAATGTAACCTTTTTATTTAATTTTTTTAAATCTGTGTTTTGTATATATTGGTATATTTTTTGAGACCAACAAGTCTTCACTTTGGAGATAACCTGGAAAAAGTTTTTGTTTTAAAAAACACATATGAATAATGCTGGGAACTGATTGTTTTAATTCCTTTTTAATAATGCAAGTCACAGTATAAAGGGTCTGGTCGAGATAGAATCTCTCAGCCTATTGAGTACAGAGCCACGTTAAAATAATTTCTCTGTCCAGGTCAGAGCAGAAAAACTTGACACTGTGAGAGAACTTAGTGAAAGATTGTTTCTGCACGCAACCGAGGTGCTTCAGCTGAGGGGAGGTAATACATGGTCAGGTGGCTTTTTCCAAGGCTTCCGTCAGCTACCGGTCAATCTTACTCAGGACTTTTCACTTATGATTGATTCACACTGATTTTGTGTGACCCAGATGAAAAATGTGCTTTGGTTGTTTTGATGTAGTTCCTTTTTCTCTACTAAATCTCTCTATTAATACTGTGCCAGAACTGCACTACTACTAATTCTCATTTTACATTATTTGCATTACCTACATATATGAATTCATATGTAATGGATATCTTGGTTGCTCATTATTCACGTTCATATACATAATAACATGAGAAGTGCAAATAATAGTTAAAAAAATCTAAACACACTACAGTGAATTGAATTGAAATTAATTTAACTAATTTCTTTTAATTTGTTTTATTTATTGTCTTGTTGCATTTTTTTACTTTTTTAAACAGGTTTCTGCAGAGGGCTGGAAAAGCCTCTGCAGCTGGAAAAGTGCAAAGTGACTTGTATCGTGTACTAATAACAGGTAATACAATTACTCCGTATTTTTCAACATTTTGCAAAATGCCAGGCAGTTGGGGGCTGTGTCTATTTCGTTTTCCACAGGGGAGAGGGTTCTCATGCAAAGTGATGTATATTCCGCCCCCAGCGCAGGGGTTCCCGAGGCCTCTACCCCAGCAGTTTTAGAATGCAGCACCATTAAATCAATTAAAAGGGAGTCGCATGGAGTTTTTTTTGTTTAGAACCTGTTGCATAAATAATCCCTCCCCAGCCCCTAAAACCCCACTGAGAAAGACAACATTTTAATGAGGGAGGGAGACTTCTTACAAAACTGAAGCCCTAATGAGCCATCATCATGCAAAAATGCCAGCTTGATGCACATTAATTGGATTTTCACTTTTTTTCTCCAATTAATTGAACTGTATTGTCATGTTGTCCTGCTTCCGTGGGTTTCTAAGAGAACTCCCCCCCCCCCATCTCAATGACTCTAAGCCATAGGGCACTGAATGGAAGCAGGTTTGAGTGAGATCAGCTATCTCATTAAAGGCTTATGCCATTTGTTCTAGTCAATCCCTTTGTTGGGAAAACAGTCTGTACTGCTCAATTAAAGCCTTTGAGTTCCAAACAGTTTGTTAAGCTGTCTCTGCAAGTAATGGGCTCTTGCTGCTTTTTTCTCACTGTAGTAGTCATGTATAACCTAGAATACTTAAACAAGTTCACCTGAAGGTGGGTCCATAGTCCATGGAAAAGCACCAGGGATCTACTTACTACTGTCTTTCTGGAATTCTCCGTCAGGGCCTGAACTAACGTTTATAATGCTTAAGGCAAACAAAATAATATTTTTCTTTATCTTTTTAGAAATATTAAGGTTTTTTCCCCCCAAAAAACAATGATAAGAGCGATGCACAGGATGTGGTTTGGATGCGTTTAAAGACAAAATATTTTATTAGGGTGTCTTCTTCAAACTTCTATGAAGTTATTTACAGACATAATTTAAATCATATTTTTGTTGACCTTCAAATTAATGTATAAATGAAGACATATAGTCATGGCTTTCATTTTTTATTTCAGTCTGCAAAAGCATTAGTATTAAATGTGTTACATCTAAAAACATGTACAATAATTTTTTACACTTAAAAAAAATTTAAGCTGAATGTTTATGTACTTTAATCTTACACTTATATTTGTTCCTCTTTAAACTTGGGCAAGCAGTAATAAACGATATGCAAAAATCCAGCTTGTACAGTGAGTTTTTACATATTAGAAGGTTTAAGTTGAATATTCATATGCTTTCATGCCACATTTATTTTTGTTTTTCTCTTAATTTGGACAGGCAGTAGTAAATAGTAGGCAAAAAACCAGTTCGCAGTGCTTTACTACCCTGTGTGTGACACTGTGCAGTAGAATTATTATATTAACTTTGTTCATTCACACTGTCCAGAGGATAGTGATCTACACTGTCTTCAGGACCTACTGTTGAACCACAGTGGTCAAACTGCAGAAACACTCCATTGATTTTACAGGACTTTAAGGGATGCTAATGATTGTAATGTTGTTTTAGTTTTAAATGCTATGTTTCATAGATTTGATACAATTTGGACCATTAAAGGTCAGGGTTAACAGCAGGTCAAGGCTTATTGACATTTATAGTTGTTTAATTGTGACCTATAGCCTTAATTAATTGGCTTGGGTTTCCAAGGAGTGCATGTAGTTGGACTGTTTAATCACAGTATCCAGTCATTTGCACTTGATCGTACATTATGTAAGGAAAAAACAGGCGTTGAATGCCATCAAAGTGTAATCAAGCAGAACTTCATTAATACTCATAATTAATTAGCCATGGTTTTTGTCATCCTATCGCTTACTTTACTTCTCTGGTTTGACGGACGTATTTTACGATAATAGTTGTCCAGTCCTTTTAAGGGTCATGAATTCATCTCTGGGTCCTAGTTGATGTCAGGAACTTGTAAACACACAACTAAATCAATTCTGCACGCCTGCCACTCTTTATGCAAACTAATTAAAGTAACAGTTACGCAAATGTCTGCGGTTATCACCAAGATTTGACATCAGACACGTGAAGTGTTCCATCCATCCATCCATCCATTCATCCATCCATTATCATTAACACACTGTGTCCTGGTCAGGAGCCTATCCAGGAATAACGTGGGGCTTTGAAACTACACCCCAGATGGGAAACCAGTCCACTGTAGGGTGGATTAAGTTTTATTTGGTTGAGGAAAAAACATTAACATAATAATAAAAATAAGTAATACAAGCATTCAGAATTGGCCTTTGTGTGCATGAGTGAGTAAATGATTACGTGATGGTTGACTGGTGCCCCGCTTGCCTCTTGCCTACTACTTCTGGGATAGGCTCTGCACCACCACAACCCTGAATTAGGCTTGCAGTTCAATTAAGTTATTGATCATAGACAGCTGGTGGATGATACGAATAATAACATATATGCAAATATGACTGTGTCTGTAATGTGGAATAATGGCAAAAAGCATTCATTTATGACCTGAGGGTTGCTTGTTCAAGTCCTGCTGTAACGCCCTTGAATGAAGGACCGTTCTGTTTACGGCAGAAATTTCCATCAATTTAAAATGGGTACCAATCCAATTGGCTTTGGGTAAAAGTAACAGCTGAGCAGCATCGACATAACAACTAATTCTTTTCTGCTTGACAAAAGTATTGTCAGCGCCCAACAGCTGCAACAAAGGAATCATTGCAGCTTTAACTGTCAGATCCCATGATTCTGAATGGCACTGTGGGCTGGCACCTACATTTGGGCCCTGCGCTCTGGCAGAATAATGTCCCTGTAACCGCTGACCAGTTCGCACCTGCTCTCTCCTGTCCGCTGTTCAGCACCTGTGTCGCGAAAGATAGGATGGGGATTAGGATAAGGACTGTGTAAGCCAAGAGATCACAGTAGGGGTGTGTATCGCAGGAACCAGTGTCAAGGATTAGTGCTACACTCTAATTCAAGTGACACACAGTGACAGTTTATGGCAATGTTTTAGGGAATTTAAAAAAAAAAAAAAAAAAAAACACAAGTGGTTTACACATCCAGATTGGATTTCACCCTGAGGTGATGCTGTGTGTTTTCCCAGTACTGACAGCTGGTAATGAGCAATGCTCTATGAACTAAGTTGAAATATTTCTAAATGAACATTCTGAAGTGGCCTCATATTCTTTTCATAGTTCTACATAACAATATGTGTACATATTCGTGTGTGTGTGTAGATGCGTTCATTTTCACTCAAGTTTATTACTGATATAAAATAAGTTTTCTGTGGCTCTTATTCTACAGCATCAAATATCTTTATTGCCTTATTTCCTTTTGCTTATAACAAACCAAAATCTATGTTATAATTTCATCTTTAGGTTTAATCAGGCTCAGTATAATATCCATCTGTTATCATCATCCACTTAATCTTGGTCCAGAGCCTATCCTGGAATCAATGGAGACTAGACTAAGAAACTACACCCTAGGATGCTGGTCCATGGCAAGGTGGCCACATGCAGACATTCGCACACAAGCTACCAGCAAATAACTGTGAGAGGTTTATGTGAAAAAAATGGTTTTGGACTGTGGGAGGAAACCAGAGCACCCTTTGTAAACCCACACAGACATGGGGAGACCATACAAACTGGGATGGATTCAAACCCAGACCCAAACAGTCCAGGCTCTGTGAGGAAACAGTGCTGCTTGCTGCACTACTGTCCCTCCCTTGTATAATGTAATAGTGTATTTAAAATGGTTTATGATGATTTCCCAAGATTTTATTTAGGTTATTGTGCTAGTTTAAGGAGAAAAAAGTGAAAATAAAATTTTGTTGTAAAAATTTCAAGTAGCATTTGTAATGCCAGCTATGTTTTTCCACTAATTTTTAGCAGCAAAGGCGTCTGAAGTGTCTTATATGCCATCACACATCATCAGCAAATTTAGGGAAGAAAGAATTCCGTGTACACAACCAATATATTGCTAAGATGATTTACTTTGTACAAGGGGTATTGAGCCTGCAACCTTTTAACAACAACCAGCCAAGTGTTTTAATTGCACTACTATTAACTGAATGCAACGAAATACATTTCTGTGGTTCCTGCCTTAGTGAAAAAAATTTCTATGAAGTGGCAGGTAGAAAAGCCAATAGAGCAACCTCCCTATTTCATCTTAGACACATTATATACATTTGTTCCTCCTTCTGGGTCTTTTACAGTCATAAAAAATATGATTTCATTGTGCTCATACTGTCTTTTCAGTCCAACAGCCGGACACAAAACAGCCAAAGACAATCGCTCAGTGCAGCAAGAAGCTAATTCTCTCCACGTCTGCCTTTTGCCATTAAGGGTACATGAATAAAGTATCAACAAAGGAAATTCCACCCATTACTTCCTTAATCTGTGGCTCAAGTGATTATCGTCCCATGTGATCATTATCTATTAGCAAACTCATGTACTCTAGCTGAATTCAGCCTCTTTAAAAACTGCTTTCAAAGTCTTCCTCCTCCTTTCCAACCACCCAGGGGTTGAATAAACCCCTTTCACTTGCCCCCAGGATGCATTTCCTAAAGCAATAAATAGTAGACTCCCTGTATGGTTAGAAAGTCTAGGACAGAAAGTAAGGACAGTTTTGATAAATACGAAGTCCGCAGCTGAGAGGTACCCCCCCTCACCTCAGTGACCACTTCTCCATTCACCCCAAGGCCCCCCAGTGTTTTCTCTGCTAATTAACAGGTTATTGTTAAGGAGCAGCCTTAAAGTGGAAAGGTTATGACTAAACCTACTAACAGGGGGGTTAATCAGGGGCAGCTGGGTCTTCACTTGTGCTGTTGCCCCTTTGAGACATCCCCAA
Organism: Arapaima gigas; assembly: GCA_900497675.1. NCBI lineage: Eukaryota > Metazoa > Chordata > Actinopteri > Osteoglossiformes > Osteoglossidae > Arapaima > Arapaima gigas. The sequence goes on along the minus strand of UFQX01000127.1, from coordinate 891,334 downwards.
CTGGACGTGTCAGCATGATAGCGCCTCCCCCCATCCCGTGCCCCCACCCCCCAAACCATCAGCCTTGACCCTGGCTGCTCTCGAGGCATCTGAAAAGGAAAGGGAGTTTCAGAAGTTACATTTTCTTAAGGGATAAATTGGATACTTGTTGGCAATATGCCTTTTCTTTGTGCGCATTGTCATGCCGACGTTTACAAAACCGACAAGCTGAAGTCTCTGGGCCTTTTTTTTTTTTTTTTTTTTTTT